>CM059339.1:4268119-4525619 GCA_030340685.1 Protosalanx chinensis | reverse complement strand
ACTAACTGATTCATTGCACTCAATGAGTTGATTGACAGTTAATGATTAAGTAATAATGTACAGACTGCCTGTGTGTATGCACACACACATGTATATATATATGTGTGTGTGTGTTTTTGATTGCATGTGGATTGATTTGACATTTACACTGAAACAGCTGTATACGTTTATAATGTTATCTGATATTTATACTGCGGTATCATTTTGATAAAAGGAGTATTTCAAATACCAAAGTCATAGCCATTTATGGCCTAATTCTGGCATTGGATGTATTTGGGTAATTTTACAAAAAGTTTTTGAGCAGTGTGCTCAAGTGGAGCTGTCTTTAATCCTGTTTTTCGCCTCACAGATTTACAGCGCTTGACCATTGCTTTATCGGTAAATATGTTTTGCCAAGACTACATATGTTTTTCTGTGTGAGTTTTTGTTACATGTCTGGTGCTCACTGGTGTCGTCCTGTTCTAGATAAACGCTACATCACTGCTCTGCACTTCGGTGTCCATTTGACCTCATTTGATCCATCCAGTTGACCTCAACTATCCAGTTGCTCATATCTGCCTTTTCAGGTAAGACATTTAAGTATGTGTTTACATGTTGCAAAACACTCAATGATTGATAATGAAGAACTTTTAACCATTGTTCTGTGATGGATGTGCAGTGATTTACAAGTATAGAGTAAAGGTGTATTGGGGTTCATTGTTATTCAGTATTACAGTATAATTAATATGTTGTATTTAATTATTTTTGTGGGCTAAAACCTAAAAAGACATCCCAGTTTTGTTGTTGGTTTACATTACAGTAAATGTTTCACACAATGCTGTATTTCCATGTGTGGTTGACAGTATTTAGTCTACAATTCACTGTGTTTTCTGACTTTTACAGGTGTCCTGTGTCCAGCATCTTCAAGACAGACTAAGCTAACTTTTCATATTTTTTGCACATTTAATTAGTTTAAACAGTACTGTTAGGTTAGGAGTAGATTATATCAAGAGTAGATTTAGTTTACATACTTTAGCTTTTAATTTAGTTACAATTGTGATTATATTTTGTGAGTAAATTGTGTAAAGTTGTTTTCAAGATGCCGAGGAAGGGAAAGCGATCCCAGGCTCAGAAAGTGCGCTGGGCAAGGCTCGACCTTGCAGCTCCTGCTCCAGTTAGCCCAACCAATTCCACTCATCAGGTACAGAAACAATTATATAGATGACAGTTAACACACTATTGTAGTCAGGTGGCTCAGTGGGTTAAGGCATTGGGCCCATGATTGAAAGGTTGTGAGTTCGAATCCCGAGTGTGGCTAGATTACGTTATGTCCTTGGGCAAGGCACTTCACCCTACTTGCCTTAGGGGGAATGTCCCTGTACCTGCTGTAAGTCACTTTGGACAAAAGGGTCTGCTAAATGTAAATGTTATAGTGCTGATGTCACAAAACTACATTTTGATTTGTTGCATTTTATGACATTCCTGTCATGTGTAATCAGGTTCCAAAAACACAGTAAGTTTTCATATACTTGATATCTTATTAGATCCCTGAAACACCTCCAACCACCAGCCGGCTAGGGGCGATGACAAATGCACCCACCCCAACTAATTCTCCAGCCTACAAGGTATGGGTAGTTTTTGTTGTTGTTGTTGTTGTTGTTGGTTAGTTTTTTTTTTCCCTTCAGAGTGGACACACAGATATGGCCTGAGAACATAAATTGCTGTACTTTCATGTTTTTCTTAACTACTTGAAAAATCTTGATTCACAATTGAGTATTTAAGATGTATCATTTGGTATCATCAGATTCCCAAAATACAGACTCCTCAACAGTCAAAGAACTGGATGACTAATGAAGCGCAGAGAACAGATGCATCCACCTGCCCTCGTTCTCCAGTTGAAAAGGTTTTCTTTTAATTATTCACCCATCTAGCATTTTGTGTGTGTGTAAAATCAAGTCTCTGGAATGTGCATCAGGTGAGTACATTGTTCTGCTTATGTTTTCATTTCTATTAACTTGGTATCCTGTCTCATCAGATACCAAAAGCAGAGACATCTTCAGGGCCAAAAAGCTTCTGTGTAATGGACGATGCACCCACCTGCTCCCGTTATCCAACTACAAAGGTAGGCTTTTTTTCCCTCTACAGTTGTTACACAAAGCAACACAAAACATTTACACAAACATGTATTACACTTCAACAAATACACACATGAAATGTATAATTAAATACAAGACTTAGGAAAAAACAATTATACCAAACATCTGTATAATATGGGTTTGTTTACTTCACATTTCATTGACAGTAGTGTCTTTTCAAAACATAATCCACATCACAATAGCCGTAAAGAGGAAGTTTGTGACTTCTTCCAAGCTTTTCCCAAATCTAAACAATTATTTTAAATACCTACACGTAAACATCTGAACCCTTTCATCTGAAATAATACAAAAAGAAAGCTAAGTTTAAAATGTGAATCTAAATGTCATGTGAGATGTCAACACTGGCATTTTAGGTTGAAGCTATCTGTATAGACAACTACAGTGCCTTGCCAAACTATTCGGCCCCTTTCAAACTTTTGCTACATTTCAGGCTTCAATCATTAAGATATTTTTTTTTTTGTTGTGAAGAATCAACAAGTGGGACACAATCATGAAGTGGAACACAATTTATTGGATATTTCAAACTTTAACATATAATAAACAGAAAAAATGGGTGTGCAAAACCTTTCAGCCCCCTTAATTGAATACTTTGTAGCACCACCTTTAGCTGCGATTACAGCTGTAAATTGCTTGGGGTATGTCTCTATCAGCTTTGCATATTGACAGACTGACATTTTTGCCCATTCCTTCTGGCAAAACAGCTCGAGCTCAGGAAGGTTGGATGGAGAGCGTTTATGAACAGCAGTTTTCAGTTCTTTCCACAGATTCTCGATTGGATTCAAGTGTGGATCTGACTAGGTTATTCTAACACCTGTATATGTTTATTTGTAAGCCATTCCGTTGTAGATTTTGCTTTATGTTTTGGATCATTGTCTTGTTGGAAGACATCTCTGTCCCAGTCTCAGGTTTTTTGCAGACTCCATCAGGTCTTCTTCCAGAATGGTCCTGTATTTGGTTCCATCCATCTTCCCATACATTTTAATCATCTTCCCTGTCCCTGCTGAAGAAAAGCAGGCACAAACCATGATGCTGCCACCACCATGTTTGACAGTGGGGATGATGTGTTCAGGGTGATGAGCTGTGTTGCTTTTACGCCATACATAACGTTTTTGCCTTGTTGCCAAAAAGATTGATTTTGGTTTCATCTGACCACAGCACCTTCTTCCACATGTTTGGTGTCTCCCAGGTGGCTTGTGGCAAACTTTAAACCTAGACTCTTTTTATGGATATCTTTAAGAAATGGCTTTCTTCTTGCCACTCTTCCATATAGGCCAGATTTGTACAGTATATACGAGTATGGACAGACTCTCCCACCTCCACCATCTCTGCAGTTCATTCAGAGTGATCATGGGCCTTTTGGCTGCATCTCTGATTGCAGATCTTGTTTGAGCTGAAAGTTTAGACAGATGGCCTGGTCTTTGTAGATTTGCAGTGGTCTGATACGCCTTGCCTTTCAATATTATCACTTGCACAGTGCTCCTTGGGATTGTTAAAGCTTGGGAAATGTTTTAGTATCCAAATCCGGCTTTAAACTATTTTGGACTTACCTGGTGTGTTCCTTGTTTCTTCATGATGCTGTCTGCGCTTCTAACAGACCTCAAACTCTCCTGATGTTCAGTATGGATCTCTGAATGATCCAATGTTGACCTAAATGACTAATGGTGATAAATAGAATCCACCTGTGTGTAATCAAGTCTAAATGCACCTGCTCTGTGATACTCTCACTCCATGTGCACACGCTGAACACATGTCTAATTCTACCTTATTTTCTCCCTCTCGATTGTAGGGCTGACTTGGTCCTGATGGCGTGTCTGGCTTCTAGCATCAACGTACCCTGTCACTGTGGTGAGTCATTTATCATTAACTGCGCTGGTGGTGGTGGTATCTATCTGCAGTGGTTGTGCTCTCTATCTCTGTGACTTGGCTGTGCAGATTACTGACTGTGTTTGTATGGCTCCTTATCCCTCCTCAGGAACACAGACTGTTGCAAGGCCAACGAGCTGCAGGTGTTTCCACAACCAGTGGACCAGCCCAGCACGTCTGCAGTGTCTGCAGCACCACTCCCCGCACTTGTCGAGCCCTCAGCTGCCCCAGCAGTGGCACTTCCCAAGACAACAGCATGGCAGAGGATTATAAAACTGAAGCTGCCGATGTCTTGCAGGGAAAGCTTCCTGCTGCACGGAGGGACAGGCACTTTTTCCACTTCAACTGCTGGCACTGCGGTCAGCCAAAGACTAAAAGTTTGTCCACAGCTGCTATGGAAACGAGCACGCTCCTCCACAGCTGTAGATGTTGGGCCCGAAATAAATATAATATGGTTTTATTGTGTGATTGTTAGGATGTGGATTCTTGTTGGATGAATGTATACATTTCTGTTTTTATTTGGAACGGATTAAATAGTATTTTATTCTACTCTATAGGGTGTTTTTAAGCCATTCTTGTTGGCCTGGTGGGACTGGCTGTTCAGCCTGTTGGCTTTTTTTCGTCATTTTATTTGGCTTAGTTTAGGGTTTTATTATTTTGTAGGGTGCCACCGGCTTCGACGGCCCTGTACAGGGTTGGCCCGGTGTCGCACCTTCGTTTTGTTGTTTTTGGCCGGCTCACCAGGTCTGAACGTAAATAAAATTATTGTAAATGTGAGCCATCTTGCCTCCTGTGTCCTCATTGAAATTTGTTTGATTCTCTTGGGTTGTAACAATGTTAAATCTATTTTTATGCTAGCTTGTGAATACACCTTAATCTTTAAGTACTTTTAAGAAGATTTAAAGTCAGGAAGTCAGGAATCGCAAAGCTATAGAACACCTGGGGCCCGTTTCAGAAAGGAGGTTCAACCAACTCTGAGTTTAAACTTGAAGTCTGAGTTGCCAAACCCCAAGGTGGGAAACTCTGGGTTTTCAGTTTCCGAACACCTGAAAATAATTAGTTTTATCAACTCTGAGTTGGCTGGCTCTGACTTAAGCGTGTGCTCCGCAACGCTAAAAAGCCATTATCAATGGAGCGTAGATATAAGCATTCACCATGGAAACGGCGTAAGGGAAGCATATTTCTCCCAAACAGAACCGGAAGTGCTTATCCAAGTTTATGGTGAATATGAAAAAAGAAATTATACAGTGCTGGGTGTAATTAATTAGTAATCTACATACTGTAATTTAAAACAATTCTTTATAAAACAAGTGGATGTAACATCAAATGTAAGTAGACCAAATTAGAAAGTAGACCAATACTTTCTAAAGATCATAATTATTACATTAATCTGAATAGACTTGTTGGATGTAATTTGTAGTTTGTAATTAAGAACTGTTTTACCGTAAATTCCCAACTGTTACAAATCTGATGTCAAACTAGAAGAACAGAATTGTTTTAAACCTATTAATTTAATTTTTATGTATAGGTGCAATCCTGCAGGCATTAAAATAACGTTGCAGCAGATTAAGATGAAATATAATATATATATATATATATATATAATAGATTTAACTGCCTACATAAAATGTAAGAGGTCTAACTACAGTATGTTTAAATTGTTTCCATGTAGAATTATATTTCCATTTATATTACTTCGGGTTGGGTTTTTTGTTGATCCCAACAGATTCACATGGTAATATCTGTCTTTTGGAGCCTCCTGTCCCAACAGAACCCCTGGCAGTTGTAAGTAGCCTACTCAATATACCATATATTATTACAAATAGTGTTATGAAGTGTACTTTATGGAATGTTCATCTATACAGGATGATGGGGATGAAGAAACTGTTTGTGCTGCCACAGAGGCCTACTGAGTTAATGTTAATATCATGTGTCTACACATCAAACAATCTACACATTCACATTTAATGTGGAGTAGCCTATATAATCTAAGTTTATATCTATAAATGGTCATTCTAATCTCCCCCCCAAAGTGTGGAAGAACAGCAGGAGGAAGGTCCATCAACTTCTGGTGCACAGATGAACACAGTTCAGTGATTTACAGTGAATGCCACAGTTTCATTCTGTAGAATTTTAGAACTACATTATGTAACCCTAAATCTACTGTATTTTCAGTTGCCAATTAAAGAGTTGTATAGAATTCTTCTTATTAAAAAAATCTGAAATCAGATCTGGAAATTAACATTTTGAAAGAATATCTTAAAGTGAGTGTATGGTCATAGGTGAATTCTGGGAAGTATTGAAACTATATTAAGATCTAACCTTTTTCATTTATCTTTTGTTTTAGAAAAAAAACACCATATAAATGGCTGTGATTTTGTGTTTATTAATTTTAATTTGTGGTGGATATCATTATTAATGTGAAAAGACATTGTGGCATATCATATCCTGGATATCTGCAGAGTTGATGTGGTCGTCCTCAGGATCTTGTAACTTTAGGGCAGGGTGTTTCTCCCCTCTAATCATGGAGAACAACACATGCCACAATAATGTCACAGGCCCTTTCAGGGATGGTTCAGGTTCTGGGTAAGGGGTAATCAGAGTTTGCCAGCATGGGTAACCCCTATCTCCCAGCAGAAAGCCATCCATCTCTCCTGTAAGAAAGTTCACATTGCTTTAGAGCTGCACATAATTTCCCCTGTAAGTGAGTAGTGCATACATTGAAATATATAGGACATACATTTACTTACCCTTTTCCAGTCTTTTACTCAAGGTTGACTCTCGATAAATTCTTGAGTCATGAACAGAGCCAGGCCACTTGGCCTCCACATTTATGCATTCATGTGCAGCATCACATATGATCAGTGGACAGTGCAAAGAATGACACATGTACAGTATTGTGATGTCTTTGACCATTAGAACCAGTAGGCTACCTGCACATTAATACTGTGAATGGACCTCCTATTGACATAATCTGCTTCATTTTCAGAGAGTGCAATGATTGGAATATGTGTGCCATTATTAGGTCACTTCCAAGGGTCGCGGCAAGATATTCTTAACTGAATGTTATTTATCAGGTTAGCATTATTTAAACCCATTTATACACCACTTACCTGCAATCCTGTAGAACTCCTTTGATGACTCACTGGTTTGTGCCCAGGAAACAACACAAAATGGTCAGAAAGTGCTTCAGTGCAAGGCACACTTTCCTGACCGCTCTGCAAACAGTAGCCTTACTAGTATTTTCTAGTAAGAATGGATGAGATTGTGGATGTATCTTATTGACTCCAAAGAAAAACGGTACCGCTCAGATAAAAATGGAGATGGGAGTGTCAAAACATTAATTCTGGGCCTCAAAAATCTCTCCCAATATAAATGTAAATCTCGACAAATTAATACAGCCTCTTCATCTATAGGATTGTCAATAATAGAACAATTAATTCCCTTTGCTGCTCTCCTCGTAAAAAACTTGCTCAATGAATGAGGTGTTTAAACGTCGCCTCGTCTTCAAAAAGGGGAGGAGACTGAAATAAACTCTAAGTTTACCGAAGAAAACCTGCTCCCTAACCTAGGTTAGGTTCATAGGGTCAGTTACTATGGTAACTGACTCTGAGTACAAGTTACCTCTCTTTCAGAAACGGGCTTAACTTAGCCTATTTTCTCAGGTTTAACTTACCCCCCTCTCTGAAACCGAAAACCCAGAGTTTCCCTCATTTCAGAGTTAACTTACTCAGAGTTTTCACTTAACCCGCTTTCTGAAACGGGCCCCTGTTGAAAGCTTGATCTGTCACATACCTAAGCAATGGTAGAAGTCATATTCTGAAAATTACTCAACAGTGTCAGTGATGTATGGGGGGGAGTCCCGGGCCAGAGTCACGCACACTCAAAATTTCTTTAGGAATTTTTTTCTAGTTATTATTATTATTCTTACGCCGTTTTTTGGCTCAAAACATCTACCAGAGTTTTTGACGCATATACACAAAAGTTATATCAAAACGTGCGGCTCGGCCCCGACATGTGTGCTATGATTTTTCTAAGACTTTTGGCGAACAATTTTGCCCAAAAATTGCCAAAAACCACACCACAAAAATTAATGGGTGTTAATGGAGAGAATGTTTGAAAACTAGAGTGGGTGATGTCATCGCTGGAGTGGAGAGGAGACAGAAGAATTCGTGAAAAAAATAAAACATATTCGACTACCATGGCCTCAAATGCAACACTACAGACACAATTTATACATAGAAACGTAGGAAAATTTGTCCTCTAGCTCACACTTGCTTTACTTTATCTGTCAGGTTTATTGTTTTAGCTTGACATGCGAAAATTCGGCCGCAGCACCCATGAAGAGCCTCATAGACTCCCATGTTAAAAGTGCCAGGAAAATTTCAGGAGGAATACAAAACTAACACTTTTTAGAATTGCTCCCAAGAGCACATTTCTTCACTTGTCAACACAAAATGCCTATGTAGACGTTCGGGAAGGGCTCAGCCGGCTTCACGTTAACCTGGTTTTATGATTGGAAACACGGTTTGGCCAGAAATCCTTCCTGTTCGAGGGGTGCGGTAAGCCTTTTCTCTCTGTCTGTTCAACTGACATGACAGTTGCAACTGTCAGCTGCAACTCATTAGTTCCAACGTGCTTGAAAGAGGAGAGACGGTGGCCACGAATGACGGTGGCTATTTTATGAACAGTAATTCATTTCACATTTAATAACTTTAATTGGAGGATATTTACTGGAGGAATCAAATTGGCTCTTTTTGTTTCGGGTGTATTTATAAACTGTACTCCAGCTCAACTCTTCCTCTCTGGCTCTAAGTCTCTAAGGTAAGCAAACATCTTTTTCAACTCTTTCGCTAGCATGCTATCTACAATGTAGGTTTTTGACTTCTTTAACATTTGGGCTCATAGGTATTCATGTGCTTATCAGTCAGGATTTACAACTGATATTCCAACTAGCTGTAAAGATATGCTGTTTGCTAACATTAGCGACCAATGCTAAAATTAGCGCTTAAGCTAATTGCTAAAGCATCAGCATATGTTTCTAGCATGCTAAGATGTGGGTTTTGGACTTCTTTAACATTTGGGCTTATATGTATTCATGTGCTTATCAGTCAGGACGGTGGTGGAGGGTTATGGGGGGGGGGTTATTTGTGTGCATTTTGACCGTTTAGGGTCGTTTTCGGAGGGGGGGGGGGCGATCGGCGTTCGCGGGGGGCGGGGGGCGGGGGGGCTCGTGCGGGGGGGTTTGAGGGCAGGGTTCATGTGCTGGGGTCCATAGGATTCTAACGAGATATTGGGGAGGTGTGTGGGAGGTCGGGTTCATGAGCTATGAGCCTATTTGTGGGAGAGGTTTGAGAATCGCGATTGATTTACATGCACCTTCAAGCGGAGATTGTGACGTTGCGGGGGGCTCGGGGGAAGATTTCGGAAGGGTTTGGGGTATTGGGGAGGTGTGTGGGTGGTTGGGATTGGAAGTTCCATAGAGAAACAGTGGGGATTAAATACAGGTCTTTTAGGAATTGCTATTTAATTTGTTGGGGGGGCTTGCTGTAAAACATTCATAATCGTCTGGATACTGGTTGACCTTGCAAACTATTGGCTAGTGTTGTATGGGGAGTCCTGTAGTCCTGTAGTTTATAGATGATTAAACCTGTGTGTCTGCTACTAAGTGATTCATTGCACTGAATGGTTTGATTGACAGTTCATCATTAAGTCATTAATGTACAGACTGCCTGTGTGTATGCACATATATGTATCTATCTATAGATAGATATATATATGTGTATGTGTGTGTATGTGCGTGTGTGTATGTGCGTGTGTGTTTTTCTCAATTAATGTTGGATAAAAAGCACTGTTTTTGTTAGTGTGATATCAGAACTGTGTGAGCACTAGGTCACACAGTTCTGAAATCTACTAACAAAACAGTATATATATATATATATATATATATATATATATATGTGTGTGTGTGTGTGTTTGTGTGTGTGTATGTGCGTGTGTGTGTGTGTGTATGTGCGTGTGTGTATGTGTATGTGCGTGTGTGTTTTTCCTCAATTAATGTTGGATAAAAAGCACTGTTTTTGTTAGTGTGATATCAGAACTGTGTGACCTAGTGCTTTTTGTGAATTTTGATGCTAGCTTATTGCTGAATCCTGATTTGTTACATGTTTGATTGCATGTGGATTGATTTGACATTTAACACAGCTGTATAACTTTATACTGTTATCTGATATTTATAATGCAGTATCATTTTGATAAAAGGTGTATTTCTAATACCAAAGTCATAGCCATTGATGGCCTAATTCTGGCATTGGATGTATTTGGGTCTTTTTACACTCTAAGTTTTTTAAAGCATTTATCACTATTATCAAATTAGAACCAAACTCATACTATGCTACTGAACTGTAATGTAAAGTGATACCTGACACAGAGTGACCAATGGTTTACTGCTTGCTTACTACTTAAACTTAAACTGTGGCAGTGTGCTCAAGTGCAGCTGTCTTTAATCCTGCTGAAATTCGTGTTTACGCTACTACTAGTGCATCAGCATATGAACACCTGTTGAAAGCTTGATCTGTCACATACCTAAGCAATAGTAGAAGTCATATTCTGAAATGTACTCAACAGTGTCAGTGATGTATGGGGGGGAGTCCCGGGCCAGAGTCACGCACACTCAAAATTTCTTTAGGAATTTTTTTCTAGTTATTATTATTATTATTACGCCGTTTTTTGGCTCAAAACATCTACCAGAGTTTTTGACGCATATACACAAAAGTTATATCAAAACGTGCGGCTCGGCCCCGACCTGTGTGCTATGATTTTTCTAAGACTTTTGGCAACAATTTTGCCCAAAAATTGCCAAAAACCACACCAGAAAAATTAATGGGTGTTAATGGAGAGAATGTTTGAAAACTAGAGTGGGTGATGTCATCGCTAGAGTGGAGAGGAGACAGAAGAATTCGTGAAAAAAATAAAACATATTCGACTACCATGGCCTCAAATGCAACACTACAGACACAATTTATACATAGAAACGTAGGAAATTGTGTCCTCTAGCTCACACTTGCTTTACTTTATCTGTCACGTTTATTGTTTTAGCTTGACATGCGAAAATTCGGCCGCAGCACCCATGAAGAGCCTCATAGACTCCCATGTTAAAAGTGCCAGGAAAATTTCAGGAGGAATACAAAACTAACACTTTTTAGAATTGCTCCCAAGAGCACATTTCTTCACTTGTCAACACAAAATGCCTATGTAGACGTTCAGGAAGGGCTCAGCCGGCTTCACGTTAACCTGGTTTTATGATTGGAAACACGGTTTGGCCAGAAATCCTTCCTGTTCGAGGGGTGCGGTAAGCCTTTTCTCTCTGTCTGTTCAACTGACATGACAGTTGCAACTGTCAGCTGCAACTCATTAGTTCGTTACTTAGCAACGTGCTTGAAAGAGGAGAGACGGTGGCCACGAATGACGGTGGCTATTTTATGAACAGTAATTCATTTCACATTTAATAACTTTAATTGGAGGATATTTACTGGAGGAATCAAATTGGCTCTTTTTGTTTCGGGTGTATTTATAAACTGTACTCCAGCTCAATTCTTCCTCTCTGGCTCTAAGTCTCTAAGGTAAGCAAACATCTTTTTCAACTCTTTCGCTAGCATGCTATCTACAATGTAGGTTTTTGACTTCTTTAACATTTGGGCTCATAGGTATTCATGTGCTTATCAGTCAGGATTTACAACTGATATTCCAACTAGCTGTAAAGATATGCTGTTTGCTAACATTAGCGACCAATGCTAAAATTAGCGCTTAAGCTAATTGCTAGTGCATCAGCATATGTTTCTAGCATGCTAAGATGTGGGTTTTGGACTTCTTTAACATTTGGGCTTATATGTATTCATGTGCTTATCAGTCAGGACGGTGGTGGAGGGTTATGGGGGGGGGTTATTTGTGTGCATTTTGACCGTTTAGGGTCGTTTTCGGAGGGGGGGGGTGATCGGCGTTCGCGGGGGGAGGGGGGCGGGGGGGCTCGTGCGGGGGGGTTTGAGGGCAGGGTTCATGTGCTGGGGTCCATAGGATTCTAACGAGATATTGGGGAGGTGTGTGGGAGGTCGGGTTGATGAGCTATGAGCCTATTTGTGGGAGAGGTTTGAGAATCGCGATTGATTTACATGCACCTTCAAGCGGAGATTGTGACGTTGCGGGGGGCTCGGGGGGGGCGATTTCGGAAGGGTTTGGGATACTGGTTGACCTTGCAAACTATTGGCTAGTGTTATATGGGGAGTCCTGTAGTCCTGTAGTTTATAGATGATTAAACCTGTGTGTCTGCTACTAAGTGATTCATTGCACTGAATGGTTGGATTGACAGTTCATCATTAAGTCATTAATGTACAGACTGCCTGTGTGTATGCACATATATGTATCTATCTATATATATATATATATATATATGTGTATGTGTGTGTGTGTGTATGTGCGTGTGTGTATGTGCGTGTGTGTTTTTCTCAATTAATGTTGGATAAAAAGCACTGTTTTTGTTAGTGTGATATCAGAACTGTGTGAGCACTAGGTCACACAGTTCTGAAATCACACTAACAAAAACAGTATATATATATATATATATGTGTGTGTGTGTGTGTGTGTGTGTGTATGTGCGTGTGTAAGTGTGTATGTGCGTGTGCGTATGTGTATGTGCGTGTGTGTTTTTCCTCAATTAATGTTGGATAAAAAGCACTGTTTTTGTTAGTGTGATATCAGAACTGTGTGACCTAGTGCTTTTTGTGAATTTTGATGCTAGCTTATTGCTGAATCCTGATTTGTTACATGTTTGATTGCATGTGGATTGATTTGACATTTAACACAGCTGTATAACTTTATAATGTTATCTGATATTTATAATGCGGTATCATTTTGATAAAAGGTGTATTTCTAATACCAAAGTCATAGCCATTGATGGCCTAATTCTGGCATTGGATGTATTTGGGTCTTTTTACACTCTAAGTTTTTTAAAGCATTTATCACTATTATCAAATTAGAACCAAACTCATACTATGCTACTGAACTGTAATGTAAAGTGATACCTGACACAGAGTGACCAATGGTTTACTGCTTGCTTACTACTTAAACTTAAACTGTGGCAGTGTGCTCAAGTGGAGCTGTCTTTAATCCTGCTGAAATTAGTGTTTACGCTACAACTAGTGCATCAGCTGTTCATTCACCTGTTGAAAGCTTGATCTGTCACATACCTAAGCAATGGTAGAAGTCATATTCTGAAAATTACTCAACAGTGTCAGTGATGTATGGGGGATAGTCCCGGGCCAGAGTCACGCACACTCAAAATTTCTTTTGGCATTTTTTTCTAGTTAATATTAACCTCCGCGGAACCCCTGAGACTGACTCACCAAACAGCAGTTGGTTCGCTTGGCCAGAAAAAACACGTTCCATTATCGACTAATTCTCTCAATTTTATCAAAACGTGACAGTTATTTAGTTTGGCCAGAAAAAAAACGTGTTATATATAGTCCAGTATGTAGGCTCTTTCTATATTACCAACCACAGCTAATATATCTTCAGGCAACCTGCACGTGGATTCACACATGTATTAATTAATTAATCCAAAGGTGTTTATGCCTACATTTTCACCTCCCAACAAATTAGTATTTTAGCACTTTTACACACTAACTAAATACACACACAACATTCATATTGGTCTCAGATACAGTATGTCCAAGATGACAGGATTTATTTTTTCAACCAGTTTCAACCACTAGCATAAATTAAGCATCCAAAACTCTACTTTGCTTATTCAACATTATTAACTGTAGTAGGCTATTGTCTATTTTTCACTCATATTTCCCTTATAAGCACATGAATAGCATGCTAGCTAGCTAGCCAGCAAAACAGTTGTAGACGTTCACTCACTCAGCAGTTGGTTCGCTTGGCCAGAAAGAACACGTTCTATTATCGACTAATCTATGATAATTCTCTCAATTTTATCAAAACGTGACAGTTGTTTAGCTTGGCCAGAAAAAAAAACGTGTTATATAGTCCATTATGTAGGCTCTTTCTATATTACCAACCACAGCTAATATATCTTCAGGCCACCTGCACGTGGATTCACACATCTATTAATGAATTAATCCAAAACTGTTTATGCGTACATTTTCAACTCACAACAAATTAGAATTTTAGCACTTTTACACACTTACTAAATACACACAAATGACATTAATATTGGTCTCACATACAGTTTGTCCAAGATGACAGGATTTTTTTTTTCAACCAGTTTCAAACACTAGCATAAGTTAAGCATCCAAAACTCTACTTTGCGTATTCAACATTATTAACTGTAGTAGGCTATTGTCGATTTTTCACTCATATTTCCCTTATAAGCACATGAATAGCATGCTAGCTAGCAAAAAAGTTGTAGACGTTCACTCACCTCAGACAAAGGCCAGAGAGGAAGAGTTGAGTTAAGAGTAGCGTATATATATCCACCCAAAGACAAAGAGCCAATTAGATTCGTCCAGTAAATGTCCTCCAATCAAAGTTATTAAAAGTCAAACATGTCATGTGAAATGGCCACCTCAGGCTGAGGTTGATCAGGGTTGCTAAGCGACCAATCAGCTGCACGTGGAACTGTGGAACAGTTTGAAAATTGCTGACAGAGTTGTTGAGACCACTGCTTAGCGCACCCCTCGAACAGGAAGGATTTCCGGCCAAACCGTGTTTCCAATCATGAAACCAGGTTAAGGTGAAGCAGGCTGAGCCCTTCCTGAACGATTTTTTTTTAGGCATTTTGTGTTGACAAATGAAGAAATGTGCTCTTGGGAGCTATTCAAAAAAGTGTTCGAGTTTCTTTCTTTTTAGTTACTTTCCCATCCCTCTTAACATGGGAGTCTATGAGGCTGTTCATGGGTGCTGCTGCCGAATTTTCGCAGGTCAAGCTAAAACAATAAATCTGACAGAAAGTAAAGCAAGTGTGAGCTAGAGGACACATTTTCCTAAGTTTCTATGTATAAAGCCATGGTAGTCGAATATGTTTTATTTTTTCACTGATTTTTCTGTCTCCTCTCCACTCTAGCGATGACATCACCCACTCTAGTTCTCAAACATTCTCTCCATTGACACCCATTCATTTTTTTGGTGTAGTTTTTGGCAATTTTGAGCAAAATTGTTCGCCAAAAGTCTTTTTCTGAAAAATCAAAGCACACATGTCTGGGCCGAGCCGCACGTTTTTATATGAATTTTGTGTATATGCGTCAAAAACTCTGGTAGGTGTTTTGAGCCAAAAAAACGGCGTAGGAATAATAATAAACGCTAGAAATAACATAGTGTGCGCCTTGCAGCACGCACACAATAAACGCAAGTAATAACATAGTGTGCGCCTTGCAGCACGCACACAACTAGAAAAAAATTCCTAAAGAAATTTGGAGTGTGCGTGACTCTGGCCCGGGACTCTCCCCATACATCACTGACACTGTTGAGTAAATTTCTGAATATGACTTCTACCATTGCTTAGGTATGTGACAGATCAAGCTTTCAACAGGTGTTCAAATGCTGATGCACTAGTAGTAGCGTAAACACTAATTTCAGCAGGATTAAAGCCAGCTCCACTTGAGCACACTGCCATAGTTTAAGTTTAAGTAGTAAGCAATAAACAATTGGTCACTCTGTGTCAGGTAGCACTTTACATTACAGTTCAGTAGCATAGTAATAGTTTGGTTCTAATTTGATAATAGTGATAAATGCTTTCAAAAACTTAGAGTTTAAAATGACCCAAATACATCCAATGCCAGAATTAGGCCATCAATGGCTATGACTTTGGTATTAGAAATACACCTGTAGCAGAGTCTCCACAACCATTCCCTCGTCAGTGAGACACACTGACGAAATCAGGGTTATGTATTTCCAAACCAGTGCTGAAAGGTCAGGAAGGCCTTGGAATAGCTGGTTCACAAGTCTGAACAGAGGATTTATCCCAAAACAGACATTTAATGGATTACAAACATCTCACAAAGACAATACTGCTTATTGGACACTAAAAGGATTGGAACCTTGTGACTTTATCTTTAAATGCTGTGTTTGATGTAATGTGATGTTTAATGTAACTCCCTTCTCCTTTGTTACAAATAACTCATTCTTGGTATCTAGATGATCGGACAAAACTAACAATGACATTTCTGAATGTTACAATTGTTAGTTATGGAAGTTAAGCACTCCCACTGACATTGAAAGATACCCACTCCAGAGACTTTCACAACTACATGCAAATCACAGCATGAGACCATCTTCAGATAAGGGAGCACCAACCCCCCTTTATCTTTGCTGGTATAAAAGCCCCAAACGGAGAAACATTCTCCCTCTTTCGTCTGCAGTTATCCTGAGGATAGCAACCTTTGGATTTATCTGTCATATTGAGCAACCAAAACTCTCTTTCGTCTGCAGTCATCCTGAGAATAGCTACCTTGGATGATCTGTCATATTGGGCAAACAAATCCCCTTTTATCTGGATTATTCTGAGGAACCCCTCTGGATTTATCTGGAATATTGAGCGACTAACATTCAACGGAACCAAGGACCATAACGGAAGTTAAGGAACACTTCTTTTTTCTTGGACACCACACGGAAGATCAACTCTACCTTTCTTCAAAGACAGTAAACTGCTATTAAGCTAATTTCTTACGCGTAGGCCTTGGCATAAGTGTGGTGAACTGTAACTGATTTAAGTTAGCCTTCCTATTCCTAGCATATCTCAGCATAACTGTCCTTTGTCTCCTTAGGCCAATAACCCCCCTTCTCCTTGTCTCCCCCTGTCTGTTTTACCATTTGTTTAAATAAACCCTTTTTATATACAACTTCTCGTCATCGGATCTGCACTAATTCTAAGGAACTTTCATGACTTCAAGTTAAAGAGACTGATCAAAAGGCTATTATTTGTTCATTAATCAATAAGGTTTCCTCAATCCCTTTACAAATATTGCGGTGGTGCCCTGTGTTATTCGAGACTTCCCAGATATGAGAGGAATTAATTAATAGATTAATTCCATATGCAGTACCCTTTTTCACCAGTTAGCTTCCCCCGCTACACACCTTTTATCAAAATGATACCGCATTATAAATATCAGATAACATTATAAAGTAATACAGCTGTTTCAGTGTTAAATGTCAAATCAATCCACATGCAATCAAACATGTAACAAATCAGGATTCAGCAATAAGCTAGCATCAAAATTCACAAAAAGCACTAGGTCACACAGTTCTGATATCACACTAACAAAAACAGACACTTACAAGTATTACCCACCTGAATACACACTGTCTGTGTATCTAGTGTGATCCACTCTACCCACTCTCCCCCACCCTCCTACCACCTCCCTGCCTAACCGCTCCCACACCTTGTCTGAACTCTCTACTTGCCTCTCCTCCTTTTCCCCCTTATCTGAAACAGGCATGTCTGACCTCATTCTCTCTCACCGCCCCACCTCTTGCCCCCTTGACCCAATCCCCTCCCCTCTTTTCCAAACTATTTCTCCTTTTATTACTCCGTTCCTTCTCCATGTCCTCAACTCCTCACTCACCTCTGGCACTTTATGTGCCAGCATACAAACAGGCTATAGTCAAACCCCTACTCAAAAAACCCTCTCTTAACCCAGCCGTCCTCCAGAACTACAGACCAGTCTCACTGCTACACTTCTTCTCTAAAACAATTGAGCGTGCTGTAGCTGACCAACTGTCAAGTTTGGTCCCTTCTGGACCCTAACCAGTCGGGCTTCAAGACCGGCCACTCCACTGAGACTGCCCTCCTGTCGGTTACCACAGCCCTCCAGTCTGCCAGACCAGCCTCAAGGTCTTCTGTTGTCATTCTGCTAGTCTCCGCAGCATTCAACACAGTCAACCACCAGGTCCTGCTCGCCACACTCGAAGAGATGGGCATCACTGGCACTGCGCTTAAATGGATCTCATCCTACCTGACAGGACGATCCTATCAGGTCTCCTGGGGAGGAAAAACATCTGGTACCCGTCTGCTCTCCACAGGGGTCCCACAGGGTTCCGTCCTTGGTCTGCTCCTAATCTCCCTATACACCACCTCACTCGGGCCAATCACTGCTACGCTGATGACACGCAGCTATATCTATCCTTTCCCCCCACCGATCAAGGGATATCGACCAGAATCGAGGCCTGCCTCTCTGACATCTCAGCCTGGATGACCAGACATCACCTCCAGCTGAACCTCACCAAAACAGAACTCCTCATCGTCCCTGCCAAAACCTCAATCACCCGCGATCTCTCCATCACTATGGGATCTGCAACAGTGACCACTTCATCCTCTGCCAGGAACTTGGGGTTCACCTTGGACGACAAGCTCTCCCTCACAGCTCACATTGCCGCAGTCTCTCGGTCATGTAGATTCACCCTCTACAACATCAGGAAAATCTGAAAATACCTCTCTCAACATTCCACCCAACTGCTAGTCCACAAAGATGGATTACTGCAACTCGCTACTAGCCGGCCTTCCTGCAAATGTAATCCGTCCCCTTCAGAGGATACAGAATGCAGCCGTTCGTCTGGTTTTCAACCTACCCAGACGCTGTCATGTCACCCCACTCCTCATCGCCCTCCACTGGCCCGCATCAGATTCAAGACCCTGGTGCTGACCTTCCGGGCTGTAAACGGGACTGCCCCAACCTATATCAACTCTCTCCTCCAGCCCTATACCCCCCCGTCACCTACGGTCATCTGCTGACAACCGTCTAGTGCAGGGATGGGCAATCCTGGTCCTCGAGGTTGTCCTGAAGGTTTTAGATGTTTCCCTGTTCTAGCACACCTGATTCAAATGAACAGGTCGTTATCAAGCTCTGTGGAAGCCTGATCATTCTAATCAGATGTTCTAGAGGAGGGAAATATATAAAACCTTCAGGACAGTGGCCCTCGAGGACCAGGATTGCCCACCCTTGGTCTAGTGGTACCCCCCCTCCCCCCTCAAGAGCGCCCGAGCGCAACAAAAACTCTTCCACTGCCGGCTCCCCAATGGTGGAATCAACTCCCCGCCTCCATCCTACAGACCTCCTTCTCACCTTCAAAAGAAGGCTTAAAACTCACTTATTTAGAGAATTTAATGGCACTTAGGAATAGTATGGCACTTCACATGCGCAACATATTTCACAGCCGCAGAACAACAGCTCCTGATGGGGTTTTATGAGGAGGAGAAGGATATTATATTAAAAAAGGCAATACTCAAGCCATCAAAGAAAGAGAATAAGCCTGGAATAGCGGACCGGCTGAATGCGTTAGTATTCCAAAAATTTACAATCCTCTGGAGCTGTCATAATTGGGCTACAATTAAGCATGTCCATAAATTTAACTTTTTCTGCGAATGTTACGTACGTGTACATTACATATTACAGTAAACAGCAACTTTATTGATGCACAGGTAGAGAAGACGCGGAGAGATGTTAAGCCAATCAGAATGCATAACACAAAGTCAACCGTGATATCGCGAGGGTTCACTGTACTGAACCGTGATATGGGTTCACTGTACTGAACCGTGATATCGCGAGGGTTCACTGTACTGCAATAAAACACATCTTTATGGAAACCTCTGACGGCAGTTTGACAAGCAAACCTTTCATCAGCATATCAACTTGGCCAGAGTAATAATAATACTTAAATACCACAGAAATGACAATATACTATAAATATATGTAAATCTTTTATGCAGTATAATTAAAACGATGCAACATATTTAAAAAGATCATGGACATGCTGTAAAACACATGAATTTATCACAGGATTAACGGTGGAAATACAGGTGAATCACTAGGATTAAAATTAGCCTGGCTGTAAAGCTAGGTGTATGCTCCCGCGTCAAACCTTACGCGTGGGGCGTGGCGCGGTTGTTCTGCATTCGGAGTTTTGCGTCGAGGGTCCGCGTTACTCTGCAATTCACCGCCATGCCACAAGGCCCCCCTGGTTGTGTGGTTTCAAGGGTTATAGCCGAATCCTTGCTCATTATTGAAGAGCAAATGCTTATTTTGCAAATGATGTGGAAGTGCAGGCGACAGAGAAGACGTTCGCGGAGGTTCTGTACGATCGTTCGAGGCTGGAAACGGGTGAATTTGCAACACTGGTTCACCCACTGAATCATCACAGCGCTTTCGACACCGACAACGCTACGTGCAGTTAGGATTTTTTGGAGGCGCGCGATGGGCAATGCGGGTGGGTCCGCGTTGTCGGCGGAGCAATGTTTTGACGTGGGAGCATACACCTAGCTTTAGCCTGGTCCGGAGCAGGCTAGCTGTAGAGAATAAATCACCATGGTAACTTGACCAGGCTAAATTGTATCTGCTTTCATGCAACCGACCTGAGGCTAAATTCAGCCAGGATAACCAACATATCCCTTATCTTGGTTTTGTGCAATACCCCTCAGGAGTTCAGGGTGTTGTGGTCAACAAGTGGCCAGTTTCAGCTGCTCGATCTATGCTTCCACGATTCGTCGCCCGCATTGCTCCGCCGACAACGCGGACCCTCCCATTGCACCTCCAAAAAAATCCTAACTGCGCGTAGCGTTGTCGGCGTCACAAGCGCTGTGATTGGTCCGCTCAGAACGTGACGTAGTTTTGTAAATAGTTGAGATACGTGTGTTGTATCGTTTGAGTGCACTTTTTGCCGTGATCAGGTGATCCCTGATCTAGACATTGTTAAAATTAAATAAATAGGGGAATGAAAATGCTGGTTTCTGACCTGAAACGAAAGAAAAACTGAGGGAACTCCAAAAAATTAACAATTTTACCTCACTAATGTTATCCACCTTCTTTATCATCAGCCTAAACACTGGTGGCACTTCACCTCGCAAGAGAGATGACCTGTGATTGAGCAATTTGCTCAATAGCTTCAAAGCAAGCATTTCCTATCTGCAAACCACACAAAAGCAAAAAGTTGACAATTACATAAAAACATAGGCTCACAATTACATAGGTTCAAATGTTAAATCACGGTTGTTTCCATTTCTTGGTTCAATCCAAGCCCCTAGAAGTCAGAGCGTGGCAGGCAACTTTTTCCTGTTCTGACAATGAGCTCGCCCGCTGGGTTGTCGGTGTCCAATATGTATCCGAGCTTATTATTGTTGACCTTCAAGATGACATATGTCTCTCTTATATATCACACAACTCTTTCCTCTAAGAATACATACCAGCTGCTCTTGGGCAGGATGAAGGTTGAAGGCCCACCCTTTGAAGAGTGTGGTCTGCAGGGGGTGGGGGCACACCTTTCAGTCACTTTTTTGGGATTGTGATCTGCAGGGGGTGGAGGTACATCTGGAGGTCAGAGGGCCCTTCTAATTATGAAATTCCTTCCTCAGTATCCCCCCAAAAAGTACTGATGATGCAAAAGCTATTCGTATTAGTTTATATACCTACAACATACGTAGAAAAATAAATACGTAAAAATGAGCCATGTACTGTTTTGCACTTCTGGTTGGATGCTAACTGTATTTCGTTACCCTGTACCTGTGTAATGACATAAAAATTTAATCTAATCTAATCTCTGAGAATCTAATCTCTCAGTGAACAGTTTTTAATGAACTTTTACTATTCTAATATGTTCTCATTGGTGGTTTATACATAGGAAAGTTGATTTGGCACTGAAATAGATCATTACAAGTCCATAAAAGTATGTTGAGGTTTTTATTGCCTTAAAGTGCTTTTCAGCGCCTTTGTAACGTTTTCAAAGCAACGGCAAAGAATTGTATTTAACTTCTGAATGACCATTTCCTAAACATTTTCTACCATTTTCACATGTTCATATTGGAGTTGTATACTATTGTAGAAAATGTTTGGGAAATGGTCATTCAGAAGTTAAATTCAAATCTTTGTCGTTGCATTGAAAACATTACATAGGCGCTGAAAAGTACTTTAAGGCAATAAAAAACTAAACATTCTTTGTCGGAAAATAGTTTATGCACTGATATCCTCACTGACTAGTCCACTGCTCACTGTTCAATTTTGTATTGCCTTAAAGTGCTTATTATTGCTTTTTCAGCGCCTTTGTACGTTTTCAATGCAACAACAAAGTTTTGTATGTAACATCTCAGTGTAAAAGTAATACACTTTTAGTATTCTAACGTGAACATGGTGGTTATACATTTGAAAGTTGTTTTGGCAATTCAATTGTTCAATACATGTCCATGAAAGTACGTTCAGTTTTTTATTGCCTTAAAGTGCTTTTCAGCATCTTTGTAACGTTTTCAAAGCAAGGACAAACGTTTTGCATGTAATTTCTGAATGAGCAGTTTCTAATCATTTTCTACTAATCTATATGTTCATATTGGCGTTGTATACATGTGTGTGGAAAAGTGTTTATGAGTTTATGAGTGCACTAGTTCATGTTCATAGTTCATACCATGTTTAGTTTTTTATTGCATTAAAGTGCTTTTCAGGTCCTTAGTAGCGTTTGTTATTGCAACGACAAAGTTTTACCTGTAACTTTGAATGACCAGTTTCTAATCAACTTCTACCATTCTAATATGTTCGTATTGTTGTTTTCTACATATAAAAAAATTTATTGCACCGAGTTTTTTTTATTGCCTCAAGTGCTTTTCAGTGCTCGTAACTTCTGAATTACCAGTTTCTAATCAACTTTCACTGTTCAAAGATGTTTTCTACAAATTTGACAACTTTTAACAAATCACAGATTATGTGAGTTAGTCAGATACAAAGTTCCTTTGTTACAATCTCATCCACAACGGTTTGTGTCCACCACCGGGTTCTGGGATTGCCGCCGCGACCAGCACCAGAGACCTTGCGACCGCAACTCCGGACTGCCGCATTGACAATGGAGGTCGAGAACATGGTCCATTCAGACTCGATGTCCCCAGCCTCCCCCGGGATCTGTGAGAAGCTCTCCCGGAGGTGTGAGTTGAAGACCCCTCTGACAGAGGGGTCCGCCAGGCGTTCCCAGCAGACCCTCACGATACGTTTGGGCCTGCCAAGTCTGTCTAACTTCCCCCCCGCCAGCGGATCTGACTCACAACCAGATGGTGATCGGTTGACAGCTCCGCCCCTCTCTTCACCCGAGTGTCCAAGTCACACGGCCGCAGGTCAGAAGACACGACAACAAAGTCGATCAATAGTGGTGCCACGTGCACTGATGGACACTCTTGTGCTTGAACATGGTGTTAGTTATGGACAAACCGTGACTAGCACAGAAGTCCAAAAACAGAACACCACTCGGGTTCCGATCAGGGGGGCCGTTCTTCCCAATCACCCTTCTCCAGGTGTCACTGTCATTTCCCACGTGGGCCTTGAAGTCCCCCAGTAGAACGACGGAGTCCCCAGTCGACGCACTGTTCAGTACGCCCAAAGACTCCAAGAAGGCCGAGTACTCTGCACTGCTGTTCGGCCCGTAGGCACAACAGTGAGAGACCTGTCCCCGGCTTTTAGGCGCAGGGACGCGACCCTCTCGTTCACCGGAGTAAACTCCAACACGTGGCGACTGAGCTGTGGAGCTATAAGTAAACCCACACCAGCCCGCCGCCTCTCCCCACGGGGAACGCCAGAGAAATGAAGAGTCCAGCCTCTCTCAAGGATAATGGTTCCAGAGCCCAAGCTGTGCGTGGGGGCGAGGCCGACTATATCTAGCCGGTAACGCTCGACCTCCCGCACAAGCTCGGGCTCCTTCCCCGCCAATGTGGTGACATTCCATGTCCCCAGCGCTAGAGACTGTGTGTGCGGCCCTGGTCGTCCGGGCGCCTGCCCCTGACCACCGCCCAAATCACACAGCACCGGCCCCTTACAGTCCTTCCTGCGGGTGGTGGGCCTGCGGGGTGGTGGGCCTGCGGGAAGGTGGTCCCACGTCGCCTTTTCGGGCTGGGCCCGGCCGGGTCCCATGGGAAAAGACCCGGCCACCAGGCGCTCGCCTGCGAGCTCCCACTCTGGGCCTGGCTCCAGAGTGGGGCCCCGGTTTCGCCGATCCGGGCGACGTAACTGACTTCGTTGGATTTGTTATCATATGGGTTTTTTGAACCGCTCTTAGTCTGGCTAGTCACCTAGGACCTGTTTGCCTTGGGAGACCCTACCAAGGTTTTTACTTAATACAGATCAGTAACAACATCTGAAAACCTTAGTTGAATCTTTTTTTGTTTTTACCTGTAAATGTAGGTTTATTACGCTTTGGTGTTGGATGCTAATAACAAGTGAGGGATCTTGTGGCATTAAACGATCAGCGAGGGACAATCAAATACTAAGGGAAAGACAGACTGGCAGTTTATTGATGAACTCATCTCCATTAAGTATGAATTGTGGTCTTTTTGTTACCATGGGGTAACGGAGTTGTGTTAACTAATTAATATTGTATGTATACAATGTATACGCGTTGCCATGGTCGTTGCCACTCGCGTGTGCGCTCCGCCACTTAATGTGCTCCATGTGGATTGCTCCCTGAATTCCAAGAAATAAAGTTCATATAATTATGGGGCCCTGTCTAATGTAATTGTACTTTGATGCAGGAATAAAAGTTAAGAATAGGAAAATAGAAAGAAAAACAGAAAGAAAATAATGTACTTAATGTACTGCATTCACCCTTTCCAGTTTTTTCCTCAGAACAAGAAGCTTTGCTGTGGCCTGCTCAAGGCCACTCAGACAGTAAACAGCCACAATCAGAACAATAACAAATCAAGAATAGGGGAGACAGAATCTTTAATAGTTAATTATTTCAAGTCAAACTAAGAGGTTAACAGTATATTACTGAAATTGTATTAGTATTAGATGGGGTTTCTGTGGACACAACTGTCAGTTAGCTCTTATTAGTGGGTCTATGGATATTTGAATGTCTTTCAAGTATGAGGTGTCAAGTAAACCTGTTTGGAAATTTCGTTGTACAAACTGAATTGTGACAAGAGAAATGCACTACTGACTGTTCTTATCTACTCCTGGGAGAAGAAAAACTGGCCTAGAAAACCAGTGGTCGTCATTGACACGCAATTACACGGTTTCTGAGCAAGTAATGCCTGCATGATACATGTCTGTTGTTCCTAAGCCTGTTACGACAACTTAGCAAGTAGCCCTGTTACTGTCTTGCACTGTGAATGACTGTTGTTTTGCTTTCTTCTCTGTTCCCATTGCAGAGGAGAGCCGAAATCTATTTGCGTTCACCTTTTGCCAGATCCAGTATGCATGTGTACCACAGGGGTACACCAAATCACCTACGTTGTTTAGTCAAGCCTTACAGAGGACATCCAGGATGTCACCTCAGTTTTAATTTGGTCCAGTATATTGATGACCTATTAATATGTTCTTAGAATCAGAATCAGAATCAGAATGGGGGTTTATTCGCTTAAACAAACATAGAATTTACTTTGGCAGGAATGAGCAAACATAGAACATAAATGTGGCCTACTAATAAAATGAAAATGAATACAATGTAAAGATACACTGCAGATGTGGTACATATAGACAAGGAATACAAATGTTACAAATAATACAAATGATGCGAGTAGTGCAAATGATACAGGTAACATGGAATACAATGTTAGAAATAATACAAATGATGCGAGTAGTGCAAATGATACAGGTAACATGGAATTGCAAGTGACATGGGTACAGAGTGGAATGGGTATATATATATATGGTACGTTAGGGGGGGGGGGGGGGGATATATAAGTGTTTTGTGCTAAAGTGGCAGAGTGCAATGGGATTCTGGAGGGGGGGGGGGTGTGTGTGGGGGGTGTCTCAAACTGAGTCCTTGGCCCTGTTGAAGAGGGCAATAGCAGAGGGGTAGAAGCTATTCTTGTGGCGAGAGGTTTTAGTCCTGATGGACCGCAGCCTCCTGCCAGAAGGGAGCAGCTGAAGCACTGAATGTCCAGGGTGGGAGGAGTCGGCCGCAATCTTCCTCACCCGTTTTAGAGACCTTGCCGTGTGCAGGTCCTCAAGGGATGGCAGGTTGCAGCCTATCACCTTCTCAGCGGCACGTATGATACGCTGCAGTCTGCTCTTGTCCTTGGCAGTGGCAGCAGCGTACCAGGATCTTGCCTGATCTTATCAACTGATCTTGCCTCCTGTCAACAGGACACTGTTACAGTGCTCAAGCTCTGTTGAGAAAGGCCTTGAAAGCAAAACTCCAGTTATGGTCTGTGGAGGTCAAGTATCTGGGCCATCCACTAAAGGGTTCAGAGTGTGTGTATGTAGTGAGTGGCATGGAGGCCATTTGATTGTTACCGAAGACTAGAACACCCAAACAAGCGAAGTCTTTTCTAGGTTTATTGCTAGACCTGTCACGATTTAGGTGCCATATGGCGAGAAAGAGTTTTCATTAACTCCTCAGATGGAGCAAGAAATAATGGAGGATAATTGATCATTTGTTGTTAATTGCCCCACTGCTGGGGCAGTGGAGAGGCGGAATGGAACAGAAATAAAAAGCTGGAATGTCATTCCTATCAGGAGACTATGTGTATGTGAAAGTGTTAGGTTCAGATCTAAATGTAGGTCACAAAAGAAAGACAAAGTACATAAAAAACAATAAAACAATAATAATACTACAAAATACATACAATGGTTATAATTTTACACAGAGACAAAGACCAGGGAAAGCCCTCCTTGGCCTCCCCCCTGCTTTCCCCAAGTCCATCTCTGAGGCTCCTCTTTTTATTAAAAAAGCTCACAGTTCCTTTACATATTTCAGCTTCTGATAAGGTGTGGAAAAACTGCCACACTTCATGTAAAACAAATGTAATTTAGGAATGTTCTCGTGAAAGACGGTTTCATGGCTTGTTTGAGTTGGGCCTGGGTGTCAGGACACAACCCCCATCCTGGGGGTCGTGCGTGTCTCTTCTCTTCTCCCTGAAGTCCACGATAAGCTCCTTGGTCTTTGTGGCGTTAAGGAGCAGGTTATTGTCACCACACCACATGGCCAGGTGCTGTATTTGGTTGGTGATGAGGCCGATCACCGTAGTGTCATCAGCAAACTTTTTTTATTTTTATTGATTTGTGGTGTCAAAACATTTCAACATCATTCATCACAGCTTCTGTGTGTGCTCTCCATGACATGAATAGTACGCTTGAAAAATTATCTCAAAAGTACACACATACCGACACAATACATAAAATAAATAAAAAGAACAGTAGAACAGTTAGGGATGCCAGTTAGGGATGCTAATGTTCTGTGAAAACAAAATCAGGCCTTTGGAGCGTTACAAAGTCAATCCACTTTTTAAAGTGTGAGGTAAATTGCTCTGATTTATGATTGACAAATGCTGTGATCTTTTCCATCTTGTAAATGCCCATTGTGATGTCCATCCATCCATTTAGAGTTGGGCTCTCCTGTGATAACCACTTCCTGGTTAAAGATTTTTTAGCTGCAACCAACAAAATGTTCAATAAGTATTTGTCCTTTTTCAACCAGGCCATGGGTAAATTCCCAAAGTACATAGTCTTGATTTCTAAGGGCAGGACATCTTTGAAAATGTCTTGTAGGGCATTGTGTATCTCCTTCCAGTAGTCTGCGATAATCGGGCAGTCCCAAAAGACGTGGAAGTGGTTTGCGTGCTGGTTACCGCAGTTCCTCCAACATATAGGAGGTGTTTCATAATAATGGGATTTCTGAGAGGGCGTTATAAAGTATCTAATTAAGTTCTTCCAGTTATATTCCCTCCATTTCTGTGAACTAGTACATTTCCAATGAAACCTCCACATTATTGTCCATTCCTCTTCAGATATATTCACCCCACCTTCTTGTTCCCATTTTTGCCTAATGTACAAAGTTGAATGTGTTTTAAGATTTGACAGCATTTTGTACGCACATGAAATTATTCTCCCATTTACATCAGATTTATATGCTTTCCTAAACATGTCTATCAAGTTAACATTTATCTCCAACACATTTTTCATCTTCATATTAACATAATGTCGCATTTGCAGATACCGATAGAAATCCTGTTTTTCCAAAAGGTATTTCTCTTTGAGTGAATCAAAACTGAGCATTGTTCCTCCTTTCATTACTTTACATAAAGCTGTTAATCCCTTAAGTGTCCAGTCCTTAAATCTACTGTCTAATTGGTTAGGAATGAAGTCTGAGTCATATGCACACCATTTAAGAAACATAATATCTCCTTCTAATTTATATTCTTTTATGATAGTTTTCCACATTTTTAGAGTACATTTCACCCATGGATTCTCAATACTGTTAATGTAATTTTGTAGATTATTATCTGCTATAATTGCTTGTATTGGGGTGGAACACATTTTCTCTTCAATAGACTTCCATTGAGCATTATATTTTGGGTTGCACCAATATATAATAGTTCTTATCTGTGTTGCCAGATAAGACATCTCTGAGAGAGGGCAGACCCCATCCCCCTTTGTCTTTTGTCAATTGTAGAGTTTTGAGACGGACCCTTGGTCTTTTGCTTTGCCATATATATCTTGACAGCATTTTCTCCCACTCGTTGAATTGGATTTGGTTGATCTCAATTGGTAGGGTCTGAAAAAGGTACAATAATCGAGGTAATATACTCATTTTAATAGATTCAATTCTTGAAGATAGGCCAAAGAAAGGGATTAGGTTCCATCTTGCTATATCTTCCTTAATTTTTCCTGTACTGGTAGGTAATTACATTCTAATAATTTTGTAAGGTCTATGGCTATGTTAATCCCCAAATACCTGATGGATTTTGTTTGCCATATCAATGGGTATTTCTTCTTAATATCTTCAGGTGGGCTGTAATTATATGAAAGTAATTCTTACTTATGTAAGTCTTACTTATGTTAACCTTGTATCCCGACAATTTACCATATTGTTCAAATGATTCCATCAATTTAGGTAAAGTGTTTGTCGGCTGCCCCAAAAAACACAAAATATCATCCGCATAACAGGCCAATTTATACTCTGTCTCTTTAATAGAAATTCCCCTTATATCTTTGTTTTGTCTAATATGTTGAGCCAGTGGTTCTAAATATAGAGCGAAAAGTAAAGGTGACCATGCACAGCCCTGTCTGGTGCCTCTTTCGAGGGTAAAACTGTTACTTAAATATCCATTGACTTTAATTCTGGCCGTAGGATTGTTATACAGTGCTTGTATAGTTTTTATAATTGTATCATGAAGGCCAAACCTGTGTAACACTCTGTAAAGAAAAACCCAATTAACTGAATCAAATGCTCTCTCAGCGTCAACACTTATTACTATTGCTTCAGTCTTATTTTTTTGTATATAATCTATGATGTGTAATGTCTTTCTTATATTGTCTTGCGTTTGGCGTTGCTGTATAAAACCTGTCTGGTCATTGTGGATCAATGTCGGTAGGAACTCTTCTAATCGTCTTGCCATAATCGAGGTAAATAATCTGTAGTCCACGTTAAGAACAGATATTGGTCGATATGACCCACAATCCGTCTTATCTTTGCCTTCTTTTGGTATAGCCGATATGATTGCCTCCTTCCAGCTGGGTGGCGTTTGCGCCTTTTTTAAAGCCCAGTTCAGTGTGGGAAGTATAATAGGTGTTAATTCCTCTTTAAATTCCTTATACCACTCGGCTGTATAGCCGTCTGATCCTGGCGATTTATTTGATTTAAATCTACTAATCGCAGTTTTTAATTCCCCTTGTGTTATATCAGCAGTCATTATTTCATTTTGTTCTTCGTTTAATGTGAGTAAATCTAAAGAATTTAGAAAATTGTCAATTTGGGCTATATTTCCTCCTGGGACATTAGAGTATAAGGTTTTGTAAAACACCTCAAAAGCTTCCTGAATTTCACTTAATTTATTTTGTATTATTTTTGTTCTCGGATTTCTAATTCTATGACATGTATTTTCTGCAATTTTTTTCTTCAATTTCCAGGCCAATATCTTCATAGATTTAGATCCACTGCAGCATCTGTCCATTGCCCAAAAAGAAAAAAAAGTATCCGTCACTCCCATGTATATATTCTCATTCAAATAGGGAGGAAAGAATGGATGTGAAAGTAATGATAAAAAAAAAAAAAAGTCACATCTTGATCCCTGTATGTTTTGCAAATTGAACCCGGCACTGTTTAAACTCAAGAGACTGTTTAGCTCACCACGTTACTCATAACTTATAGCTCTTCTCCTGTGGGGGACGAGCCTTATCTCCTGAAGGCACGCAGTTTCTCCCTGATGTTCCGCTCTCGCTCCTCTCCTGTCCCCCTCTGCTTCGCTTCCACTGCGTCCCAGGCGTAGCGGGACAGCTGCTCAGCCAGGCTCTCCCTAGATGTGATGACGGTGACGGGCAGTCCTCTGTCTTTCATGTCCTTGGTGGCCTCCATCGCTGTCTGGTATAGCCTCGTCTCGTCTTCGTAGAACACTCGTAGTTTAGCAGGGAACGGGGTCTGGAAGCGGATATTCCTCTGCTTTAACACGCGCTTTGCCTCGGAGTAATCTTTACGCTTTTGTAGAATAGCTGCGGGGTAATCTTGATCGAAATAAATCGGTCTCCCGTTCAAAAACACTTTCTTTTTCCCCCATGCCTTGCGCAAAACTTCCTCTTTAGTTGTGTAGCGGAGAAACCTGATTATTATTGACCGCGGCTTGTCCTCTCTGTCTCCGGACGGTCTCGGAGCGAGCGCCCGGTGCGCTCTTTCAATGCCAAGCTCCGTGGTGGGGGGGACCTCCAAAGTTTCCCGTAGTAACTTCTGCACGAACTCCACCATAGAGGGCCCCTCCGCTCCCTCGGGAACATTATATATCCTTAGATTTTCCCGTCGGGATCTTCCCTCTTGGTTTATCTTCCCTCTTAGTTTATTTTCCTGCTGAGTCATCACCTTTATCATCTTGCTTAGCACCTGTTCGACATTTTGAACATGGTCCTCCACATTTTCAATTCGCATCTCTGCTTCCGCTAGCTTAGCATTGACATTGGTAAGCTCAGCTTTGATATCATTTAACTGTTGTTTCGTGTCTTTACGAAAGTCCCGTATCTCCTCTAAAACCCTTGCTAAGCTAGCCACGTGTGGCTCGGCGTTAGTTTGCTCATCGTGTAGGAGAGCTGTTCGGGGTTTCTTCTTCGTTATTAGACTCTGTAGCAGTATTTTTCTGTTGTCCATTCTTCTTTCCCATCTTCGCCCCGTTATTCAGTTCTTTTGTTGTCGAAAAATGTGTTATTTGGCAATTTAACGAGGCGAAATTAACGTTTTGTCGGGGAGAAGGTAGTTTAGGCTGCCATTCGGTGTGGTGACGTCACCGGAACTCCGTCATCAGCAAACTTGATGATGGAGTTGGATACATACATTGGCTTGCAGTCATGGGTGAAGAGAGAGTGGAGGAACGGGCTGAGCACACATCCCTGTGGTACACCTGTGTTGAGTGTGATGGAGGAGGAGCAGGAGTGGGCTGACCTAACATGGTGGTCAGTTGGTCAGAAAGTCCATAAAGTCCATAAAGTCCAGTGGTTGGAGGTGTCTTCAGGTGTGCCAGGACCAGTCGCTCGAAGAACTTCATGACAATGGGTGTGAGTGCTACAGGGCGATAGTCGTTCAGGCACGACGGGCTGGAGTTCTTCAGGTTGAAAATATCCGTAAAAACTCCTGCAAACTGCTCAGTGCATGCTCTGAGCACGCGGCCAGGGATGCCGTCTGGGCCAGCAGCCTTGCGCACGTTGATCCGACTCAGTGCGGTGAGGACGTATGTTGGGTTGAGTGTTGGTGGTCTGTAGATGGAGTGATTGGGGTGGCAGGCTCTCTGTTCCTGTCAAAGCGAGCGTACAAGTTGTTCAGCTCGTTCAGAAAGGAGACGTCTCTGGATGGCGGGGTGATGGTGTTCGATTTGAAGTCACTGATGATCACTGACGCCCTGCCACATGCGCCGAGGGTCGGAGTTGAAGTGCTCCTCGATCCTCAGCTTGTAGCAGTTCTTGGCCTTTTTGATGCCCTTCTTCAAGTCAGCCCTTGATACACTGTAGGTCTAAAAGCGGCCTAGCGAGCCTTCAGCAGGCGCCGATCCTTGTTCATCCATGGCTTTTGATTAGGATACGTGGTGATCCGTTTCTGTGTTGAGCCTGAGAAGCAAACAAACTCCAGTCCGTGTGTTGGAATCTGTCCTGGAGTGCAGAGTCAGCTCCTGCCTGATGGTCCTTGTTGATGGCTATAGAAACGTATGGTTTTGGATTATCTGTCGTCAGGGAGTTACTTGTGCTGTAGGTCCTAACTATTGTACTTGCTAATAATTGCTGCTTTGTAATGCTATATTACAAACATGGCTGCTCACATTAAAAGATAATTTTAGCTTTGGAAGAACCTGAAACTTGGAATGTTGCTGATTGACTGACCTATGTGGGGGGTTTCTTTTGAATTAGCCGTTAACAGGGAATCACTGGATTGGTCAATTTAACCGTTGCTGTGCTGATTGGGGTTTTGTGCTTGGAAATTGTCTACGGCGTGTTGTGGAGAGTGCAGTGCAGTAGGCTCTCTGAGTAGGTTGCAGTGCAGTAGGCTCTCTCCAAATCAAGCCAAAGACAAAAGCAAGCAAGACTGATGATTACTGCATTGCCTTGGGTATGATTGACATGTCTGATATATAATGTCAAGTACCAAGTGACTACTTTGCCAATGTAATAAAGATGTCAGTTTGCTTCCTATTTTCCAACTGAAATACAATGTTGTATGCAGTCTGAACTTATCTTTCCTGAATCACAGACCAGTCAGCAAACAGATAAAGGTGACATCATTACCGTTATGCTGTCTGAAATAATCTGAATTGTATGAATGGTGTTTGGATCTACACGGTTGTGTTGAGCTCACGTGAACAGGACTTTTGGTTATGTCCGGGGAAGAGATATTCTGTTTCTCTTGTCATTGATAAACGTCATGATGTTTGCTCATGATGTGAATGGCTATTAGATAGTTCTCTGTGGGATCTGACTAGGAAATGCTTGTGACACTAGGACAGGTACAGTGGTCGCAAAGAACGGTCAACGGAAAGACTACGTGCACAAACAGAGGACTTCCCTCTCACCGAGATGGACCAGGCCATACCTGGTCCTCTTGATGACTCACACGGTAGTGAAGGTGGGGGTTCATCCCACCTGGATCCATGCAGCACACTGAGAAGGAGAACCATGGGCCAAAAGAGGAGCAGGGGCACCTTCAGATGGTGCCTGCTCCAAATTGCCTTTTGTCTCATCCCCACTGGGATACTCCTCCCTCCAAGGGAGAGATGGAGACCCATTCGCAGTGGCTGAACCGGGAGCAGTTTCCAGTCCAGCGGACCGATTTGAGCCAGAACCAGACAGCACTCCAATCCAGGGGCGTGGAGAAGGAGGTCCCACAGAGCACCCATGCGGAGGTGCTGAAGACGTCGAAAGGTGAGTCACATGTGGAGGAAGCCATAGAGGGGCTGCATCATGCCTCTCTCCCCCATGTGTGATTCATGAAGTAGACGACAGCACCCATACGGGGAACCAGAGAGAGGTGCTTGGTTAGGGGGGACACTTTCGGTCTTCCTCCAGCCTCTACATGAATCAGAGGACAGCACCCAGAATGGGGACGAGAGGATACCGAGGCGGAAGCCTCGGTGGTTTCACGGAAACCGAGGCCGTTGCCTTGAGCTGCGACGAGAGATGAGATCTACACATAAACTGACGCACACACCTGACAACCACTTACTGATACCAGATGCACGAGTCCACAGACATGAGCCACTACCAGAGTCACTTTGCAGCTCCCATTTATACTGATCTGAACATTGTGAAAAGAAGCACACATGAAGAACAACATGAAGAACAACATCTTCCCGAGGAAGGGGAAAATGTGATTTTGAAGTTTGCCTGATTTTGATGATTTTGATGTTTCTCAGCATTAAAGGAGACAGACCTTGCAGGGTTGGGGGTCCCAAGCATTCTGGAGGTTATCCAGGACTTGCTATCCCTCCATCAATGGCTGATAGGTGAAAGGCCAAGAAGTGGTGTTGAGTAGGGTTGGATGTAAAGAATGTGACTAACCGAAATTAACGGGAAATTGGACGAGTCAGTCATCTCTTGAATATGTCACATCTGGATGGTTAACAGTGGTACAGTGAGAGTGTTGGAAATAATACAAGTAATGATACTGTTTCTAGGTATGCTCACACTCTACTGGATGATCTGTAAGGATTCAATGTTACTTGTTCTGCATATCATTCCGGTAGGTAACGTAAATTCCTGATGTTGCTGACAGAAGTACAACACAATTTTTTATGGGTGATGAGTTGGCAACAATCCAATCAAACATGAGTTTACAAAAGAAGGAATGCGTTTGGGTCAGGAAAACTAAGAACTAAAACTGTACTGTCCTTACAACAGAACATGTAGTATGTTATTGATTAAATGTTTCCAATATTTAGGGGAAGGTGAAGAGGTGTGCTCCACGGGCATCACCATTTTGAGTTCATCATTCAGCTAGCAATGACACTAAGGACTGGTGGCCATGGAGCCCTCAAGCGCTTAATATGTCCTGCCAGCTAACTGGTCAGGAACATGTTACTGTGGGTTTAGCCCTCAGACTTTTAGATGGGTCGCCCCTGCACCTTTGCCCAAACATTAGTGGTGCAGCCACAAGAGAAGTAGCAAGAGAAGCAGGGATCTGTACATATAGTACACAATGACGTTATGTTTATATGGAATTTCCTCCCTGTGTATGGTGTTATCTCTGCCTTTAACGATATTAGGAGCTCAGCAGTAGAGTTGGAGTCCATTGTTAATGAGACAGCCAACACGTTAACTGCGGTTGCTTCTGAGATGAAGGCCATGAGGTCGGTAGTGCTACAGAACTGTATGGCACTGGATTATCTGTTGTCAGGGAGTTACATGTGCTGTTAGGTCATGACTGTTGTACTTTCATCCCAGATGAATCTGCTAATATTACAGATATGGCTGCTCACATTAAAAGAAAAAAAAGCTTGGAATTTTTCTGATTGACTGACCTCTAAGGGGGGGTTTCTTTTGAATTACCAGTCAACAGGGAATCACTGGATTGGGCATTTTAAGAAGTGTTCTGCTGTGGTTTTGTGCTTGGAAATTGTCTACTGTGTGCTGTGTAGAGTGCAGTGAAGTAGGCTCTCTGAAGGCTGCCAGTAAGGCTGCCTTTGTGGTAGCCAAATAAAGCACAGACAGATTTGCAAGCAATATTGATGATTATTGTATTGCCCTGAGAATGACATGCCTGATATATAATGTCAAGTAGCAAGTGACGCCAAAGTACGTAATAAAGATGGCGATAAGACTCCTTCTATTTTCCAACTTGAAATACAATGCTGTATGTAAATCTGAAGATGAAAATCTGTCTGAAATAATCTGAAATGTATGAATGCTGTTTTGATATTAACTGTTGTTTTGAGTTTACGTGAACACTACTTTTAGTTATGTCTGGTAGAGAGAGATATGTTTGTTGTGTCATTGATAAACTGTCATTATGTTTGCTCATGATGTGAATGGCTATTATAGATAGTTCTCTGTGAAGTCCTACTAGGAAATGCTTTTGACACTAGGATGGAACAATGGTCCCAATATCCCAAAGTGTATAATGCCATGCAACTTTGAACAAGGAAAATAGAAGAGCTTCAAGGCCATTTTCTTTGAGTCCTATCAGAGAGCTAAACAAAAGCAATTCACTTCATTGACCTGATAATTTAATAGAACTTGGTTCATTAGAAACGTGATTTATGATCCTATAATCAGGTATGCTGTGCTGAGTAGTAACATTGTGTATCGTTGGATTGTTAGATTTTACTCTTATGTAACTTGTGAAATATAAGGTACTAGAGCAATGAGTGATAAATGCTTGTTGTGTTGACGTTAAACGTCAAAAGAGGGGAACTGTGGAAGAAATGAGATTTCCTGTGTACTCATATTGATCACTACTGAACAGTCTCTGAAGACTGTTGTAACGAAGGAACACAGGCCGCTGACATATTGTCCCATCTGTCCTCATCGGTCTGGCGCTACTGGACACGCTAGCGACCCACACGGCAGGAAAACAGCTGGATCTCATCTTAACACGAGACTGATCGCTGACCATCAGAACCCCCCCCCTACACAGACACGGACAATTCTGGGGCTTACTCACAGAGGAAAAGTACTCCAACATAAGGAAATGTGCAACATCCCTGACTGCATTACTCCACTTATTAATGTGTCAGCCTTGAGTAAGGCTTGGCATCTAAAGTCGCGTAGGTTTACCTGTTGTTACAACCCTAGGTTAGAGTGAGCACCACCCACTGTATTGATGGGTGTTTAGCATCTGTCAAGGGGGGCTGGGTTATTATTTCTTTCTTTCATTTGGTGCCACTGGCAGTCCTTCTTGATCCCTATGTTGTTTTTTTGTAAATAAACGTTATTACAAATGTAAGATGATTTCCTTATTTTGTGTTGGGGTTGTAACCCACTGCGCAATGTCGTTGAAAAGACGTCTATTCAACGTCATTTCGCGACGTCCAGATCTAACGAGGGTGCTGGATGAAAGGTTTTCTACGTCTTTTTCGAACGTGTCGACGTCCGTTTCTGACGTCTTTCTGACCTCCAGTTTGGACGTTCACACAACGTACAAATTCAGTCAAACTTCGATGTCGAAATAAGGTCTTTTGGAGGTGCAGAATGAAAGGTTTTTTAACGTATTTTTCGGACGTCATTTCGACATCCTTTATTTCGACGTCCGTTTCTTTAGTCTTTCTGACCCCCAGTTATGACGTTCACACAACGTACAAATTCAGTCAAAATGTCACGTCGACTTCAACTTTATTGTCATTACACAGGTACAAGTACAGGGTAATGAAATACAGTCAGTATCTAATCTGAAGTGCAAAACTGTTATTACAACAGAATATAATGGTAATAGTATACTCAGAATATACACACTATGAACAGTATAATTAGAATATACAGGGTATGTACAGATTAAAGTGATTTAAGACAAATGTAAATTAAATCAAATCAACATTTATTTGCATAGCCCTTTTTACAAGGAATGTCACAGAGGGCCCCTCAACCAACCTAAACCCTCAAGGAAGACAAGGAAAAAACTCCCAGAAAAACTCACTAGGGAGAAAACAATGGAAGAAACCTTGGAAGGAGCAATTCAGTGAGGGATCCCCTCTTCCAATGTGTTGTAGATGTTCATCAGTGGCTTGAGCTGAGCCCATGACAGCATCTACAAAGTGAAACATGCATAGTGATCATTTCTCTGTAACACATATTTTATAAAAACAGAACATATTTAGCCATATTTAAAGAATAAGGATATAAATGCCAGATTATCATTATTTCCCCTTTCCTTTTAAATTGAACTGGGCCATCAGGCCATTGTTTTTTCTGTGCTGCGCTGATCAGAGTGGCGTCCCTAGCAAAGGTCTATACTTGACAACAGTCATTTATTAACAGTCAGACAGCAGCAACAACAGACACCAATCAGAGAGCAGCATTCAATAGAGCCGTGACATAAATCATATAACTGAATCAGGGTTTGTGGAGGAAATTAGATTTCCTGTGTACTTATATTAATCACTACTGAACACACCTTCTATGAAGACTGTTGTAACATCATTATTGTATGACTGTCACTATCTATGCTTACATTCTTGTGCCCTATAAAATAATGTTGTCTCCTCTTCGTCCAGGAGAGAGACATGATTGAGACCTGGTACTGTCTTTATTTTGTTGCCAGAGGTCTGGTCATTTCTCCCCCAATCTGCAGATTCTTAAAACGTATTAAATCCAGAACTCAACTGAACTCCGTTTATGAAGAGACGGACAAAAAACGCGTTCTATCGTCCACCCCAACAGTATTTAGATTCTATATTTTTCAGGTAGCATTCATATTCGTTATCTCTCTAGAGTAACTATTGCAGAATCAGAATGCGTTTTTATTTGCAATGCAAGTTATACAAACGTGGGTCATCTCATGTTGACATTGTAAAATGAAGGTATGATAATCTGAAAGTATGAAATATTGACAATTAATGTTTAAGATTTTGGATGGGTGTTTTGTAGATGCCGAGATCGGCAAGAGTTTGAGTGCAGCAAAAAAGAGGCTAGGCTCTACTGTTGAGATTAGACTTTTGCAAAATGCAAACCTATGTTACGTAAATTCATTCAGGAAAAGGGAATGTGTCAATGGGTGATGAAGCATTATTAAGAGTTACTGTTATAAACCAATGTTTGTAGTATGTGTGAGTTTTGGTTAGTTCTGGTTTTTGATGACCAATATTTTCAAATGTGATGTCACTTGTAATAGCAATAATTGACACAGGAGAAATAACATTAATGGAGGTTTATGACCAGTACTGCTGATGTGTATGTTCTTCATTCCTATAGCTATTCTGTGTTTTTCAGATGCCAAAGAAGAACTCACGCCAGGGGTGTCAGCACAAGGTTGCTGATGCTGATGGCTTCTCAGATTTTTCTCCCATCTCCCATCTCCCCAAGCCCAAGCTTGAAGGTGGGCTGCCATCTCAGTCATCAAGAAAAACATTTGATTGAAAACTTGCAACTTGAAATTGAACATCATATTAAACCACAACCTATTAACAAAAAGCATTTATCAAAGTCTGTTGAACATGTGGAAAGTGGTGAGCTGTGCCTTCAAGCTGTGTCGTAACAGATATATACAAGGACCTTTCCATTAAGGACATGTGATGTTTAAAGATAATGCTGGTGCACAATGTCAAACAGTTTGACAGCAATATTGATGAATGAACTGAAAGATGTGGGAAAGTAGTGACCTTGATAATGTTCCACGAAATGAGCTTTAGACATCCGTGCGGAATTGCAATCATGTAAACCAAATTCATCTTTTGGTAAGTGATTTGCCAGAATTTGAAGTTGGACAAGTATTTTGTGTTACCTTGTAGGACAACATGACTACCCTCCAGAGTTGGCAAATACGGTATGTCAGTGAGCTTATATGAAGAACTGCAGAGAGCACTACTAGGACATGGCAGCTGTATTTTGTCATTGACATGGCTACTTGTGCCATTATTGAACATACTACTGGTTATACAGTGTTTGATTCCCACTACGTAGTAAAGATGGTCTTGTTCATCCAAACGGGAGAAGTGTGGTGTGTCTCTTCCAGTCATTTGCAACACATTAATAAGCTTGCAAATTCAATGAATACTCTTGAAAAACCTTTTGAAATAACTGGAATTAGAGTGACAATTAAATCTGAAGACAGCAAAACGTAAGCAGCAAACTACTACACGGGCCTAGTAGACTGAAACTGACAACGGACTGCGTGTGCAAGTTCTTTTGGAGCCACAGGTCTGTAATGACACAGTATTTGGAAGAGTATTTGGCCGAGCAGTCTTTAAAAAAAGATTTACCGTAAATCAATTTACTTTCAACTTGTTCTAGATTTGTACCCAACATATCAGTTTTTGATTGGCACTTGTAAAAAGCATATTCTAGTTCTATTCTAGTTCTATTTATTTGCCTATACAATCGTAATAATAAATCTAGCTGCAAACAGCAATAGGGGATTCCTCCTCAATATTGCAACAATTTCTGAAATTGGTACGTGATCATGGTGCACTCTGCAAGTTTGGTGTGAATACATAACCATGTGCTGTACCGGGGGGGAAATCACATCTAAAATCCTATCCATTTTCTGAGAATTGGTCTGAAGCCTGCCAAATTTGAGGAACATTTGACAGGAATTTGTTGAAGAAGTGAACCCATTACATCAATTTTAGGAGAAGTAGAGAAAAGAACGTTTTATTTCACCGTTCACTGGAAATATTTGCGTGATCTTTGTTGCCACCTATGGCTGCAAATGTGTAATTTATGGTTGTGAACACCACATTCTTCCACATTTTCAATTTCAAAACCTTTAAAAAAATATATCTTTACGAAACACCATTATGGAGATGTAAGAGTTTATTAAAAGCCGTTGATTCAAAAGTAATTTCCAAAAGATGCAGATGCTTTTTCAATGAATTTTTTTTTTTTTATGAAACTTCCTAATATAAGGTTTCTTTTCAATTTACCATTCCAACATGTTCACATTAGGTAGGAGAATGGTTAAGTTACTGAAAATGTATATTACTGGAGAATTAATAGAAAATAGTTAAGGCACTGATTTTGTGTATTACGTGCCAGTTATAGCAAGCTCGGTTTTTTATTGCCTTAAAGTTCAGCTCTCAGTAGCTTTTTTAAATTAATCTTTTTGTTTTGCAAGAATTTCCTAATATAAGATTTCTTATCAAGTCTTACTAATCTACATGTTCATTTTAGGTGGGTGTACATTGAAGAATGGTTAAAGCAATGAAACTGTATTACTGGAGATTGATAGCCAGTTTCGCTTTTTAGTGCCTTAAAAGTGATTTTCAGCCTTCAGTAGCTTTTTCAATGCATCCTTTTTGTTTTGTATGAAACTTATATAAGGTTTCTTATCAAGTTTTCATTATTCTAACATGGTCACGTTAGGTGATACGTAGGGAATGTTAAGGTACTGATTCTGTGTAACTGATCTGTTGCTATTCAGTTATAGCAATCCAGTTTTTTTTACTGCTTAATGTGACTTTCAGCTCTCACTAGCTATTTCAATGAATCTTAACTGTTTTGTGTGAAACTTCTTAATATATGGTTCCATATCAGGTCTTACTATTCTAACATGTATAGTTAATCTTTATTATCCATAGGAAAATACAGTAGTTAAGGCTAAGTTAAGTTACTTGTCACTATAGCAAGCTAGCAAGGTATAGTTCAGTTCATTTCACAAAATTCTTCACAGTCACCTAACCCTAACTTTGTAGATCTTGGACTTTTGGACACGTTTGTGACAGGAAGCATTAAAAACTTCAGACAACTTTGACACCACAACTCAAACTTGTGTCCTCACCAAGCATGGAAACGTATTTTGATTCAACGATCATTAACGTGTCATAGTTGCTAGGTTTTCATTGCAAAAGTACTGGTTAGCAGAGTTTAGCCTGATTTAGCCAGTCTCTGTTAGAAAACAATGCCCTGATTTAGATTTACATAAAAATAAACAGAAGGGATTCGAACAGTTTGTGATTGTAATGTGTCAAAATTGTGCATTGTCGAGGTTTATTGCTATTTAGAGCTTGTTGAAATGTATCCAAGCTGGTAGTTTTACCTAATCAAACAGGGTAAAGTGTCGAGTCAGGACTGTCCGACACTCGGATGTATGTGTAAACCAAATTCTCTGATTAGCAATCTTCAGCGCAAATTAACTGTAAAAACTGTGATACCGTTTTTTTGGTCAAGGTCTGGATCGTCATTAAACCTGCACCATTTTCTCTCAGCTGCCTGGAAGGACGCTCTTTTTTTATAACTTTAATTGGAGGACATTTACTGGAGGAATCAAATTGGTTCTTTTTGTTTTGGGCGGATTTATAAACTGTACTCCAACTCAATCAACTCAACGAACATCTTATTCAACTCTTTCACTAGCATGCTATCAAAAATGTAGGTTTTTGACTGGCTGAGAACACAATTTGCTGTACTTTCATTTTTTCTTAACTACTTGAATAAAATCTTGATTCACAATTGAGTATTTAAGATGTATGAATGAATTTGGTATCATGATCAGATTCCCAAAATACAACAATTTCTTTGAACTTGATGACTTCTGAAGCGAAGAGCACCCACCTGCCCTCGTTCTCCAGTTGAAAAGTTTTTATTTTAATTATTCACCAATCTAGCATTTTGTGTGTAAAATCAAGTCTCTGAAATGTGTATCATTGTTCTGCATTTCTATGAACTTGGTATCCTGTCTCATCAGATACCAAAAGCAGAGACATCTTCAGGGCCAAAAAGCTTCTGTGTAATGGATGATGCACACACCTGCTCCCGTTATCCAACTACAAAGGTAGGCTTTTTTCCCTCTATAGTTGTTACACGTAAACAACCGAAACCATCTGAAACAAAGCTAAGTGTAAAATGTGAATCTAAATGTAATGTGAGATGTCAACACTGGCATTTGAGGTTGTGGAGGATATTGGATTTCCTGTGTACTTATATTAATTACTACTGAACACACCTTCTATGAAGACTTACCGCCTGACTGTCACTATCTATGTTTACATTCTTGTGCCCTATAAAATAATGCTCTCTTGCCTTTGTCCGGGGGAGAGCCATGATTGAGACCTAAGTCTTCATTTTGTTGCCAGAGGTCTGGTCATTACTCTCCCAATCTGCAGGTTGTTAAATATTTATTTAATCCAGAACGCAATTGAACTGTCACTCCGTTTATGAAGATGCTGTCCCTCTGCGATACTGGTAACGTAAATCCTTTAAATAACTTTTATTGTGAGGTTCAGTTGACAGTCTGGTTTTAGCAAACTAGATTCTGCTAGGCCTCAACAGGAGGGCACTTAAATTAGACATTGGTTTAGTGAAGTTGGGGGTCTAGAAGACTAATGAAGACTCGTCATCTTTACTTATTGTCTTGGTCTGGGACACTGATAGCGTACAAGAACCCTGGTCGCCAAGTATTTGAAAGGGATGTAATATTGTTTTGGACACGACCCCATATTCTTGCTCCGAGAGGACCAGTTAACGAAGATTATGGCTATACTTAATACAGACAGGGGTGAACCATTAGGTGTGCGCGTGTGTAAATTATAATGTGTTAGTTACAGCAACTTAACTTAGTTACAACTATTAGAAGTTACAAAATATTCGACATTGGTTATTGTGAACAAGACCCGTGCGTACAAGAACTCTGGTAGATGCTGATTTGAAGGGATACGACCCATACTCTCGATCTGAGGAAAAGGATCGTCGACGGAGAGTGTGGTTATACTTCTTACAGGTGAACCAATTAGGCATGTGTAAATGAGAATGTGTTGTTACATCTGAAAACCTTAGTTGATCTGATCTTAGTTGATCCTTAGTGAGATTTATTTTTGTTTTTCGTTTTTACCCGTTTATACGTTTTGGTGTTGGGTTGTTTTTTTTTTCATTTAGAGAATAGACTTTGCAGGATGGGACGCATTGTTTAGTTGACAGCATATTAAAACGCTTATTAAAAACGATGTGATTGTCACAGAATCACATCCACCTCCAATACTGAGGTGTTCCGTTTGAAAGCCAAAGCGGCAGGGAGCCACTGCAGAAGGCTTAAAGAGCCGCATGCGGCTCCAGAGCCGCGGGTTGCCGACCCCTGATTTAGACCAAGCAGAGTAGGTGGTAGTTCTTCCAAAGAACATACTGATCCAGTCAGGTAAATCAACTGAGTGACGGTCTAAAGACAAAGAGGAACATTCATACTTCCTAAAAGATACTCGCTAGGGTTAGGGTTAAACCCTATACTAGGCTATGACAGGGGCAGCTTGTCTGGGTGGGTAAACCTCTCTGGGCAGGCTATGACAGGGGCAACTTGTCTGGGTGGATAAACCTCTCTGGGCAGCACAGATGGTTTAATTATAAACCTTGCCTGAGCCTGTACCTACTGTTACATGATGAGCCCTTATACCCAGTCACTGGGAGTATAAGCCCGCTTCTCACCCCACCCCAACCATCACCAACCCCACCATCATAGTTAAGGTTGTGGGGATGTATTATTGACCTTCTGAAGCGTAGGCAGTTGTTTCCCTCTTTTTGTAAAAAAAAACAAAACAAAAATTGCATGTATCCTGCAGTTCAGGAACATTTCAGTTTAGCAGTAAATTGAACGGCTTTTGAATCCTTCCTTAGATTTGCTGAGAGATGCAGGCGAGCAGGAAGCGAACCCATTGGGAATTTGAAGATTGTGTTTTGATCCTTCTTTCAGTTCAGCCTCAACTCCATCGCAAGGTTGTCACAAATCTGAAACAAACATTCTTGTTTTCCTTTGCTGACTGATTTATTCAAAATTCCAACACAGACAAAAGGCTGAGAAGTCTACAGTGTAAGGGTGGACCATAACTTACTCTATCATCCAATGACTCACTCCACAATGACAATTGATTACCAACTCCGCACCTGTGTGTCTGTCTGTGGTATTAAATGCAATCAAAACCTCAGTTGCACGAACCACTATACTGAACAACCAGACGGAAAGTAGTCTTCAGTCAGAGAGTTTGTCAGTTTACTTGACTTCATTCAGTTTAACCATAGTTTGACAGTTATCGTTCTGTTTTACTTATAACTTAAATGTGTTCAGATGATTGATCGGCCTAAGCAAGCTGCCATAGGATTATTGAATACAGGATTTCACCCTCGGGAGGTGTTCCAGGCATGTCCCACCGGGAGGCGGCCACGGGGAAGACCTAGGACACGCTGGAGGGACTATGTCTCTCGGCTGGCCTGGGAACGCCTCGGGATCCCCCCGGAGAGCTTGTTCTCTTGTGCGGTGAGGGAAGTCTGCTTCCCTGCTCAGACTGCTGCCCCCGCGACCCGGCCCCGGATAAGCGGAAGATAATGGATGTATGGATGGATGGATTTCACAGCTAAAGCAGGACTGTCGTTAGGCACTCACAGGGCTAGGTGAAAAACCTTTTCCCATCTTGACACAGCGATCATACAAAAGGCTTTTAGACATTAATCAAGGAGAGTTACATATAATGCAAATCAAGTAGTGGTATATCACAATTCGCTATTAGAAATGTTTTGATGAACTTTATGCTTATGTAATCATTTAAAATGTGCCATATTACAGCCAACTGCAAATTAGCCTAGCTGGAAATTGCAAACTTCAAATTTCCAATACCTCCCTCAGCAGTGAGTTAAAATGTAATGTACCACAAGTGTCACATCCCGTCACCGTTTGTGGCAAAGACTGGGGGTTTTGGTGTTGTGTTTGTTGCAGAGGTGCTTGGAGAGCCTGGGCGGAGCCGAGCAGCTGAGACCGACACACCTGCAGCAGATTGGATAATCAGCGCCTAAGCCCTGCTCTGTGTTACTCGCTGCCAGATGATTTCGTCTTCCGACATTTTTGATCAAGACTGTTTGTTAGTTCGATTGATAGATTTTTTTTATCTTGTTCCGCTGCTGCCGGCCTCCAGGGGCCCGTTCTTCGCACGTCGCTTAATACATCCGAGATCAAATGACACATCCAAGATGATTTCATCCTGCTAATCATGATCCGGCTAACTGGTTCTTCGAACAAACCTGTTGTGTATGATTAGTATCACTGGATTTAGTTATTTGAGATAATTGCGCGATCATGTGTTGGCTTAAAGGGGATATGTATCGATAGTAGAAACATTGATCAGCAACCCTGCTATTGGCTGTTCAGCATGGCAAAAGAACGTGCCCACTTTTTCTCCCAATCAGAACAAGATCTTTTCATGGAAGGTTATGCCGAATTTAAGTCGTTATTTAAAACGACAGGGTCTTTCACCTCAAAGTCTGCAAAAGCCAGGCAAAAAGTAGCAGACAAATTAATAGAATTAATATTCTACAAAATGGTAGCCTTTAATTCTTACTGTCTTTATTTTAAAAAGCCACTTATTTTTCCTCTCTTTTAAAAACCACTGTTAAATGATGTGATTGTCTATTTATAACAGCCACAAAGAAAAAGGCTGAAAAAAAGGTATCTCTCAACAATTGTAATTACACTTTATCCCGCAATACCCGATTAATTTGAAAAGCTTTGCGAATTATTCTCCCACCTTCCGCAAGAGGTTGCTCGCGTATTGCTACGACAGACTTCCCTATCTCATCCGCTTATAAAACCTCAATCTAATCATGTTTACATGAAGTAAGCCTGCTCTCGAGCAGGTTTGATTTTACGGACCTGTTGCTATGACAACAAGTTAGGATGAGCTTCGAAGAACCAAACGATCCAAGATCATGCCAAATCGTCAACAATCAAATCCGCTAACTGAGTTAGCGACGTACAAAGAAGGGCCCCTGTTCTCCTGCACCTCCCCAGTCGGCTCCCACTGACACCCCAAGGATTCCGCCCTCGCCCTCCCGGACCCTTCATCGCCTGCTTTTCCCTTGCTTCCCAAAATAAAGCACCTTATACCCCACTCCCTGCCTCCGCATCTGGGTCCACCTACTCAAGACTGGGTGTAACAACAAGCACAGATTCAGGTAGGGAAGATGACAAGGACTTGAATTTAGTCGCTAATAAAATCCTAAATCACATTCATAAAACCACTCCAACTTTATTGGTATTGGTCCAATATTTTAAATAGAGAAGAGTAAGGAACGGTGTCTAAAACTAATGCTCCTAAAATCACCCCGTGATGTTAAACATTCTCCTTAATCTCTTTCAAAAGGGTTAGGGTTAAGGTTACATTTCATCTCTCATTTCTCTTCAAAAGGTTTTGTCATGGGCAATTTACAATGTCTGTTTATAAAAACAAAAAGGAGTAGCAACATCAGGGCACATGATTGTGCTGCTAATGTTTTGCATGAACCAACAAGCAAACCTTCCAAAGCAGTTTGTGACATCCAACACCTTTCATTGCTCTTTATGACAAAGATCATGGAGCATCAGAGATGAGTCAGAGCCCAGCCAGACATGTCATGTTGATGTACCACCCAAGGACATCTGCAAAACTCTTAACGGCTTTCGACGATTGGATCAACCGTTGGAAAAATAAAATACCGTAACCACTATAATTTGACAAAACAAAATAAATATAGATGACCTCAGCACACAGATGACCTCAGCACATAGATGACCCCAGCACATAGATGACCTGAGCACATAGATGACCCCAGCACATAATGACCTCAGCACATAAGATGACCCCAGCACATAGATGACCTCAGCACACAGATGACCTCAGCACATAGATGACCCCAGCACATAGATGACCTCAGCACACAGATGACCTCAGCACATAGATGACCCCAGCACATAGATGACCTCAGCACCAGGGACGTTTCTAGGATTGAAAGAAAGGGGGGGCTTAGCCCCTGGCATTTTCTGTCGACGACGGAATATGAGCGATTCTGTCCTCATAATGCATGTCCTCATGATGCATGTCCTCAAGATGCATGTCCTCATGATGCAGTCTAGGAGTATCCCAACAGGCCTAACCAACTCGACACCCTCCATTGATCCAAACAATTACATGAATGCATGAACACAATCACACCACATTTCTACATTTTCCCATCTTCATGTATGTATCATAAACATAAAATGTATAGGTAGATATTGAATGAAGCCAAGAATAAGTTTACAGAGAAGTGATAGGGGTGTTTATAATTAATCATGCATCATAAACCTATGTAAACAGAAGAGAGCAGAAACTGAGCCAAGACCAGGGTGGTCCCTGCCCACTGGGTTCTCCCCATCTGGGGAGACTACAGATGTCACCATGGGGTCCCTCCCCATCTGGTGAGACAGTGTCACCATGGGGTCCCTCCCCATCTGGGGAGACTGCAGATGTCATCATGGGGTCCCTCCCCATCTGGGGAGACTACAGATGTCACCATGGGGTCCCTCCCCATCTGGGGAGACTGCAGATGTCATCATGGGGTCCCTCCCCATCTGGGGAGACTGTGTCACCATGGGGTCCCTCCCCATCTGGGGAGACTGCAGATGTCACCGTGGGGTCCCTCCCCATCTGGGAAGACTGCAGATGTCATCATGGGGTCCCTCCCCATCTGGGGAGACTGCAGATGTCACCATGGGGTCCCTCCCCATCTGGGGAGACTGCAGATGTCACCATGGGGTCCTCCCCATCTGGGGAGACTGCAGATGTCATCATGGGGTCCCTCCCCATCTGGGGAGACTGCAGATGTCACCATGGGGTCCCTCCCCATCTGGGGAGACTGCAGATGTCATCTGGGGAGACTGTGTCACCATGGTGTCCCTCCCCATCTGGGGAGACTGCAGATGTCATCATGGGGTCCTTGCCCTTGGGGAGACTGCAGAGCTGTCACCATGTTGACACTCCTTCTTGACTGTTCTGAGGGTTAGGATTATTAGGGTTCTTAGGGTTCTCAGGGTTCTTAGTGGCCTTAATGTTGTTATTATCCCTGTCACAACTACCACTGTGCCCAGATCACTGTTGTAGTGAAGCAGACTGCCCTGACCAGGGGGGCTGAGGGGAGGCAGAGGAAAGGCTGAGGGGAGGCAGAGGAGAGGCTGAAACTGAGCTATGAACTTATGAAGACAGAGTTAGACCTAACCTTAACTTTAATTTATGAAGACAGAGACCTATCGTTAACTTTAACTTATGAAGACAGAGTTAGCCCTAACCCTAACTTTAATTTATGAAGACAGAGTTAGACCTAACCTTAACTTTAATTTATGAAGACAGAGTTAGCCCTAACCCTAACTTTAATTTATGAAGATAGGGTTAGCGCTGACCCTAACTTTAACTTATGAAGACAGGGTTAGCGCTGACCCTTACTTTAATTTATGAAGACAGAGTTAGCCCTAACCCTAACTTTAACTTATGAAGACAGGGTAAGCGCTGACCCTAACTTTAACTTAGGAAGACAGAGTTAGCCCTAACCCTAACTTTAACTTATGAAGACAGGGTTAGCGCTGACCCTAACTTTAATTTATGAAGACAGAGTTAGCCCTAACCCTAACCCTAACTTTAACAGGCCCTAACACAGCTGAATGAAAGAGGGGGAAAATCTTTATGTTTCTTTTTCCTTTTCATGTAGCAAAGCATCTTCATGGTGTCTTACTCCTTATCACACACCTCTATTGTTACAGCTCTTAACAAACACACAAACAATCAAATAAACATAAACAAATCCATGACGCGACACTCACACACCAACCCTTCATCCCATCTGAACTTCCTGTAGTGTTGCATTCCAGAGTAAAGCTCAGCTGCTCTACAGCCACCTGATGCATACTGAGCTGCTGGAGAGTGACAAAAGCTCCTACAGTCCCCCCTTCATTGGGGCAGTGCAATCGTTGTGTTGTCAACCTCTTTGTCCATTGTTGACCTCCTGTCCATGGTTGGTCTCCATGGGGTCTTCTTTAAAGTTCTCACATTGCTCCATCACCTTCCTGTGGAAACAAAATAAGATGCTTCACCACTGTCATGGGTCCTTTAACTGTATTTCCACTTCCTATCCAGCCAGTGACAGGCTGGGAAGTAATATTACATTTAAGTGTGAAGTTAATATTAATTGTTAAACTGACAATGGGGACAAAAAAAATAATTGTAAAGGTGCAAAAGTAATCTACAAGAAGGTGAGCATGTGTAGGTGAGCAAATGTAAATGAAGGTGAGACAGCAGGCAGTGATACCTGGCCATGTAAATGAAGGTGAGACAGCAGACAGTGATACCTGGCCATGTAAATGAAGGTGAGACAGCAGACAGTGATACCTGGCCATGTCCTTGGTCTCTTCTTGTGAGGTCTCCAATCCCAGCAGCTCTTCCAGCAGAATAATGCCACCCTCCTTGATCAGTAGGGGGCAGTACTTACTTGCTAAGAGCACAGAGAGGACAGGACTATTGTGAGCCATTTAAAGTATTGGTTTCAAATTCATGCCATCGAGGGCCAAGAGGGTGCAGGTTTTCACGTCAGCCAAGCACTACTCCAGCTGATTTCACTACGTAGTGAAACTGGTTAGTGAAATCAGCTAATATAGTGCTTGGCTGACGTGAAAACCTGCACCCTCTTGGCCCTCAATGGCATGGGTTTGACACCAATGGTTTAAAAATGTGTTTTACAAGGATTATGTATAAATATTCCTCCTACTGTGTATTAGCCTGTAAAATGAGCATGTGCTCCAGTACTCACGGTAGACAGACACCAGGTTGTACAGAGCCCAGGTGGCCCAGTGCTGGCTGACAGGAGAGATGCTCTGAGGCAGTAGGCGGAGAATTGGCTCAAACGACCTAAAAGCAAAACCTTTTGAAAAATACTATCCAATCCTTATCCAGGTCATTTTAAGGCCCTTGTCTGGACCTTAATAATATTTCAAGGATCATGGTCTGGTTCAGTGTGTCTGGTTCAGGGTGTCTGGTTCAGGGTGTCTGGTTCAGGGTGTCTGGTTCAGGGTGTCTGGTTCAGGGTGTCTGGTTTAGCGTGTCTGGTTCAGAGTGTCTGGTTCAGGGTGTCTGGTTCAGTGTGTCTGGTTCAGGGTGTCTGGTTCAGCGTGTCTGGTTCAGGGTGTCTGGTTCAGTGTGTCTGGTTCAGCATGTCTGGTTCAGGGTGTCTGGTTCAGCGTGTCTGGACTGACCTGTAGTTGATGTTCCGTCGGGAACTGATGTCCCAGCTCTGAATGGCGTCCCACATCTTGTTCATGACAGAGTCCCTTTGTGGTTCCACCATGGGCCAGGCCTCAGGGCCATCGAACATGATGTGGGAGAGCACGCCACAAGCATTGTAGGACACCTCGATACCGTCCGCCTTACTGTCCAACAGATTACTGACAGCACACAAAGCACACACAAAAAACTAAATCCTATATACATGGAAATGACTGCACAACTTCTAACTTTGCAGACATTACTGAAGTAGTACAGTAAGAGTTACATGAAGTCTGCCACTGCTCCATAATCTCTGCTAATGTAGATACAGTATATACAATACTGATATCAGACAGACTCTTCAAATCTGCACGAGGGAAGAAAAATGCTTTGGCCTTAGTCATAAAACATATTATAATGCTTAATGAAGCAGATAAATCAAGCACAAGATGAATCTCAGCTATCACCTGAAAACTGAGATGAACTCTGGTGTGAGGAGTTGTGATCTCAGAACCCGGACCTCCGCTACATTCCCCAGTAGCCCCAGCATGTTTCGGTGAAGTTCCTGCTTGTCTGGGAACTCCTAAGAGTCAGGATGAACAAGAAGAGGTGTGACAGCCAGCATGTAAAACGCTAATACAGCCCAACACAGCCCTAACCCTAACACAGCCCTAGCCCCAACACAGCCCTAGCCCTAACACAGCCCTAGCCCTAACCCTAACACAGCCCTAGCCCTAACCCTAACACAGCCCTAGCCCTAACCCTAACACAGCCCTAGCCCTAACCTTAACAGAACTGCACTGCATTATATCAACTCGCTCCTCCGGTCTTACACCCCGGAACGCCACCTACGGTCCTCCTCTGACAACCGTCTAGTGGTCCCCCTCCTCTAGAGCGCCAGAGCCCAACACAAACTCCTGTCTGGCTCCCCAATGGTGGAATGAACTCCCCACCTCCATCAGAAACACAGACCATCTCCTGACCTTCAAGAAAAGGCTCAAGTCTTTTAGACACCTGGGTTAGCCACCTGGGTTAGCCACCTGGGTTAGCCACCTGGGTTAGCCACCTGGGTTAGCCACCTGGGTTAGCCACCTGGGTTAGCCACCTGGGTTAGCCACCTGGGTTAGCCACCTGGGTTAGCCACCTGGGTTAGCCACCTGGGTTAGACACCTGGGTTAGACACCTGGGTTAGACACCTGGGTTAGACACCTGGGTTAGACACCTGGGTTAGACACCTGGGTTAGACACCTGGGTTAGACACCTGGGTTAGACACCTGGGTTAGACACCTGGGTTAGACACCTGGGTTAGACACCTGGGTTAGACACCTGGGTTTAACTAACCCTAGAAATATCAGCTGTTGTTGTTGCTTTGTCTTTCGCTTCCTACAAGTAGATTATTGCCCGTCGGAGGTGACTGCCTTAAATGTGTAATCTGTTTGGCTAAAAGCTCTTAGCTCTTCCCTTGGCACTTACTGGTTTCCCACGATGTATGTTTCATTATCTATAAACCCGCTATGTTTGGGGTCTATCACATTGCTATGCTTAGTGACCAATGCTCTTTTGTAAAGCTCTCTCTTGTAAATTGCTTTGGATAAAAGCATCTGCTAAATGAATAAATGTAAATGTAACCCTAACACAGCCCTAACCCTAATACAGCCCAAACACTAATCCTAATACAGCTACAACATAATTTATTATTGTCTGTTTTATTATGTCGCAATAAGCAACAACTCTATGAGTATGACTAAAGTACCTGCCAACTTGAAATGATGATATGCTAAAAAAGGAATGGAAGTGAGTGTGTCACCAACCTTGAGGCAGTCCAGGAACAGGGTCATGCCTCGACAGCTGAGGAACATCTGGCAGTTGTCAGGCGTCTCATCAGTGATGTTCCACAGAGCACTCCAGGAAAACTCCATTACTTGGTCACACTGGCAACAACATTACATAACATTAAGAAGAAACCTCTTCTACTATTACACAACATTACAACTAATTGAACATTGGAACTCATTCGGAAAGAGCGCTCCTCCCTCCGGGCTGCAGAGAAGTTGTGGTCCAAGGATAATCAAGACCTCGACAAGTACCACTCCCTTCTCAAGACCTTTTCCACTCACATAATGGAGGCAAAAACTGACCACTTCTTGAAACAGGTGAACAACGGTCCTAACCCCCACAAACTGTTCTCTATCTTTTCCTCACTCCTCAACCCTCCTCCCCTCCTCCTCCTACTACCTTGACAGCAGACGGCTTCTCTCACTTCTTTGGGGATAAAATTGCAGACATCAGCAGCCAATTCCCTGAACCCTCCCTGCCTAACCGCTCCCACACCTTGTCTGAACCCTCTACTTGCCTCTCCTCCTTTTCCCCCTCATCTGAAACAGGCATGTCTGACCTCATTCTCTCCCACCGCCCCACCTCTTGCCCCCTTGACCCAATCCCCTCCCCTCTTTTCCAAACTATTTATCCTTCTATTACTCCATTCCTTCTCCATGTCCTCAACTCCTCACTCACCTCTGGCACTTTTCCCTCAGCATACAAGCGGCCCTACTCAAAAAACCTCCAGAACTACAGACCAGTCTCACTGCTACCCTTCTTCTCTAAAACAATTGAGCGTGCTGTAGCTAACCAACTGTCAAGCTTTCTTTCCCAGAACAACCTTCTGGACCCTAACCAGTCGGGCTTCAAGACCGGCCACTCCACTGAGACTGCCCTCCTGTCGGTTACCACGGCCCTCCAGTCTGCCAGAGCAGCCTCAAGGTCTTCTGTTGTCATTCTGCTAGACCTCTCCGCAGCATTCGACACAGTCAACCACCAGATCCTGCTCGCCACACTCGAAGAGATGGGCATCACTGGCACTGCGCTTAAATGGATCTCATCCTACCTGACAGGAAGATCCTATCAAGTCTCCTGGGGAGGGAAAACATCTGGTACCCGCCTGCTCTCCACTGGGGTCCCGCAGGGTTCCGTCCTTGGTCCGCTCCTATTCTCCCTATACACCACCTCACTCGGGCCAATCATTGCCTTCCATGGCTTCTCCTATCACTGCTACGCTGACGACACGCAGCTATATCTATCCTTACCCCCAAGGGATATCGACCAGAATCGAGGCCTGCCTCTCTGATATCTCAGCCTGGATGACCAGACATCACCTCCAGCTGAACCTCACCAAAACAGAACTCCTCATCATCCCTGCCAAACCCTCAATCACCCACGATCTCTCCATCAGTATGGGATCTGCAACAGTGACCCCTTCATCCTCTGCCAGGAACCTGGGGGTCACCTTGGACGACGAACTCTCCCTCACAGCTCACACTGCCGCAGTCTCTCGGTCAACATCAGGAAAATCCTAAAATACCTCTCTCAACATTCCACCCAACTGCAGTCCAAGCCCTTGTCCTCACAAAACTGGATTACTGCAACTCGCTACTAGCTTGCCTTCCTGCAAATGCAATCCAGCCCCTTCAGAGGATACAGAATGCAGCCGCTCGTCTGGTGTTCAACCTACCCAGACGCTGTCATGTCACCCCACTCCTCATCGCCCTCCACTGGCTTCCCGTCATGGCCTGCATCAGATTCAAGACCCTGGTGCTGACCTTCCGGGCTGTAAACGGGACTGCCCCGACCTATATCAACTCTCTCCTCCAGCCCTATACCCCCACCCGTCACCTACGGTCATCTGCTGACAATCGTCTAGTGGTACCCCCCCTCAAGAGTGCCCGAGCGCAACGCAAACTCTTCCACTGCCTGGCTCCCCAATGGTGGAATCAACTCCCCACCTCCATCAGAAGCACAGACTGCCTTCTCACCTTCAAAAAAAGGCTTAAAACACATTTATTTAGAGAATTGAATGGCACTTAGGAATAGTATGGCACTTGACATAATCTAATGTGCTTTAGAACTATCTGTTAGTCCCCATACAGTGACTTGCCAGTGTTGTTTGTTGTATCTCTTGCTGTATGTTCACAATCGTTGTGTTATGCATTTATAGTTCTTCCCTTGGCACTTATTGGTTCTCATGATGTATGATTCTCGATTTAATTTCGAGATTCTGTTCAGGGTCTATCACGTTGCAATGCTCAATGACTGATGCTCTTTGTAAAAGCTCTCTCTTGTAAGTCGCTTTGGATAAAAGCATCTGCCAAATGAATAAATGTAAATGTAAACATTGTCCTCCAAATTTGTTTTGCCTTAAAATACATAGTGTATTTGAACCAATGTTTTAATTTGCTCATCACTATAGATCACTATATCCCACTTTTTTATATTTTGTTATTAATTGTTGGCAAAAAATATTGTCTATACTTTTCACCAACTAACCACAGCTGTATATAAATACTACTATAATCACAGATCACTGGTCTTAGACACACAGACCGGATGCTGTTTGACTTTCAGTCTATAGATCCAGTACAGTGAGGAAATGGGTTTACAAAGTGATTTACAAAATAGGGAGGTAAATGTGTTTCCAAAAATAAACAAGACTCACCATTCTGTCTTGTAATTTTTTCTGGATCAGATTTAGCATTGTCTATGAAAAAACAAATGAAAATGTGGAATAAAAACACCGCCCAAGCCTCAGACTCTAGGGTTAGAATCTAACCCTTAATACTCCAAAATAACAATGGTGTACCTTGACAAAGCCCATCTTGCCAACAGCCTCCTTGTGCTGGTTGTCAACCTGGCAGACCAGAGCATTGCAAAGGTGCACGGCAATACGCTGGATGGACTCGTCTTGCCTTGCTGGCTCAAGGATCTTCAATAGGAGCAGGTTAACTCGGCCATATTGGAACTCCAACTCTTCTGGGATGCTAAAGTTGCACAGCGTGAGACAACAGTTCCTCTGAACCTGCAGAAAGGCAGGACAGGAACTGCTTATTTGGATAATCGACAGTTTAAGTATAGAAGCTCAAAGATTAGAATAATCTGATGGTTCCCCACACTGGGTTTCCCCACCCTGGGTTCCCCACCCTTGGTTCCCTCACCGTGACTTCCTGGTACTGCTCCATGCCATTGAGCACCACATGGATGACCTGTCGCCGCAGCCTCACACTCTGGTCACTGCGGTACTCAGTGTTAGTCAGATAGAATAGTGCTGCGCTGCCCGTCACCTGAATACTCTTGTCATACTTGTGGTACTTCAGAGCTGCAATGACAAGCTGAGGAAATGACACCTGTTAGACACCTGGGTTAGACACCTGGGTTAGACACCTGGGTTAGACACCCGAGTTAGACACCCGGGTTAGACACCTGGGTTAGACACTTGGGTTAGACACCTGGGTTAGACACCTGGGTTAGACACCTGAGTTAGACACCTGTTAGACACCTGGGTTAGACACCTGAGTTAGACACCTGTTAGACACCTGGGTTAGACACCTGAGTTAGACACCTGTTAGACACCTGGGTTAGACACCTGAGTTAGACACCTGGGTTAGACACGGCACTAGCCTAATCCGTGATAGTCTGAAACGTTTAACATTGAATACGAGTTATAATGTCTATTGGTTCTAATGGTTCTACAATTAGTCAAACACTCAGACGTTTTACATATTTTTGGGTTACAATGTAAGACTATAACGGAACACAATTTGGTAGCAACAGTTGATGTAATGTCATATACTTGTAACCGTAACTGAAACCCTTTTAACGAAATCTTTTCAAAGCCAAATTTTACTTGACTGAGTTCAAACATGCTACAATAAAGGCAGAGTGCATGGGGAGTGAATGTGCTCCTTTGAGACTATGTGGAGTGATTCTGTATCATTCTGGGTTAGGGTTAGTGTGAGCAGACCACCTGTAAAGCTCTGAGCAGCTGGCTGCAGTGTTGAATCCTTGCAATGTCAAACAGCTGGTTGATGGCTCTGTGGGCCAACTCAGGGCGAAACTCAGTATAGGCTTCGATGGCATTCAACACCTGCTCCTCATTCTTAGAACCTGTCACCTGTAATCAGCAGTGAAGCACACAAGCTCAGAACAGTTACACCAACACTTACACCAACACTATGCCTGTGTCTCTGCGAGCTTCCGGTCAGGAGATACAGTTGTTTCCGGTTTAAAACGGATGTATCTCCTGAACTGGAGGTCGGAGGAACTCAGGACCGCCACCAATTGAACCGGACTACCGAAAACAGCAAGTATACCGTATCATGAGGATGACACCATCAGAAGAGGAGGTTTTTGAGGATGATCAAGTATGATCACTTGACTTCGAAGAAATGTCACAATTTTGGCCTCTCCATTGACTTACAATGGGGACCTTTGACCCTCCGTAACTTTTGAACCGAAGGTCCTAGCGACTAGAAACCCATTTCCACATGCCCTAATACAGCCACAGGGAACCTCTACAATTGTATTGAAGTCGTAGGTAATGCTAGTAACACAATGTAATACTAGTATCATAATGTAATGCTAGTATCGTAATGCACTGAAAACATATTTTTACTTATAAATTAAAAGGTAAAATAAATATACTGTGGACAACACAAGGTTCTTTTGGACAATTAAAATGACTTGGCAGAATGTCCTAGAGTGTATCGTATTTTTTGCACTATAGGGCGCACTGGATTATAAGGCGCACTGTCAATGAATGGTCTATTTTCAATCTTTTTTCATATATAAAAGCGCACCGAACTATAAGGCGCATTAAGCGGAAAAAAAAACTGTCAGATAAATCAGTCGAATAATATTATGGTGAAGTATGTATTATGTATGCGCTTCGGATTATAAAGCGCAGTGTTGTTTTTTAAGAAAAATACTTAAAAGCACTTAAAAGCCTTTATTTTTCTCAAAAAAACAACACTGCGCATTATAATCCGAAGCGCTTTATATATGGATTAATTATTTTGTTTACTGACCTCTAAGCGATTTTTGTGTGGTACAAAGCACTACATTAAAATGTTTTCGCCCTATAGTCCGAAAAATACGGTAATATTAGTTTAGCTTTTGTTTAGTTTAGAATGTTTGCATTCACGTGCAAACCTTGTATGCAGGGATGTGAGTTACGTTACATAGCGTGGTGTCATAAAGCCCCAGAAACTGAAGAGGCCTTTTCAGCTCCTGGAGAGGAGAGATGCTGCTCTTACAGGGCTCAATGCTACAAGAGGAAGAAACACATATGATCATGTTCATCATCCTTGAGATGCAAGACATAGAAAATGGTCCATCAGGTGATTTTGATGTCAAAGTTAATCCACCTGGGCCGTCCCACAGCCTCCTCGAAGTGAGGAACGGTGCAGTTGTCCTGCATGATGTGTCCCGATATGTCCAGGGACACCAAATTCACCAGGCCTTGAACAATGGCTGTCAGGATCTTACGAGTCATCTTGAATTTAGAAGTTCTCCGACTCTCCCGAGAGATGTCCAGGTGCCTATGATGGAAAACTGGTGTTAAATTCAGAATGCAACATACACAAAATCCCTGTTGCAAGTAAAGTGTTAATTTCTTTTTTTGTTTTGTTTTTTACACTAAGTGTATCAGACCTGCATCAGACCTGCATCAGCCCTGCATCAGACCTGTATCAGACCTGCATCAGCCCTGCATCAGACCTGCATCAGCCCAGCCTATATCAGACCTGTATCAGACCTGCATCAGCCCAGCCTATACCAGACCTGCATCAGACAGCCTGTATCAGCCCTGCATCAGACCTGTATCAGACCTGCATCAGCCCAGCCTATACCAGACCTGCATCAGACAGCCTGTATCAGCCCTGCATCAGACCTGTATCAGACCTGTATCAGACCTGCATCAGACCTGCATCAGCCCAGCCTATATCAGACTTGTATCAGACCTGCATCAGCCCAGCCTATATCAGACCTGCATCAGACCTGCATCAGCCCAGCCTGTATCAGACGCCTGAGTGAGCATTCTGAATGTATTTTTTATCAAACACAATACATAGCAGAAGCATTGCAGCCACACACTTCTCTTCATAAATTCAGCCATTCCCCTGTACTAATTATGTATATAATTTTTTTTTATAACATCTCCATGCCTACCTTTAAGAGTATGCTTATGATTTAAATGGCAATATCCTATTCTCCTACTCCTTTCTTCCAAACGTTCTTATTCAAACTCATGATCATTGCCCAGCCTCACCTGAGGTGGACCAGTTTGACCACAGTGGTGACTAGCTCCTCTGACAGGTCCATGTTGTACAGAACCAGGGAAGCCAGTCTGTCTTTCCACTGGGTCAGAAAGGTTGTCCGTGCCAGCTGCACACCTGACAGGTCCAGAGCGGTGAGGGCTGGTAAGGGCCGGAGCAGAGCCTCCACATCCACCTCCTCCGGCAGCCCGCCCAGGTTCAGCAGGCGAAGGCGGTTAAACCCCTGGAAGCTAAAGTCCTTCTCTAATGCCTGCCTGGAGGCCGGGCTCTCCTCCTCATCCTCATCCTCATCTGCCAGAGGTGCGCCTCCCTTCCGGTAGAAGATGTGGTTACATCCAAAAAGACTGAGGGAGACCAGGGTCTGCCTGAAGCAGCTTAGGGTTTTCAGGCTGCGAGCAGATAAGTTGTTGCAGTAGGTAAGATGAAGCTCTATCAGGTCCTAGAACAGACGAGAGCTCTTTATCAGTACAGTTTCACTACAGTCAGATTTGCCAGTTGATCCTGGCAAAAGTTTTGAAATTAACTGGTTAATTTACCAAAAGTTTTTAATCCTGAAATGTTATTGAGAAGACAAAGTAAAAGTATGAATCAATGACAGAGATATGCAACCATGCCTTGTAGCTCAACATTTTTGCAGGTTTGTTGAAGATAGCATGAGGTCACTAAATGTTTCCATGTAACTAGTGCACTGCTGGCACACATGGCTCTGCAGATCCTTGGGTCCTGAACAAAACACCTACCTCATTTATCATGCCATAATCATTTACATCCACACAGATTCCTGCCTGCAAAGCTATCTGGAAGAAGATGTATAGTTACAGGAATAGTTACTATGAGTGGCTGCATGTCACCTGCTTGCCAATAGCCTCCAGGTCCCGGTCTCGTACCAAATCCTCCCTCAGCTGTACCCTGGTCAAACGGGTGCTTCTGGGGTCCCAGAACAGCTGGAAGAAGCCTTCCTCAGGCTCAAAGTTACTGTCTGTGTGCATCAGCTCCATGTACCTACACACACACAAACACACATCAGCTCCATATACCTAAACACACACACATCAGCTCCATGTACCTACATACACACACACATCAGCTCCATATACCTACACACACACACATCAGCTCCATGTACCTACATACACAAACACACACGGACACATCAGTTCCATATAACTACACACACACACACGTCAGCTCCATGTACCTTCATACACACACACACACACACACATCAGCTCCATGTACCTACATACACACACACATCAGCTCCATGTACCTACACACACACATCAGCTCCATGTGCCTACACACACATCAGTTCCATATAACTACACATACACACACACACATCAGCTCCATGTACCTACACACATCAGCTCCATGTACCTACATACACATCAGCTCCATATACCTACACACACACACACACATCAGCTCCATGTACTTACATACACACACACACATCAGCTCCATATACCTACACACACACACACACACACATCAGCTCCATGTACCTACATACATACACGCGCACACACACATCAGCTCCATGTACCTACCTACATACACACACAAACACATCAGCTCCATATACCTACACACACACAAACACATCAGCTCCATGTGCCTACACACACACACATCAGTTCCATATAACCACACACACACACACACACACACATCAGCTCCATGTACCTACACACACATCAGCTCCATGTACCTACATACATACACACACACACACACACACATCAGCTCCATATACCTACACACACACCAACACAGCTACTTCAGGTCATTAGGTTACACTACATTCTGATTATCCAACCTCCAGTTATACATACGTGTTGACCAGTTTGTCACAGATTTCACTGGGAAGAAAGACGTCAGAGCGCAGACAGAGCTTGTTCCCTTGTCCCTGGTAACACATGGTCCTCTTGAGGTTCCTGAGGCAGTAAGCTGTTGACAGAACCATCAGGGTGTCTGGGCTGTCCGCTGCTTTGGCAGCCATCTCAGCTTCACCTTATGACCTGCAGCAGAAACTTATCACAACAGGGATCTTTTACATTGCAAATCAAAGAACAACTAAGCACATAAAAGTGGCTCTGTTCTGGACTAGTAAATTATTGACAAGACGGCATTCAATGGACACAGACTAGAATCTCTTCACTTCCTACCTACATACGATACATGGTAAGACAATGTACAGAAGTAATATTTGCTGATATATATTATGCTGAAAAGTTTTGAAATGAACGATGTAAAAATAAAAATAAAGAATCTGGCTATATCCGAGCCCTGCATATAAGCACATTCAGATCTTATGTGAACGTGTCCGTCAAAGATGTTCCTTTAATGTATTTACCAACTGTCCTAATTTGTCAACCCGATACACAGGTAGCCAGCTAACCCTGATATAAAGATTTATTTTTCTCTTATGTCGAAAACCATTACTTCCATCATGCTCATCATTACAGAAATAGACCAGTATGTCTGTCCTGATGATACTAAAACCAGAACAGCTGAACTAGATGAAACAGACGGGGTTGTCATTAAATTACCTCTGAGTCAAGGTTTATCAACAGTTAAAGGTTACTGTTTTAACTACTCTAACCCTAACCCTGCTACAATCATGTATTTCAGCCATTTTATTTGCTGCAGATGCAACCTTGTCTCCTGTAATGTTCAACTAGCAATATCGGCTCATGTTCACTTGGCAGCTCCCAGTTAAACTAAATACCCAGATTATATTATTAACTATACAGTAAAACAACAAACCCAGACTATGAACTAAACAGTAAAAACATGATTTATCTGCAGCTGCGTCAGAATAAATAAAGCTTTAGCAGCAAGACAATATTCATGAGGCTATTTTATATCTTCCTAAGGTGCGTTACTAAGATAACCAACCAACTAGATAATTACATATCTAGACTCATGATACCAGAATGTGATGGTTATGTGATGGTTGTCATGGTTACCTTCTCCTGTTTATTTGGTTTATTTCTTAGTTTCTGTCCGATGTCAACAAACAACCTCCACTTCCGGTTAATCTGTGTAACAAATAATTAATTCCCTAGAAAGGAGGAACGGTGTCCCGTCTATCAGATCCTCCCGGAACGTTTAATCGATAGTCGAATGCTTAAAAAAAGAAAAACATAATCTCATAGAAAAGTACGTATGTAGTACATGTTCCAGATTAATAAATTAATCGCGAGATTAACATTAAGCAATTTCTTGACATTTGGCCATTTATTGATATTGATATCGGAATATGTTATCCTTGGCATTAACATTAATGAAACAATGTATTCTAAACATTTAAAACGACTCTGAGGGTTTTAAGGTAAAATTTAAATTATACAAAATGTAGGAACTTGTATGGTGCAAGTGCAAACGCACTGCCACTTAAGAAAATACAATACATAAACACGCTGGTAATATAGAAACGATGCAAAAAGCACACAAACCCCGAAAACAAATGCCGAAAAAACACGATGCATCCAGTTTACACAACAGTTACACAAACCTCTAGAGGGCGCTAGGCACAGCTTGATTTTGAACCCCATGGAGCGAGAGATGAGAAGTTGGTTCAAACGCGCTTTTAAAATAGGAGGCCCAAATGTCAAAATGTATGAGAAGTTTATGTAAATCAAAAATGGTAGCCCTCTGTGTCAACATGTTAGGTAAAGTGCGGTGGCATATTTTAGGGGTTTCTAGATGTAAACCTTAGTCAATAATGACGCTATTCCGTACACCAGTAAGGCTATGGGAACCTTTTACACACCTGTTTTTTTTTAAATGTTTTCATTTAGCAGGTGAAGTGCCTTGCCCAAGGACACAACAGCCAGGAATCAAACTCACAAAGATGACAAACAAACAAGTGTTAATATTTATTTTCACAAAGATATTGAGCAAGGTTGGAGACAAACTGGATCAAATTCTGTCTGTCATGTTCTAAATAAAAAATAGTAAACAAAGTTGTTGCGTTCATAAATGCTTGATTACAGTACATGATGTTCAAAGGGCTGAATCCTGGATATTAACATCACTGTTAACCATATTACAGTGTCATGGCTAACATAAAGACTATTATACTTTCACCATTAACCATTTAGCTCATTTACAATATTGGCAAAATGCAACTGAGAATCACATTTAGTTGTAGACAATATGTTTCAAGAGAAAATCATTTTTACTTGTTATCCTGGGTACAAGTTCCCCAGGCTGCTGTGAATTTACTGAAGAAGTCGCTTTGCAGTTTTCTCATCCAGATGAAAAGGAGATGTCAACACCTTGTCTTTCAGCATCAGGTCCAGACCCTGAGTAGACAGAGGAGGAAGACTAGTGACCCTCTTAACCACATCTGAAGCCCCTGAGCAGACAGAGGAGGAAGACTAGTGACCCACCTCCCTTAACCACCTCTGAAGCCCCTGAGCAGACAGAGGAGGAAGACTAGTGACCCACCTCCCTTAACCACCTCTGAAGCCCCTGAGCAGACAGAGGAAGAAGACTAGTGACCCACCTTCCTTATCCACCTCTGAAGCCCTTGAACAGAGGAGGAAGAATAGTGACCCATCTCCCTTAACCACCTCTGAAGCCCCTGGGCAGAGGAGGAAGACTAGTGACCCACCTCCTTTAACCACCTCTGAAGCCCCTGAGCAGACAGAGGAGGAAGACTAGTGACCCACCTCCCTTAACCACCTCTGTGCAACACTATAACCCTGCATCTTAAATCATTGGGTTCTCTGTGAGACAGCTTTTTGTGGTTGTATTAATATCCACATAAAATATGAAATTACATTCTATCATCTTCTGCGGTAACATCTTTGGTGAAACTTGAAGCACCTAAAAGTATTATGACAGTATTCCAGTGTCACAGTCTTACAGGTAGTTACCTCTCGACAGTGAGGTTAAGGTTAGTGGGATATTATGGTTAGTGGGGTATTATGGTTAGTGAGGTATTATGGTTAGTTTGGTTTCAGAGTTAGTGAGCTGTTAGGGTATTACCTCTCCAAAATAGGACACCAACGGGGAGATTTCACACACCACCAGAGGTTCTTCTTCCAGTGTTACCCTAGAAACCACATCAAACCCTAACTTCCAGTGTCACCATAGAAACCTCAACATCAAACCCTAACTTCCAGTGTTACCCTAGAAACCACAACATCTAACCCTAACTTCCAGTGTCACCATAGAAACAAGGAGGGGATCCCTCACTGAATTGCTTCTCCCAAGGTTGCTTCCATTTATTCTCATCTAGCAAGTTTTTCTGGGAGTTTTTCCTTGTCTACCTCCCTCTCCTTAACCCTAATCCTAACGCTGGGCCTGGAGCCACATGAGACATGGTCAGTGTAGAGGTTAGTTACTCACCTTAGCCTGGAGGACTCCAGGAAGCTCCCCCCTGCAGCCAGCACCCAGCGTAGATGCAGAGATAGCAGAGAGCACCTCACTGAGGACGGGGTGTCCAGGGGAGCACCAGGGCCATTCTTCAGGGGAGAAAACTCATCCTCTCTTGCTACCTCAAATGCAACAAATCTCCTGGACAAATATAAATCTCTTTGTTTAAAGGAAGTGTGAGAAGAGTTGAACAGGATAATTCATAAGACAAGGGGACCTCTGAGTTGTGTGAGAAGATGTAAATAATGCAAGTGATCTGTAATCATATCACCTGGAAAATTGAAAGACATCAAAGACAAATTTCTCCATTTTTATTCCGTTGGGTTTAGTAGGATTCACCATGTTGCCATCATTATCCACAAAGGGAACTTTCTTCACAGCCACATGCTGCTTCAGTTGGCTCTGAAACTTTCTGAAAGTTTTGTTGTATTAACATACAGTCAGGTCCATAAATATTTGGACATTGACAAAATTTTCATCATTTTGGCTGTATACCACTACAATGGATTTGAAATAAAACAATCAAGATGTGCTTTAAGTGCAGACTTTCAGCTTTAATTTTAGGGTATTTACATCCAAATCAGGTGAACGGTGTAGGAATTACAACACATTTTATATGTGCAGCCCCCCTATTTAAGGGACCAAAAGTAATTGGACAATTGGCTGCTCAGCTCTTCCATGGCCAGGTGTATGTTATTCCCTCATAAAGGGAGTTCGTTATTTCATTGACAAGGAGCAGATAAAAGGTCTAGAGTTCATTTCAAGTATGGTATTTGTGTTTGGAATCTGTTGCTCTCAATATGAAGTCCAAAGAGCTGTCACCATCATTGAAGCAAGCCATTGTTAGGCTGAAAAATCAAAACAAACCTATCAGAGAGATAGCAAAAACATTAGGTGTGGCCAAATCAACTGTTTGGTACATTCGTAAAAAGAATGAACGCACTGGTGGGATCAGTAACTCCAAAAGACCTGGAAGACCACGGAAAACAACTGTGGTGGATGACAGAATAAATATTTCCCTGGTGAAGAAGAACTCCTACATAACAGTTGGCCAGATCAAGAACACTCTCCAGGAGGTAGGCGTATCTGTGTCAAAGTCAACAATTAAGAGAAGACTTCACCAGAGTAAATACAGAGGGTTCACCACAAGATGTAAACCATTGGTGAGTCTCAAAAACAGGAAGACCAGATTAGAGTTTGCCAAAAAACATCTAAAAGAGCCTGTACAGTTCTGGAACAACATCCTATAGACAGATGAGACCAATATCAACTTGTACCAGAATGATGGGAAGAGAAGACTATGGAGAAGGGAAGGAACTGCTCATGATCCAAAGCATACCACCTCGTCAGTGAAGCATGGTGGAGGTAGTGTTATGGCGTGGGCATGTATGGCTGCCAATGGAACTGGTTCCCTTGTATTTATCGATGATGTGACTGCTGACAAAAGCAGTAGGATGAATTCTGAAGTGTTTCGGGCAATATTATCTGCTCAGATTCAGCCAAATACTTCAAAACTCATAGGACGGCGCTTCACAGTGCAGATGGACAATGACCCGAAGCATACTGCAAAAGCAACCAAAGAGTTTCTTAAGGAAAAGAAGTGGAATGTTCTGCGATGGCCAAGTCAATCACCTGACCTAAATCCAATTGGGCATGCATTTCACTTGCTCAAGACAAAACTGAAGGGAAAATGCCCCAAGAACAAGCAGGAACTGAAGACAGTTGCAGTAGAGGCCTGGCAGAGCATCACCAGGGATGAAACCCAGCGTCTGGTAATGTCTATGGGTTCCAGACTTCAGGCTGTCATTGACTGCAAAGGATTTGCAACCAGGTATTAAAAGTGACAATTAGATTTATGATTATGTTAGTTTGCCCAATTATTTTCGGTCCCTTAAAAGGGGGGGGGGCACATATAAAATGTGTTGTAATTCATACACCGTTCACCTGATTTGGATGTACATACCCTGAAATTAAAGCTGAAAGTCTGCACTTAAAGCACATCTTGATTGTTTCATTTCAAATCCATTGTGGTGGTATACAAAGCCAAAATGATGAAGATTGTGTCAATGCCCAAATATTTATGGACCTGACTGTATATTTTACATTCACTGTTAAGGATTGCCCTTTCTGTAACAAAATAAGATGATATATATGTCTAACCCTCCACCCAATGTTTCTTCTTTCTACTCTTGTTCTCTTTTTTTGTTTGTTAATTAAATAAGTCTGCATTCAGATTAACTCCCTTAACAAACAGTTTTAGGAAAAGCTCACAGTGCCACTTCCTGTAGGAAGCCCAGAGTGAAGAAGTGGTTGCAGATGTTTCCAGTGCTGAATCTCAGATCTCCTCCTGGGAGCCGCTGTTCTGCCACTTCCAGTGGGAGTTCACTGTACTCCACCACCTGGAACACACCATCCACAGAGCACACCACCCCTACAGGCTCCTCTGGTGAGGCTTTCTGCACCACCTGGAATCACAGCTATGTTACTGAAGAACCACCCCTATGTTACTGTAGAACCATCATGTTACTCTGGAACCACAGCTACATTACTGTAGAACCATAGCTATGTTACTGAAGAACCACAGCTACTGTAGAACCATCATGTTCCTCTCCGAACCCTGCTGGGAGCTTGGCTGTGTTCCTACTAAAAATATTTCAGATGCTGATGTAGAAATGCAAGGGGATTGTGTTTCAAGGTGTACGTGTGTGTGTGTTTCAAGGTGTACGTGTGTGTGTTTCAAGGTGTACGTGTGCGTTTCAAGGTGTGTGTGTGTTTCAGATACCTTCGCTCCACAGTCTGCCTGCTTGCTCACACAGAATCCAATGAAAATGGGATCCGCCATTTTGACAAGTATGTTGTCAACACAGTACACATGAAGGTACTTGACACCCCTCCTCTGCATGTCCTCCAGCACCTGGTTATCCACCAGAGCACGGTACAATCCGCCATTTCCATCTGAGGTAAACATTTAACAATGCCATGGGTGAGAAGTCATCAAATCTATTTAACTGGACCAGTTAACTAATCTGGTTTAACGACTTTGTGATCTAAACATCACCACTACATTTGAGTGGACACAATCACATTTGTAGACATGTAGTTTAATGTGATGATTAAACTGATGATTGTGAACACTGATGCGATGTGATGCCCCTGAAATCCACCTATCCATTAAAGAATTATCTGACAAATAACAGTTGCTCAAGCTACAGTAACCAGGCATCTTACCTGGAGCCATGGCTAACTTCCCTTTGTTCTGCAAGATGACTTTTCCATCAAAGGTCACAGCTGGAATCATCCTTTGTTCAAACATGACCACATTTGAAGGATCCAGACCAAAGTGCTTATTTTCCTCAAAGAACCTCTTGGTTGGATCCAGTGTGAATTCACTAGTCATGATGTACCTGCACGTGGCAGCAAAATTTTTCTGATTTGAGACTCAGGACTGAAATGAAAGAATCAGTAAGTGAAATGACATGTTTAACTCCAGAACTGAGTGTTATAATCCCACCATGGTATGATGCACTTTGATCCGTGCTTCATATTGGAGAGCTGTTGCACTCTGCAGATACGCTCTGCTTGAATCTGGTACAAGGTGTTCTTGCTGGGAAGCCCCACGTCGTACATGCCTTTGGGGTACGGAACCCCCAGACGGGTCCCCTGCCCGCCAGCCAGGAGGAGAACTGCCACTTTGTTTTCAGAAATCTGCAAATATCCTGAAAGAATATGTATTTATAAATATATATATTATTTTTTATTTTATGAAATAGAATAGCATACCTTCGTTTTCCCATTCGTCGATGGTGTCCTGGTCACTTTTCACAACACTGCCTATATATTCCGGTGGAACAGGTTCCAAGTTCTGCAGAACTCTGGTTCTGGACTGAGCTGATGCTGCAGCAACACGGCAGTGATCTCTAAGATCAACAAAATCCAACTGAGACAATTCAGAAAGAAACGTTTTCTTTTCGTCATCAGAAAGTTCTGACCAAAACTGTAGAACGTGATGTTGTCCTGCTTGAATTAAACCAGATCTAACCTCTTCTACTGAAAGCATTTTGAACCTAATGTGTTTCTATCTCACCGCCTTGACTTTAGTTCACTTCTCAAACATCAAACTCGTGACTTCATCAGCAGAAAACACCGAAAGTAACTCGTGATGAAACAGGAAGGGAAGATGTTCAGAAACATGTTATTCATCAAACATGTTATTAAGATTAGAACCAACAGGACCGCTCGGCGTAAAGAGTCACATGAACTTCCTCAAAACAGCGAATCATGTGACAACAGCGTTTCATCCTTTAAATTTATATAAAAGTTAAAAACAAGACGCTTAAATGCCATCCAACCCGGCGCGTGCCTACTAGATGTGATTTAACCCAATCAAACACACAAACATACAGCTATTTTGATATGTATTTTTTAGTTATTCCCTTAACAGCATAAATAGATGAATTCATACATTTTACAAAGATTAAATAGCCAGGAATGTTAACTTAAGTAATACATTTTCTTTTTTTATAATGAGGGTTAGATGGATGTTTTTTTCATACTAAGAAAAAATCTAAAGCCATACTACACATTTTCCTTCTTAGGTAAAGGATAAAAAAGCATTTCAAGTTGCAAAAGCAAAGTTTGCTGTTTAATCAAGAGATGCCACTTTCCTGTATAGTGCTGCTAGATCAGAGCTTTTGTACAAAAGAAGTATCTGCATTTCCTCGGATGCATGCAATGAACACCATGTCTAAACTATGTCCACACTATGTCCACACCATGTCCAGATCATTTCCACACTGTGTCCAAACCATGTCCAGATCATTTCCACACTGTGTCCAAACCATGTCCAGATCATTTCCACACCATGTCCAGATCATATCCACACCATATCCTGATCATGTCCACACCATATCCTGATCATTTCCAGATCATGTCCAGACCATGTCTAGATCATGTCCACACCACATCATGTCCAGACCATGTCCAGATCATGCCCACACCCCAAGACCCATTCAGTCAACATGCCCAGTTCTCTAAAGCTTGAACATGCAGCAGCAGGAGGGGACCGTTTCCTCTCAGTTCCCCCACACAACAGGGTTAAGGTTCCTCTCAGTTCCCCACACAACAGGGTTAAGGTTCCTATCAGTTCCCCACACAACAGGGTTAAGGTTCCTCTCAGTTCCTCACACAACAGGGTCAAGGTTCCTCTCAGTTCCCCACAAAACAGGGTTAAGGTTCCTCTCAGTTCCTCACACAACAGGGTCAAGGTTCCTCTCAGTTCCCCACACAACAGGGTTAAGGTTCCTCTCAGTTCCCCACACAACAGGGTCAAGGTTACTCTCACACAAAGTCCAGTAAACTGCCTTAAAAGGCGTAAGTGTGAAAAAACTCCATGTTCATTTGTGTTGCAGTTTGGCCCTGTTGGTCTCTGCCACATGACTGGACACAAGCAGGGAAGGCCTGGGAAGTATGACGGGGATTTACGGGAACAAAACATACTCCTGCAACTCTGTAGAACTGCCTACTGGGACATGAGAATAGAAAAGATAGAGATAGATAGAATAGACTTCATGTTTCTAGTTCCAGACTAGGCTGGGTTAGTGCAATGATGAAGATATGTCAGTAGTTAGGTTTTGTTGGAGAGAGATCCTTGTAATCAAGATAATCTTCCTTGAGTTGTAACTGTAATCCTAATATAGTCAATCATATATGATAATCCAGATATATTATGCCCAGTATTCCCCTTACATTGTAAAATATCTTTACGATATTGTGTTAATTCTATGAAACAACACTTTAAGACAACCCACCTTAAGCAGCCATCACAGTTAAATAAATATCTAGTTTACAATATACAAAAATAAATTTGCATAGGAAATATACAGTACGTGTTTTACAGTAGAAGACCAACTGGACAGAAACACACAATGGAACTGCAGGTCCTCAAGCCATTCAGGGAAAATGGGGACCAGCACACTAAAGACTAAGTGCAGACAAAACATGGACAAGAAGTGTTTAGATACAGACTCATTCAGACTGGAGCGTCTTTAGGAGACACTTCATCCAGGACATCAAGGACAGATTTACCAGGACACAGACATACAGCTCCTCATACTCTTACAATTGATATTTTCAAAAGCTAAATTAATGAATAATGTTCATTATGCATGTTCAGCAGGACTTCACTCCCAAGCTGATCTTGAGGTTCTCGTAGACCACGTAGCTGATGCTGACCGAAGGGATGACCTTCATGAAGTTAGGGGCCAGGCCCCGGTAAAGGCCTGGAGCTCCCTCTGTCCGCACAATGTGTCTGAACCAGCCCATCATGCTCATCTGGGGACCTCCCTCCAGTGTAGCTGAGGAAGAATGCAGGATTACAGGCAGGACACACAGACAACCATACTGGGGTTTCATGGGTGGATATTAAACCTGTATGGCTTTACGTGCAACCTTAAGTAACCTCTTCATGTCATGCAAAATTAAGGTTAATGTTGGTCATTTTGCTACATTAACACAGTTCATCACTCAGACTGAATGAACCATGCAGAGATGCTGACCTTGTGCCTGCATGCGTGTCCGAACCAGGGCTAGTGGGTAGCTGGCCAGCTGGCCGCAAGTGCTGGAGGTGGTGCAACACGCAAGCAGTACAAACACTCCAGGGTCTGCGCTGGTGCTGGCATAGTGCTGCAGCCAGGAGTTCTTCAGGGTCTACAGGGAAGAGGAGGCGGTAAGAATGCCCAACATTTAAATTAAATTTTCTTTTAATTTAAATGTATTCATTTAGCAGACGCTTTTATCCAAAGCGACTTACAAGAGAGTGACGGAAACATATACGTGTATTAGAAAATGGACATAAGCATAAACACACACACACCTCATAGACAGCCAAGTCGATGCCAGCATAGGGGATAATGCCCAGCATGTTGGGGACATAACCTTTGTAAAAGGCTGCCATGCCTTCCTTCTGGAAAATGTGTTTTGCACAGTGAGCAATACCAGCATACTGGCCTGTTAGTCTGAGGGCCAGACGTGTCTTCAGAACCTAGAGACTCACAGGAAGGACAGGGGGAGGATAGGGGGGAGGATATAGGGAGGATGGCGGGAGAAAACGGGAGAATAGAGGGTGGGTAAGAAACAATTAAAATGTATATAAAGTCCTGCATGTGTATTTCAGTGAGTGATTGTGTGTATAAATCTATCACCTCCATGGGGTAGATGCTGCTCTGGGCGATCACACCTGCCAAGGATCCTGCCACTAGCCTCTCAAGGATTCCCAGGGTCTCCTGTTTGCTGCCTATCAGACTCTTGATCTGGAATTGTCACAAAACACCAGTTACACTGACTAAAAACATACCTTTAACCAAACTGCGGTACCCCCAAAACTATACAGGGAACCTGTTTGTGATAAGGTGGCAGTCAGATGGCTCAGTGGGTTAAGGCGTTCGCCTCAGGATCGGATGGTTGTGAGTTCAAACCACGGCTGTGGCTATGTGATGTTGTGCTCTTGGGCAAGGCACTTCACCCTACTTGCCTCAAGGAGAATGTCCCTGTACTTACTATAAGTCGCTTTGGATAAAAGCGTTCTGCTAAATGAGTATTTGTAAGGTCTAACAGGAACACTGAAACTCCTGTCATCCCTACACAAACAGCTCCTATACAGCAGCTTGCCCGGTTTTCAATCTACCCAGACGCTGCCATGTCACTGCACTCCTCATCGCCCTCATCAGCATCAGTCACTGAGCATAGCAACGTGATAGACACCGGGTTTGACGTCATTAGACCCTCCCTGCTCTCCTGGGTCAGAGTGACCCCTGCCTGCTATCCTGGGTCAGAGTGACCTCTGCCTGCTATCCTGGGTCAAAGTGACCCCTGCCTGCTATCCTGGGTCAGAGTGACCCCTACCTGCTATCCTGGGTCAGAGTGACACCTGCCTGCTATCCTGGGTCAGAGTGACCCCAGCCTGCTATCCTGGGTCAGAGTGACCCCAGCCTGCTATCCTGGGTCAGAGTGACCCCTGCCTGCTATCTTGGGTCAGAGTGAGGTATATTATTATTATTACTTGCTTTCCTACAGGTACACTATTGCACATTTGAGATGCATGTCATGTCATTGTAACTTGTTTAACTGACAGCTCTTGTGGTTCTTTCCTTTGGCACTTGTTTGGTTTCACAAGATGTATGTTTCATGTTCTGACTACCTGCAATGTTTGGGGTCTATCGTGTTGTTATGATCAGTGACAGATGCTCTTTTGTAAAGTTCTCTAGGAAGTTGCTTTGGATAAAAGCATCTGTTAAATGAATAAATGTAATGAAGTCAGAGTTAGCAGAGGATAAAAAGGTACAGAATGATTCCAGGTATTCTACTTCCCCTCCTGTAAGGGGACATGTCATTCCAGGTGTTAGGGTTAGGTTTCAACAGGTGCTCCTGTCTTACCTGCTCGTAAGCCATGAATTTAATGGCAGACTCAGGGGCAATCTTGATGACATTGATGCCGTTCCCGCGCCATAGGGCCCTGACCCCTCCCTCCCGGACCATCTGGGTGAAACCGCCTGCGATGCCCATGCTGTTGCTACGAGAGGCATGAACCTAGCAACAAACAGGACAGGAATATAGTCACCAAAACAGATTAGAAGGATCCTACAGCCTGACCTGTAGTAATGAAGTGATTTAATTTACATGTATTCATTTAGCAGACGCTTTTATCCAAAGCGACTTACAAGAGAGAGCTTTTACAAAGAGCATCAGTCATTGAGCATAGCAACGTGATAGACCCCGAACACAGTGGTTTTTTTAGATCGAGAATCATACATCATGAGAACCAATAAGTGCCAAGAGAAGAACTATAAATGCATAACACAACGATTGTGAACATAAAGCAAGAGATACAACAACAACACTGGCAAGTCACCATAATAACAAATAGTTCTAAGCAACATTAGATTATGTGAAGTGCCATACTAGGGCACTAGTAGGGAGTTGATTCCACCATTGGGGAGCCAGGCAGTGGAAGAGTTTGTGTTGCGCTCGGGCGCTCTTCGGGGGGGTACCACTAGACGGTTGTCAGCAGATGACCGTAGGTGACGGGTGGGGGTATAGGGCTGGAGGAGAGAGTTGATATAGGTCGGGGCAGTCCCGTTTACAGCCCGGAAGGTCAGCACCAGGGTCTTGAATCTGATGCGTGCCATGACAGGAAGCCAGTGGAGGGCGATGAGGAGTGGGGTGACATGACAGCGTCTGGGTAGGCTGAAAACCAGACAAGCGGCTGCATTCTGTATCCTCTGAAGGGGACGGATTGCGTTTCAAGTGATGCTGGGAGTCTCCACTAGCTGCTACATCTCTGGTGGTGAAACATGTACCTGCATGAGGACCTTGAGCCTGTCCAGTGGGGCCGTGCAGGTCCGGGACACAGCGCCTGCTCCTGCTCCTGCCACCAGGTGGCGCCACCACATGCCTGTGTTCTTCTCCTCTGCAGTGAACTCATCAGGTACCATCAAACTCTCCCCAACATCAAAAATCTGAAAACAAAATATGATACTTGTTTCTTGTTTGATTTTTGTTTCTCATTCAAACCAAAAACATCTGCATTTATTTAAATACCATCATCATTTATTTGGGCTTTATAAGCCATGAAATGGGTCATAGTGGTCCTAAAGATGTAGATGTAGATGATGAGAGAGATGTAAGATGTAAACTAGCAGCTCACTGTTCTATACACATTCCAACCATGCTCCTGTAGAGAGACCCTCCTGTAGGGTGACACTCTATAACCCTGGAGAGAGACCCTCCTGTAGGGTGACACTCTATAACCCTGGAGAGAGACCCTCCTGTAGGGTGACACTCCAATCCTGGAGAGAGACCCTCCTGTAGGGTGACACTCTATAACCCTGGAGAGAGACCCTCCTGTAGGGTGACACTCCAATCCTGGAGAGAGACCCTCCTGTAGGGTGACACTCTAACCGTTTTTAGTCAACTACCCTAACCCTAACCCATTTTCCTATAATGACTCACTGTAGAGTGTTTCCAGTATAATAAGATCTCAGGGATGTTATCTGCTGGATGCATTAGATGGTAGTCTCTCCATTCGCTCCAGTCGATGGTCATTGTGCCGTTCTTGTCCATGCTAGTTACAGAACAAACGAGGAAGAAGATTCAGAAACACATGTTTCCCTGAGCATCTATACTCATACATGATCCCTCCTCCAACATGGAGCTCTATACATAATGTGTCAGCATGTGTTGTGTGGCCAATACATCATCTGAACCAAGATTTCCTTATTCATCTAAATGTTTTTATTTCTTACTTATTAATTATTTAAGTATCTACAGGGCAGATATTTGATGAAGAAGACGAGACAGAGGAGAAGTGAAGGAAAGTGAAAACATGATCAAGCACTCCACTACTTACACCATGACAGGGGACCACATTTGACCTGTCCATATTCTGAGACAGAAACAGGGCGGGGACAGGGTAAGGACAAAGACAGGGTAAGGACAGAGAGACAGGGGCGGGGACAGGGTATGGACAGAGACAAGGTAAGGACAGAGAGACAGGGGTGGGGACAGGGTAAGGACAGAGACAGGGTAAGGACAGAGAGACAGGGGTGGGGACAGGGTAAGGACAGAGAGACAGGGGTGGGGACAGGGTAAGGACAGAAGAGCGTACAGACAGTTAGAACAACAGATAAAAAACAGGACTATAGGAGGACAGGAAAGAACGACAATGAGAGAGAGAGAGAGAGAGAGAGAGAGAAGGGGAGAGAGAGAGAGAGAGAGAGAGAGAGAGAGAGAGAGAGAGAGGGGGTTAGGTTTGTTGGACCTGGTTGACAGCAGATGTGCTACAGGTGTGTTGGACCTTGTTGTCAGCAGATGTGCTACAGGTGTGTTGGACCTTGTTGTCAGCAGATGTGCTGCAGGTGTGTTGGACCTTGTTGTCAGCAGATGTGCTGCAGGTGTGTTGGACCTTGTTGTCAGCAGATGTGCTGCAGGTGTGTTGGACCTTGTTGTCAGCAGATGTGCTGCAGGTGTGTTGGACCACTTGCTGTCCTCACCTTCTAAGGATCTTCTCTGCCTGCTGCTCTGATATGATGACCCCAAGGTCTCGTAAGGACTGCATGATCTCCTGGCAGTCAATACGACCTGTGGAACAACATACACATCAGTCACTACGACCTGTGGAACAACATACACATCAGTCACTAAGACCTGTGGAACAACATAAACATCTGTCACTAAGACCTGTGGAACAACATACACATCAGTCACTAAGACCTGTGGAACAACATACACATCACTACGACCTGTGGAACAACATACACATCAGTCACTACGACCTGTGGAACAACATACACATCAGTCACTACGACCTGTGGAACAACATACACATCAGTCACTACGACCTGTGGAACAACATACACATCAGTCACTACGACCTGTGGAACAACATACACATCAGTCACTAAGACATGTGGAACATCATCAGCCCCACTTTCAAACATACAGAACAGCCATCAGATAAAACAGCCTAACCCTAACCTTACTGAGGAGGTCAGTAGCTGAAGAGATTCCCTTGTTATTTTTTCAAAATAACAGGACAAACACAACACCATTTGCTCCACTATCCACCATAACAGATACAAGAACCTGGGATAACAATGATCCCATCAACTGAGACCAGTGTTCTGCCCTGCTCACCATCATTCTTCTTGTCCAGACTCTTGAAGACGAGACGCAGTTTCTTTTCGTGATCCCTCAGGTAGTGAACAAACTCCTCGAAGTCCAGCTGCCCATCCTGGTCCTTATCACCTGCTTTTACTATTTTCTACGAGAGGAAAGACACAGAGCTGAATCTCACAGCTCCACCACGAGCATCTAAACAATGAGAGTTCAAGACTGACACTAGACCCGTCTGATACACACTAAACCTGCCTGATACACACTAGACCTGTCTGATACACACTAGACCCGTCTGATACACACTAGGCCTGTTTGATACACACTAGATCTGTCTGATACACACTATACCTGTCTGATACACACTATACCTGTCTGATACACACTAGACCTGTCTGATACACACTAAACCTGTCTGATACACACTAGACCTGTCTGATACACACTAGACCTGTCTGATACACACTAGGCATGTCTGATACACACTAGACCTGTCTGATACACAGTAGGCCTGTCTGATACACACTAGACCTGTCTGATACACACTAGACCTGTCTGATACACACCAGACCTTTCTGATACACACCAGGCCTGTCTGATACACAGTAGACCTGTCTGATACACACTAGACATGTCTGATACACAGTAGGCCTGTCTGATACACACTAGACCTTTCTGATACACACTAGGCCTGTCTGATACACAGTAGACCTGTCTGATACACACTAGACCTGTCTGATACACACTAGACCTGTCTGATACACACTAGACCTGTCTGATACACACTAGACCTGTCTGATACACACTAAACCTGTCTGATACACACTAGACCTGTCTGATACACACTAGACCTGTCTGATACACACTAGACCTGTCTGATACACACTAGACCTGTCTGACACACACTAGGCCTGTCTGATACACACTAGATCTGTCTGATCCACACTATACCTGTCTGATACACACTAGGCCTGTCTGATACACACTAAACCTGTCTGATACACACTAGACCTGTCTGATACACACTAGACCTGTCTGATACACACTAGACCTGTCTGATACACACTAGACCTGTCTGACACACACTAGGCCTGTCTGATACACACTAGATCTGTCTGATCCACACTATACCTGTCTGATACACACTAGGCCTGTCTGATACACACTAAACCTGTCTGATACACACTAAACCTGTCTGATACACACTAGACCTGTCTGATACACACTAGACCTGTCTGATACACACTAGGCCTGTCTGATACACACTAAACCTGTCTGATACACACTAGACCTGTCTGCTAAACAGTGTTTTCCATTGGACACAAACTTGAAGCAGATATAAGCAGGTAAAACATCTCCTTTGAGGTCATCAAAATAATACTAGTTGAAAAGTGCTCCCAGTGCACAGCACTGAATTGCCAGTACAGGATCACTTACGGAAGACGGAACTTGTGTTTCTCCCTCTCAGGGGTCTGAACTTTTGACTTAGTGTTCCCTGGTATATACAATAACCTCAACATCGTCATAGTCTCATACTCTAACATCATGATAGTATGTAGTCTCATACTCTAACATCATAATAGTATGTAGCACTGGCAGTACCTCCTGGAAGTCTTTAGGGAGAGCCACCATGATATATACTGTGGTCTTCTTGGGAGAAACAGCAGCAGTCTTGGTCTTGTTGTTCCATTCAGGTCTGCTAGAATTTATCTGAACTCTCGTCTGCTTCCTTGTTTCCTGCTCATCCTCCACCTCCAGCTCCCCTGCCTCTCCTGCCTCCAGCTCCCCTGCCTCTCCTGCCTTCAGCTCCCCTGCCTCTCCTGCCTCCAGCTCCCCTGCCTCTCCTGCCTTCAGCTCCCCTGCCTCCAGCTCCCCTGCCTCTCCTGCCTCCAGCTTTCTTGCCTCTCCAGCCTTCAGCTTCCCTGCCTCTCCTGCCTCCAGCTCCCCTGCCTCTCCTGCCTCCAGCTCCCCTGCCTCTCCTGTCTCCAGCTCCCCTGCCTCTCCTGCCTCCAGCTTCCCTGAATCTCCTGCCTTTCCGGCCTCCAGCTCTCCTGCCTGCCCTGCCTCCAGCTCTCCTGCCTCCAGCTTCTCTTGAGACTGTGTCCCCACAGGCTCACACTCACTCTGACCACACCCCCCTGGGAGAGGAATTAACTTCTACAGCATTCTGTAGAAATGGCACAAAGTGTGTCTGAAGAGTGATACCACAGCAGGGTGCACTATACCACAGCAGGGTGCACTATACCACAGCAGGGTGCACTATACCACAGCGAGGTGCACTATACCACAGCAGGGTGCACTTTATCACAGCAGGGTGCACTATACCACAGAGGGGTGCACTATACCAAAGCAGGGTGCACTATACCACAGCGGGGTGCACTATACCACAGCAGGGTGCACTATACCACAGAGGGGTGCACTATACCACAGCAGGGTGCACTATACCACAGCAGGGTGCACTATACCACAGCAGGGTGCACTATACCACAGAGGGGTGCACTATACCAAAGCAGGGTGCACTATACCACAGCGGGGTGCACTATACCACAGCAGGGTGCACTATACCACAGAGGGGTGCACTATACCACAGCAGGGTGCACTATACCACAGCGGGGTGCACTATACTACAGCAGGGTGCACTATATCACAGCAGGGTACACTATACCAAAGCAGGTAGACTGTAGACTAGTTAATGTTCATCAACTTTCTCTGCCCTCATCTTCACATTAGCTAATCCTACGCTGCCATGCTCATGCTACTTCAGAACAGCATTAACACGATCTATTAATAACATTCAGTTAAAAATTGAGTTCCACACTACCTGGACTAGATGAAGCCTGTGTTCTTCCAGTGGACAGTTTCTGCTGATCCCAGCAAAGAGTCCGCTGTACCGAGTCATGCAGTAAAACAGCTCCTCACTGCAGCCATGTACCAGCCAATCACAGCAGCCTACACTGACAGGTCCAGTTGGAGAGACCTGGAGCCAGGCTCTGCAACCAATCAGATCACAAGACACTAGGAGCCATGTATTTATCACTTTGTCATCCTGTTCTGACAGCTCCAGGAGGGAGGGAGGAACTGTGTGAGTAGGGAGTCCTGTGAGTAGGGAGTCCTGTCTGGGCCCTCTGATAACCCTGTGGTAAAGGGTGGAGCCCTCTCTGATAACCCTGAGATACAGGGTGTAGCCCTCTCTGATAACCCTGAGATACAGGGTGTAGCCCTCTCTGATAACCCTGAGATACAGGGTCTAGCCCTCTCTGATAACCCTGAGATACAGGGTGTAGCCCTCTCTGATAACCCTGAGGTACAGGGTTGAGCCCTCTCTGATAACCCTCTCTGATAACCCTGTGGTAAAGGGTGGAGCCCTCTCTAATAACCCTGGGGTACAGGGTGGAGCCCTCTCTGATAACCCTGGGGTACAGGGTGGAGCCCTCTCTGATAACCCTCTCTGATAACCCTGGGGTACAGGGTGGCGCCTTCTCTGATAACCCTGGGGTACAGGGTGGATCCCTCTCTGATAACCCTCTCTGATAACCCTGAGATACAGGGTGTAGCCCTCTCTGATAACCCTGAGGTACAGGGTGGAGCCCTCTCTGATAACCCTCTCTGATAACCCTGAGGTACAGGGTGGAGCCCTCCTCTGACAACCCTGAGGTACAGGGTGGAGCCCTCTCTGATAACCCTCTCTGATAACCCGGAGGTACAGGGTGGAGCCCTCTCTGATAACCCTGAGGTACAGGGTGGAGCCCTCTTTGATAACCCTGAACCCAGTTTGTGGATCAGTCCGCCACACCAGCCTCTCTCAAAGCAGAGGGGTCGAACCATATCCAGACTGTGTCTCTTAATGCTGCAGCCTTGCAGGCTGATACAAACAACTCTTAACGCTGCAGCCTTGCAGGCTGATACAAATCACTCAAGTCTACTTCCAACAAAACAACAAGCTGCCAGCTGCATATCCAGACTGGATATTCATTACAGATTTTTGCTATGTAAATTCACTCATACTAAACCTATATATTCAAGATATCAATAGTTCTATTTTGACTTGTCCAAATCTTGATATAATTTTGACTAGTAAGAATCAAATTAGGTGCACGGTGGCAGAGCGGTTAGTGCTCTCGCCTCCCAATAAGGAGATCATGAGTTCGAATCTCGGGCCCGACCATGATCTCTCTGGGTGGAGTCTGCATGTCCTCCCCGTGTTACCGTGGGTTCTCTCCGGGCACTCCGGCTTCCTCCCACCGTCCAAAGACATGCATGTGGTAGGTTAATTGGGCATTGTGGAAAAAATTGTCCCTAGTGTATGACTGTGCGAGTGAATGGTTGTCTCTATGTTGTCTGTCAATGTTTGTATGATAACCCTGCGACTAGCTGGCCCCAGTCCAGGGTGTACCCTGCCTACGGCCCGAAAGTAACTGGGATAGGCTCCAGTCACCCGTGACCCCTAACGGGAATAAGCGGAAGAAAATGAATGAAAGAATCAAATTATTCAAATGCGTTTGCCTTTCATGTGAATAGAACTCTATCCCACCTCACAATGTCACGTGAGTAACCAAGCCAAATAATTGACAAGTTTTCACTTGCAACACTGATCATGTAACAACAATTCTGATCTTGGGAGCAACATGTTGTTGCTGTTTAACTGACTCTTTGACCTAAAACTCTTAAATGGCTTTAACTATTAGGTAAGTGGCCCCTATTGGTAAGAGTGACAGCTAAATGACTAGAAATATTATTTAAGACACTTAGCAATCATCAATGACGCAATATTTTCTAGTCTGTTTTTAAGAAGTACATTTTTGGGGAGTAACAGCTGGATCTTCCTGCTACCGACCCTGGGGGGTCAAACCTGAGGATGCAGACAGGTTATGAGAGCTCATAAACTTACCATTAACTCATGTTCTGTTCGATGAACACCCAGTTTCTTGAGCCCAATGGTCAAGTCGTTGACACAGATCCCACCATCTCCGTTCACATCCAGGACCTGGAATAAGACCTTGAGTCGGTGGTCCTGCTCCGGCCCCCCGCAGACCTCACACAGACTGGATGGGTCACAGTTTCCCCCCTCTGATACTGAACAGTCTGTTTCTGCCCGATGACATGGGGAAGAAGGGTCCAGTTTAAGACCTCCAACTGGATCGGTGGAGCCAACATCGTCCAACTGATAAAATCCCCCGCAGAGTGTGGGGGGACCGAGGGGCCCCTGACTCATTAGACTCTGGAGCGACACTGTAGAGATCAGATGGGATCTGTGCTAAGTAGCTAAATTAGCTTAAGAGATCCAAAACTCAGTTGCTCGTCAACTAAGTAGGAATAAGTTTGTCAAGTATAACATGTTATAATAAATAATGATGTTATAATAAATGATGATGTTATAATAAATGATGATGTGGTCATCAGTCTGTAATACACAGCGGACTTGATCCAACACAGGAAGAAGAAGTGAGAATATGATGAATTCTCTCCGCTCGCAGATGTGTTATAATATTCTAGATTATTAAACTACTGAACGAAACCCTAGTTAAACTTGTATAAATGTATTATTCTGAAGTGCTGGAAGAACTAACAACTTCTACTTTGAATTGGCGGCTGCCGGTCCAGTTATCAGCTGACGCAACACAAATAGCCGGTGTGTGACGGTGCCCAGGGGCCGGGCGGAGCTGGCAGGGCGGTGCTGGCGGGGCGTAGCTGGCGGGGCGGTGCTGATATTTAAATATGATATTTACTATTTATTTATTAATATTTACTATTTCAAAATTTTACAAAGATAAATACTAACAAAGTAGAGAACAAATCCTCTCTACGTGTTCCTATAGGTTGACCGATGAGTTACTGCCATATATCTCAGCCAATGATAAGAAGCGACACTGTGGGGTCGGTCAGAATATAACCAATGAGGAAGCGAGGTGGGCGGAGCTTCAGACACCGAACGTAAACGTTGTTTGTGGGAAGAAGAAGCGGATTCTGGAAGCCATTACGTTGCGCACATCGAATGAGTAAATCGTACTATTTTTGCGTACAATACGCACAATTATCTTTCAAAAAGAACAATTTACTCAAATATGGCATCGTTTGCCAAAAAAAGAAAAATGAATTTCTCAGAGAGAGAGGTAGAAATTATTGTAGAGGAAATAGAGAAACAAAAGCATACACTGGTTAACCACTTCAATGCTGGAGTCACTCATATCGCCAAGAATAACGCGTGGTTAGATATTCTGAAGAAGGTGAACGCCGTAACTACCTGTCCAAGAGAGCTGGCTGAAGTCAAGAAGAAGTGGTCCGATATGAAGACTGAAGTTAGGCGCAAAGTGGCCCAAGCAAGAGCGGCAATTGAGGGGACATCCTTGGACTGTCCTCCTGTTCCTGTGATATTGAGCTCCATGCAGCAGCGCATCTGTAATCTGCTGGGAGAAGCGACCATCATCAGTCTACCTGCAGGAGAGTCTGATGCAGAACTGAGCACAGCCACTACTGGGACTGAGAGTAAGTTACTATTGTTAGGAAGGTATCATCCACAACATGTTGCAGTACTAAACCACAAAGCAGTTTAACAGATGTTGACTGTTTTACAGATGAATGCAAGTTGATAAAGTGTCAGATTAGTTAGCTTTTTGTGTCTCGTGGATAAATGGATTGAAAATATTTGGCCACAAGTGACGGCTGTCACTTATCTGAGAAACATAAATAAGGGGCACTGCACAATATTAACTGACAATTTTCACACACTATTTGTTCAAACTGCATGTTGTGTTTCTGTCTTTCTCTAGGTCTTCAATCAGGTTCAACGGGAGTTTGTGAAGAAACAAAAACTCTAGATGGTAAGTTGAATATTGGAGAGCTGTGTTTCTCAGTGAGTGCAGTAGATCACAAATGTGAGCTCTGCTTGACTTGGTGCTCTGTGGTCCACAGCAGAGACCACCTACCACACCCTGGAGGAGGGGGGAGTGGTGGAGTACTGCACTACCTCAGAGACAGCTCCCAGTGTGGTGACATCACTGGAGGCCCCTGTGGAGATGCTGGCCCCCTCGCCCCCACAGGGCACAGCCAAGCCCCAGGAGTTAAAGAGCCGCATCGCCCTCAACTCAGCCCGTCTGCTGCAGGAGCAACGCGTCACCAACGTGCACATGCGACAGATTGCTCAACACCTGGAGGGACAAAACGATCTGTTGCAGGTGATGCGGCGCTGGCAGGAGGCGCAGGCCTATGCTCAGGAGAGACAGGCTCAGGCGCTGGAAGGAACACAGGCTGCCCTGCTGGCCCTGGTGCAGATGCTGAGGCCTGCTCTCAAGGACCTGCGCAAGTTCCTGCAAAGCGGAGCAGAGAACTCTAACAACCTGGGGGGGGCAGAGAACCCCAGCAACCTGGGGGGACCGGGGAACTCTAGAAATCTTGGGGGCACGGAGAACCCCAGCAACCTAGGGGCGGTAGAGAACCCAAGCAACCTGGGGGGGGCGAAGGCAGGGGAACAGAGATCTAAGTTTCCACCTGAGGCCTCCGAGTCTCCACAGCTCACAGAGAGCAGAGAATGAATGTGTGTGTGTGTGTGTAGGAGAAGTGAGGAAATGTTTGATTTGTGGACTAATATAGGAGAATGCATGTGTTTTAAATGTGTAATTAAGCTATGTGTGTCAATGTGTGTGATGCAAAGAGAATAAAAGTCATAGGACAAGCATGTATTTTATAGGGGATAGATCCATGTCGGCTTTAAGAGCTTCTACTGGTCTGACTTCAGAGTTCAGAGTGCGTCAGGTGGGAAGGATGTGAATCTTGACTGTCTTGGATTTAATTACTCTGAGGGTACATGAGCATGAACAGCTATTTGATAATAAAACCAGAAGAAATCCTTGTTTTATGTAACTACAGGTTATGAAGGTAATTCAATTATTTCATCATATCCTGTGCGTTTAACTATGTTTACTGTAAACATATTGAACTGACTCCTGTACATGTACAGCTACACCTGCACAGGTCACAGGGGGCCTCGGTACCCCAACACAGGTCACAGGGGGCCTCGGTACCCCAACACAGGTCACAGGGGGCCTCAGTACCCCAACACAGGTCACAGGGAGCCTCAGTACCCCAACACAGGTCACAGAGGGGCCTCAGTACCCCAACACAGGTCACAGGGGGGGCCTCAGTACACCAGCTTACACTGGTCACATGATATTTGCAATGTTCCATTTCAGTGCAAACATGGACGCCAGATTCACCAAGATCTTTATTTAGTTTTCATTCATGCAATAACAACATTTAAGCATAAACATGAACAAAAGGTTGCAGATACTGAGGTATATTTATACACAACAACATGGACATATAGACACATACACACACAAACATAATTGATCCATTACATTTGACTCTTAAAGATCTGAAAGATCTCTCACTGATCTTCAGCATTGTGTATATCAGACTGGGTTGTATCAGTATTCAATTAATCATCATCTGCAAATGAGGAAACACATTTCCAAACTATAAATACGGAGACAGGTCTTTTTTTAACACAACCTGACTGGAGTATTTTGAACATTCAAATTTCTAAACATGTACATGACTGTAAATGTATTTGCAAAACAAGATCCATATTGAAGGATAAGTGGAAGAATCAGAGACAAATATAATCAACATGTCTGAACTAGTCCCAAATCCTTACAGTACACCCTAACCATGAAGACCTGACAACACACACAAATTATTGAGACTTTAAATCTGACAAACACTATCAACCCACAATATGTGTACAGACTTTCCATCCTGTGACATAATTCCAAATACAAGATCGGGTTCAAGTGCATAAATCTGAAATATCTTGTAATTACTGTTTTCGTCACAACCATTAAACACATGCAAAATGCATGGAAAACTTTATAATCCATTTCCCTATTGCCTTGTAATTATATTAAAATGATGATTTAATTCTGTTCACCCCGCTCCTGTCTACCCTGCTCTGACGATACTGATGCCTTATCATCATCATCATCATCAATAAGCGCCAGGTCATCTTCCCTCATCATAATGTTCCAGTGCTAACATACCTGATCAGGTACTGAGCAGGTTTACAGTGGAGAGTATAGAGAGTGCCCTGTTGCATAACCAGACAGTATATCTATACGTCTCATTCTAAACATGATGGACACGTGTATTTGTCTTTCTGTACATGATTGTATGTCAGTAGGACATGTATGTGCTTGTGTAGTGTTTACAGTGTAGAAGTGTTTGTGCATGTGTAAGGACTAGGAAGTGTGTGTGTGAGGGCCTAGCTCAACAGCTCCAGGTATGTCACAGGTACTTTTCCTTTCTGGTTGCCTCTCTCTCCCATCAGCCAATCAGGATCCATGCCTGGGACAGTGTACACTGTGATGAGCTGAGAGGAAAAAGGATGTCAGATCGATTCTACCACTGAGCTGCACCTCATCCCCATGTCCTACCACTGAGCTGTACCTCATCCCCATGTTCTACCACTGAGCTGTACCTCATCCCCATGTTCTACCACTGTGCTGTGACATCCTCAGGTTTTACCACTGAGCTGTACCTCATCTCCATGTTCTACCACTGAGCTGCACCTCATCCCCATGTTCTACCACTGAGCTGTACCTCATCCCCATGTTCTACCACTGAGCTGTACCCCATCCCCATGTTCTACCACCGAGCTGTACCCCATGTTGTACCCCTCCTACCTCGTCAGCTAGCAGCGATAGCTCGGTGGTATCATGGCCATCGTAGTCGTAGAGGACCCTGGCTTTGCGTGCACCAGTGGCAGGTTTCTGCTCCTCTTGCATTTGCAGGGGGCCAGGTGTGGGGGCCGGTGTGGGGGCCAGTGTGGGGGCTGATGGCCGCAGAGCCGGGGACACGGGGGAGGGGCAGGAAGTGGAAGAGTTCACCGAAAACGCGTTCGGAAATCTGATTGGTTTCAGTCAGCAGAAACAAACAAGAACAATTCTTATATTGTCAAAGCAGTTTAGAGTTAGAACTAATAATTGAAAAGAAGAATATCTAAAACTACTTTAAGATCAAATAGTTTTTTCAATGAGTTTACTCAACTTTCATCATGAGTTTTGAGGAACCTTTGATGAAGATAATCACATACTTGCATTTTCATCGCACCCCCCCCCCCCCCCCACACACACACACACCTGGGGCCTGTACTATGAATCAAGATTTGGTGTTAACCAGGTAATATCGGCGTAATGTCAGGCGTTTTTGTATAAGGATAAACCTGAATTTACCTGGTTAACGCTAACTTGTAGTTCAGGTCCCTGGTTGACAAATTGATCCTCAGGTTAGGGTTAGGGTACTTAGGGTTAGGATACTTAGGGTTAGGATACTTAGGGTTAGGATACTTAGGGTTAGGATACTTAGGGTTAGGATACTTAGGGTTAGGATACTTAGGGTTAGGATACTTAGGGTTAGGGTACTTAGGGTTAGGGTACTTAGGGTTAGGGTACTTAGGGTCAGGATACTTAGGGTCAGGGTACTTAGGGTAAGGGTACTTAGGGTTAGGGTACTTAGGGTTAGGGTACTTAGGGTTAGGGTACTTAGGGTTAGGGTACTTAGGGTTAGGGTACTTAGGGTTAGGGTACTTAGGGTTAGGGTACTTAGGGTTAGGGTACTTAGGGTTAGGGTACTTAGGGTTAGGGTACTTAGGGTTAGGGTACTTACGTGTCTCCATTAGCACTGACAGCAGGTTGAGAGAAAGAGAAGCTTGTGACAATAAATCATCAACAGAGACAAAACTCAAGTTTATTTGAGAACTATTTCTGGGGATTCTTCAAAACAAACTAGAGTTGTTATGTAACAGTAAATATTTGTAGACAGCATAACCTTCTGCATGTGCAGGGTTAGCTAACATTATTAAATGTTGGAAAACCCAAAGTTAAGCCCATTAAAACTGTAGCAATAACACATGATATGTCCAGTTTTGTCTACATTGTGCAACTGGTTATGAAGATAAACTTAACAGAACACCTGCTGTCTGGATTTGGAGCTTAGCGGAGACTCACCTGCGCAGTTCTGCCTGCAGATCCTGCATGGCCTGATGACACTGAGTGTAGAAGGTGGCCTGGGCCTCCACAAATTCATGCAGACAGCGCAGGTGGTTCACCTGGCGGAGGAGAACACCTTTCATGTTACACACCTGGACTGGAGCAGCTTGATGATGATTATGATAATGATGATGAAGGGGATTCTATTGTTTTTAGGTTTAGGCTGTCCTCATGTGTTAGGGTTAGACTGTCCTCATGGGTTTACATTATAATTTATTTTACATTTATTCATTTAGCAGACGCTTTTATCCAAAGCGACTTACAGTAAGTACAGGGACATTCTACCTGAGGCAAGTAGGGTGAAGTGCCTTGCCCAAGGACACAAATGGCGCTTTTCCACCGCATGGTATCAGCTCGCCTCGCCTCGACTCGCATTTTTGGCGTTTCCACCGCAGTTCCATGGTACCTGGTACCTGCTAGCGGGTACTTTTTTAGTACCTTCTCGCTCTAGGTACCAAGCGAGCTTAAGTCGAGCTAAAAGGTGACGTCGGCAGACGGCCGGCCATTGATTGGCCAGAAAGTGTGACGAAGTCACGAGAGCGACTTAAAGCAACAGCGCCGCAGCTAATACCGATTACTATCAGATACAGTCCATTACACCAACAGTCTACAAGCTTTTTAAAAGTCAGATAATTTACAAAAGACTAATTCGTCAACATGGCTAGAATTATAATGTGGGTTCTGTCCACTTGTGGGTTGCGTTGGTGTTATTTACGTCGCGTACAAAAACACGTCAGGGCCTACGTCACGCCCCTTTCGCCGACGACCAGGAAGTACTGTTTGCGGTACAATTTGCGGTGGAAAACCACCCGTGTTTACTACAAACCGAGTCGAGTCGAGTAGAGTCGAGTCGTGCTACATTTGCGGTGGAAAAGCGGCAAAAGTCATATAGCCACAGCTGGGGCTCGATCTCACAACCTTCGGTTCATGAAGCCAACGCCTTAACCCGTTGAGCCATCTGACTGCCCCATAAATTTACTTTATTTGAATATATATTTTTTTGCAGACACTTTTATCCAAAGCGACTTACAGTAAGTACAGGGACATTCTCCCTGAGGCAAGTAGGGCCAAAGGACACAACGTATGACGTATAGCCACAGCCGGGCCTTGATCTCACAACCTTCCGATCATGAGGCCAACGCCTTAACCCGTTGAGCCATCTGACACCCTAGTTAGGCTGAGGGCTGTCCTCATGGGTTAGGTTAGGGGTTAGACTGTCCTCGTGGTTTAGGCTGTCCTCATGGGTTAGGTTAGGGTTAGGCTGTCCTCATGGGTTAGGTTAGGGGTTAGACTGTCCTCGTGGTTTAGGCTGTCCTCATGGGTTAGGTTAGGGTTAGACTGTCCTCGTGGTTTAGGCTGTCCTCATGGGTTAGGGATAGGGTTGGGTTAGGGTAGGCGTGACACTGGGTGGTCTTAAATTGCACTGGCCTACTGAAATGTTGGCCTACCGGTGTGGAGTGTGGTGCGTGTGTAGATGTGGGTGTGTGTGTGGAGCAAAGGTAAGAGTGTGTGTGTGGGGGGGGGGGGATTCTGGGGATTTGTTTCTGTTGGGGGGGGCCCCAACAAGAGGTCCCATTAACCGAGTCTCTCGTTGAGGCCCTGTGGTGTGATGGTTCTGAGGGTGGAAATCCATGTTCTTTCCTTGTGTTTTCGTTGTCCACTGGTCCATCCTGCCCCCACCGCAGTGAAGACCAGGTGAGTGACGGAGTGGTGTTGAAAGTGCGTGACCAAAGTGGGGTCCAGGTGTGCCCGTGAGATATTATAAAGGTGCTGTTTGAGTCTTGTTTCACCCGTGGAGCCCGTTTCCCCTATATAGTGTTTGCCACACTGTGTGCAGGTGATTATATAAATAATGTTGGATGACTGTAGGGTGAGGTTGTGAGGGACCGGTGCCGATGTAGTGGGAGTGCTATGAGGATTGGTGATGTGCTTCCTGTATCTATAGTGTAGTGTGTGGGGCTTGACAGGGGGAGGAGGCATGGTGCTGAAGGTGGAGTGAATGAGTATATCCCTGATGCTTTTATTTCGACGGTATGCTGAAATGATGCGGTAAGGGGCCAGTGGGGGATGCTTTTGTTGTGTTGTGGTGAAATTGAGTTTGAAAGCCTGTTGTGGGAGCGTGTGGTGTGAGAGAAGGTGGTGACCAGGGGGATGATTTGCTGGGAGGGTTCAGGTATCTGAGGGTGTGAGGCAGGGGGGTCTGGGTGGTTGTAGGAGTGAGGAGGTAACAGTGAGGTATTGGGAAGGTGGATGGGGTCAGAGTTGGAGATAGGGACGGGGGGAGGAGGGGGGTGGGGGGGAGGGATGGATATAGAATGGAGGAAGTTAGGTTTAGGCAGGAGGTGAGGGTAGTTAGGGTCGGGAGGGGGGATCCCAGTGAGGTTTAGGTTTGAAACAGCATGTGGGTTGAAGGTGGGGTTGTGTTTAGTAGAGAGGATAGGGGGGAGGGGGGAAGGGTTATGTTTAGGTAGGGGTTGGGAGTGGTTAGGGTTAGGGTAGAGGGTGAGGTCAGGGTTAAGGTTGGAGAAAGAGGGGTAGATGGGGTAAGATGTCAGAGGGGAAGGGGTAGAGTGGAGGGAGGGGGTGGTTAGGTTTAGGCAAGGGTTTAGGGTGGTTAAGGTTAGGGTGTGGGGCTGGGTTAAAAGTGGGGGGAGGGTAGATAGTTGGGGATGGTTAAGGTTAGGTGTGGGGTAGGGAAGGTCAGTGGAGGGGGTAGGATCGGGAAGAGGAGGAGAAGATGGGAAAATAACGGGAAGTAATGGTTGGGAAGGGGGGAGGGAGAGGGGAGGGAAGGGAAAGGTGGAGGGTGGAGGGAAGGAGAGGGGAGGAGACCGGGAAAGGAGGGGAGAGGAGGGCAGGAGGGGGAAGGAAAGGGGGAGAGGGGGAGAGGGGGAGGGGGGAGGGAAAGAGAGGGGTCTGGGGAAGAAGGGGTGGGGGTGGTCAGGGTTGAGCGGGGGGGTTTCGGTGCGGTTAAGGTTTGAAACAGGGTTAGGGTTGAAGGTGGGGTTGTGTTTAGTAGAAAGGATAGGGGGGAGGGTTATGTTTAGGTAGGGGTTGGGAGTGGTTAGGATAGAGGGTGGGGTCAGGGTTAAGGTTGGAGGAGGAGGGGTAGATGGGATGAGATGTCAGAGGGGAAGGGGTAGAGTGGGGGAGGTTAGGTTTAGGCAAGGGTTTGGAGTGGTTAAGGTTAGGGTGAGGGGTTGGGTTGGAAGTGGGGGGAGGGGTAGAACTAGATATTAGTTGGGGATGGTTAAGGTTAGGTGTGGGGTAGGTTAGTGGAGGGGGTAGGGAGGGGTTTTGATAGGGAGGAGGAGGAGAAAATGGGAAAATAACGGGAGGTAATGGGTGGGAGGGGGAGGGAGGGGGAAGGGAAGGGGGAAGGGGAGGGAAGGAGAGGGGAGGAGACCGGGAAAGGAGGGGAGAGGAGGATAGGAGGGGGAAGGAAAGGGGGAGAGGGGAGGGGGGGATGTGAAGGAAGGGAGGGGAGGGGGGGAGGTGAAGGAAGGAAGGGGAGAGGGGAAAGGAAGGGGAGGGGGGTGGGGGGTCTGGGGAAAGGGAGGTAGGGAGGGGGAAGGAGAGAGAGTGAGAAGAAGGGTCCAGGGAAGGGATGCGGGGGGATGTGTGTGGCAGGTAATGGGGGCTGAGTGGGAGAGAGACCGGCCAAGGTGGTGTATTTGATGGTGCGAATAAATCTTTTGGAATAACCTCGCTTGCGGAGGGCTGCAAACAGAATTTTGAAAGCTATGTGTAAATTCTCCCGCCGGGAGGATTTAATTATTTGGGATTTGACGATGCCAGCGAATGTATGCTTGGGGTAATAACTGTGTTTATGGAAGAGGGCGTGAGTGTCTGTAGATTTAAAATAAACTTGTGTCAGTGGTGAACAAGTTTAACTGAAAACAGAAAACTGTTGAAAAAACGTGGTGTCCAGGAAATGAATTTGTTGTGGATGAATGAGGTATTTTACTGTAATGGCCGGGGGAACAATTTATCGAAGTGTGTTATGTCATGAGGCCAAATTCCAATGATGTCGTCTAAAAATCTGTAATAGTGTTGGTTGTAGTGGGCATTTGGCCAGTGCTTCTCTCTCCCACTCAGCCATGTCAATGTTTGCATAGGCAGGGGCAAACTTTTTGCCCATAGCTGTTCCCTGTATCTGTAAATAATGTTTGTTATTAAACAGAAAGTCATTATTTTCCAGACTGAGCCTTAACAGTTCCAGAATGTCAGCTGAGGGTCTGGAGGGATCGGGGTATTTCTGAAAAATTGATCTGACAGCCTGTACACCCATAGTGGTGTTAATGTTGGTGTACAGGCTGTCCACATCTATGGTGAAGATGTGTGCGTGTGAAGGGACTGTGACAGTTTGGAGGAGGTGTAAGAAATGGTAGGTGTCTTTGAGGTAGCTAGGGTGACGGGTGGAAAGAGGGTTAGGGTTCGGTTAGGGTTAGGTTAGGGGTTAGGGTTAGACTGTCCTCGTGGTTTAGGCTGTCCTCATGGGTTAGGTTAGGTTTAGGGTTAGACTGTCCTCGTGGTTTAGGCTGTCCTCATGGGTTAGGTTAGGGTTAGGGTTAGGCTGTCCTTGTGGGTTAGGTTAAGGGTGTCCTTACATGTGTACTGCTGATACCCTCCAACAGGAGGCGCGTCACCTCTGATTGTCTATCAAACTCAGTCTGGGCGACACGCAGCTCCTGTTCCGCCTGCCGAAGGACACACACACACCAGTATGAGCACAGGCTAATGTACACAAATATTCACTTAGGTACACAAGTAAACAAACAAGCAATAATAGCTCCAACCCAAACATGAACAAAAATCTTACTTACACAACTGTAAAACCCTGAGGTCTACATTCACATGCTTACAGAACCCTGAGGTCTACATTCACATGCCTACAGAATCCTGAGGTCTACATTCACATGCCTACAGAATCCTGAGGTCTACATTCACATGCCTACAGAATCCTGAGGTCTACATTCACATGCCTACAGAATCCTGAGGTCTACATTCACATGCCTACAGAATCCTGAGGTCTACATTCACATGCCTACAGAATCCTGAGGTCTACATTCACATGCCTACAGAATCCTGAGGTCTACATTCACATGCCTACAGAATCCTGAGGTCTACATTCACATGCCTACAGAATCCTGAGGTCTACATTCACATGCCTACAGAATGCTGAGGTCTACATTCACATGCCTACAGAATCCTGAGGTCTACATTCACATGCCTACAGAACCCTGAGGTCTACATTCACATGCCTACAGAACCCTGAGGTCTACATTCACATGCCTACAGAACCCTGAGGTCTACATTCACATGCCTACAGAACCCTGAGGTCCACCTTGGCTACAGGAAGCTACAGGTCTACCTAGGGTTATGTTAAGAACTACTTACTTTGTCCACCTCCTCACTCCAGAGCTGGGAGAAGCAGCATGACAAGGACATTATACATTTTCAGAGCAACAGTTTCACATTGGTGACATCCCACTCCAAGCTACATACACATGGTGACATCACACTCCAAGCTTTATACACATTGGTGACATCAGACTCCAAGCTACATACACATTGGTGACATCAGACTCCAAGCTACATACACATGGTGACATCACACTCCAAGCTACATACACATTGGTGACATCACACTCCAAGCTACATACACATTGGTGACATCACACTCCAAGATACATACCATCAGCTGCATTCAGTTGACTTGTAACTGACTAGAATTTTACATTGGTCAATGTTTGGGAACCATGGTCTCCAATTGGAAGTCATTTGACACACAGACAATATATATTACACAGCCTTTACTGACTTTGTTGGGAGATATATTCACTATATTTAACTATATTTCTTTGCAACGTTTATATTTAATCTGTTAAGGGCCTCTGCCTACCACCTATAGCTGTGAAGTGCTAAATCTTATCTTCATCATTGCCATAATGGTGAACAATGACCTCATGCCTTCCAACATTGTTCTGTGAGTTGCTTGCTGAGTCAGAGGAAACATCAGTGAAAAATCACAAGGAGGAATCAACAACACTGACACAAGCGAACACCCATATCTAGGATGCTTCTACATGTAAGCAAACACAACACATTACTCCCTAGTACTACCGAATTAAATCAAACACTACACATTACTCCCTAGTACTCTCTACAGAATCATATCAAACACTACACATTACTCCCTAGTACTCTCTACAGATTTATATCAAACACTACACATTACTCCCTAGTACTCTCCACAGAATCATATCAAACACTACACATTACTCCCTAGTACTCTCCACAGAATCATATCAAACACTACACATTACTCCCTAGTACTCTCTACAGAATCATATCAAACACTACACATTACTCCCTAGTACTCTCTACAGAATTATATCAAACACTACACATTACTCCCTAGTACTCTCTACAGAATTATATCTACTCCCTAGGACTCTACAGAATCCTCTAACTGCATGTTTCACCATCTAACTAACACTGGCGTTCTGAAACAACATCCAACCTTTCTGTCCTCAGACACAGTATCATCTGATAAATCCCAGCTCTCCCATCCACTGTTTAGCTGTGAGGCATTGGGCCAGATAGGTGAGAAACAAGTTTATAAACAAATATAGAAAAGCACCAGAAGCTTCTCTATAATAGATCAGTGAAACAAATAAGGGTTAGAATGGAAGTATAATTTATGTGACCTTTCCTCCAGTCACAACACTTCTGAAGTGTGTGTGTGCTACATTTATGGATGTGTGTGTACTACGTGTGTGTGTGTACTCTATATATGGATGTGTGTGTGTGTGTGTGTACGGTTCTCACCGCAGAGGCGCTGGCAGACAGGACGTAGTTTCGAGGTCTGGTTTCCTGAAAGTCTGGAGCTGCCTGGATAGCAGGACACAGAAATGTGTCCTCACATATATTAGCAGACCTCTATAACCCTTACCCCTAACCCGAACCTCCCCCAAATCTCCAAGGGTGGTTAAGTGTTCAGGGTCCAGAGCAGGAAGGATTGGGTGAGGGGTAGTTAGGGCTGGGGGGTTCCAGCAAGGCTCACCGCAGCTTTGGCCTCTGCTTGTTTGGCTTTCTTCAGACGTGCTTTACAGATATCCAGATCCAGACGACGATTCTCAAGGAGACGCCTCTCTTTCTGCCAGGGACAAGAGTGTAGGGGTTAGGGGGCAGGGTGTAGGGGTTGGGGGGCAGGGTATAGGGGTTGGGGGGCAGGTGTAGTGGGCAGGGTGTAGGGGTTAGGGGGCAGGTGTAGAGGTTAGGGGGCAGGGTGTAAGGGTTAGGGGTTAGCTCACTGAGATAGTTCTCCAGTCTCCCTCCAGAAAGTTCCGAAGAGGCGTTAGAAAGTTCACAGCTGAAGTCTGAAGGAACTCCCTCTCTGCTCCTCCAAGTCTCTTCTGGTATTGTCCTACTGTGATCAGAGTGCTGCCTGTTCACACACACACACACACACACACACGTCAAGACTCTTCTGATGCTGTCCTACTGTGATCAGAGTGCTGCCTGTTCAAAACCCACAGATTTTACAGTCATCATTGTGTGTCGTTTTGGCTAAAAGCTGAATGATGACAAACCCAGGTACCATAAGGTGTTCCAGGGCCAAAGTCGCTGGCTGCATCCAGCATGTACTGGCCCAGTATCTCCCCATTAGTGGTCCGGCATGGGAGCTTCTTATCCAGTTTCTCATAGAAGAACTCCTCTATACGGGCACCTGGGCAGACAGAAGCATGCTGAAGTGTTCAGAACCCTAAACTTTGACCCATAACACCTGACCCTGCCTGTAAACTTGTAGCTATAGCATCTAATCCCTGACCCCTAGTTCTTCAGGCACAGTAGAACAAAAAGCACAAGTCAACATTGAAGACAATGTCCAACCCTGAGTGCACAGAATCAGCATTAGGAACATGGTGGAATTACTTTCCTAAAGCATCAGAACAAGCAGCCCTAACCCAGTGCAGATCAGGAAAACCTGTTTAGCTGAAGACTGACAGGCCAGCTGACCATCAAGACACATGTGACAGTAGGTCAACTCACACACAGACATGAAGTCTGCTGAACACAGACATGAAGTCTGCTGAACACAGACATGAAGTCTGCTGAACACAGACATGAAGTCTGCTGAACACAGACATGAAGTCTGCTGAACACAGACATGAAGTCTACTGAACACAGAGATGAAGTCTAATGAACACAGACAAGAAGTCTAATGAACACAGACATGAAGTCTAATGAACACAGACATGAAGTCTACTGAACACAGACATTACGTCTACTGAACACAGAGATGAAGTCTACTGAACACAGAGACACAGTCACACAGAGACAGAGTCTACTGAACACAGACATGAAGTCTACTGAACAAAGAGATTAAGTCTATTGGACACAGAGAGGAAGTCTACCGAATACAGAGATGAAGTCTACTGAACACAGAGATGAAGTCTACTGAACACAAAGATGAAGTCTACTGAACACGGAGATGAAGTCTACTGAACACAGACATGAAGTCTACTGAACACAAAGATGAAGTCTACTGAACACAGAGAGGAAGTCTACTGAACACAGACATGAAGTCTACTGAACACAGACATGAAGTCTACTGAACACAGAGATGAAGTCTACTGAACACAGACATGAAGTCTAATGAACACAGACATGAAGTCTACTGAACCAGAGATGAAGTCAACTGAACACAGAGATGAAGTCTACTGAACACAAAGATGAAGTCAACTGAACACAGACATGAAGTCAACTGAACACAGACATGAAGTCTACTGAACACAGAGATGAAGTCTACTGAACACGGAGATGAAGTCTACTGAACACAGACATGAAGTCTACTGAACACGGAGATGAAGTCTACTGAACACAGACATGAAGTCTACTGAACACAGACATGAAGTCTACTGAACACAGAGATGAAGTCTACTGAACACAGAGATGAAGTCTACTGAACACAGACATGAAGTCTACTGAACACAAAGATGAAGTCTACTGAACACAGAGATGAAGTCTACTGAACACAGACATGAAGTCTAATGAACACAGACATGAAGTCAACTGGACACAGACATGAAGTCTATTGAACACAGAAACAGAGTCTTGCTGAGTTCATGTTTGGCTACTTGGTTCCCTGATGATGGCTGCAGAACCCCTTAACCCCCTAAAACACCTTTATTCTTAGTTTGGGACTCCCTGGCTGTAAGCACACAAAGCTCCAGACTTGTGGTTGAAGGCTTGAAGGAGCATTTATTTATATCCTTGAATAAAGAACAACATACCTGTGTGGTCAACTGTAGCATGGAACATAACAAAGTCAAGGGTTAGAGTTTACCACTGTGTCTATTTACTGTGATCAGATAAAGAATACGTCAAGCTCCAAGACTGGAAATGTAAAAAAAACGTGAATAATTTGAAATCCAGAATACTGCAGTGGATTTGCTGAGGTGAGATTCAGATCAGTGAATCGTTCAGTTCTATGGGAGTGACTCACTTGGGTTGGGTTGCAGAAGTACCTCTGTCTGTCTGAAGATCTTCTCAGTCCAGTTCTTGGTGCAGTCTGCTCGAGCCAGCAGGTTCTCCAGGTGAGCGTCCAGCTCAGTTTTCTCTGCCTGGCCTAGTTTCTCCTCTGTAAACTTAATATGCACAAAGTTTACATCCAGTAGTGAGTATGTTTCCTGTACAAAACTGTGCTGTATATGAATCTTATTATGATATTATATTTAAGTAGGTCTTTAGTTCACCAATGTCACCATTAGTTAAAACATTGCCATTTTAGATAAAGGTGTTTTAACTGCTTTTCAAAGACAGTGTCTGAGTTTTCGTGTGTTTTAGTTCACGTGAATCCCTGTTCAAAAAGCACCTCAGACAAACTAATTTTGATTCCATGAAGCGTTCTATATATTTGATATTAGCTTTTGACTCCATGTGAACAGACCCACCAACCACTGCTGACCCAGTGACTGACCCTCTGGGCTCCGCGGTACCCTAACCTAGTACCCTAACCCTATAGTATCGTAACCTATAGTACCCTAACCCTAACCTAGTACCCTAACCATATAGTGTCGTAACCTATAGTACCCTAACCCTATAGTACCCTAACCCTATAGTACCCTACCCCTATAGTACCCTAACCATATAGTACCCTAACCCTATAGTACCCTAACCCTATAGTACCCTAACCTAGTACCCTAACCCTATAGTACCGTAACCTATAGTACCCTAACCCTATAGTACCCTAACCTATAGCACCCTAACCCTATAGTACCCTAACCCTATAGTACCCTAACCTATAGTACCCTAACCCTATAGCACCCTTACCCTATAGTACCCTAACCCTATAGTACCCTAATCTATAGTACCCTAACCCTAAAGGCCTGTATTAACGCGTATGAAACATGAGAACAGCTGATCTCCATCAGCTCCGCCCCGGTAACCGGCACATGCACCCCGCGGCTGCATGGTTAGAACAGCTATCATCAATAATGGATGCAGGCTTAACTAGACTTTATCGGCTTACAATGACGTTAACGGGACACATTCTTCGCAGGAATTGTACAATATAATTCCACTGTCGTTTGAATGGTTATTACCCAATCAATCACCAAAATAGCGTTGTACTCTAATTTCATACTTGCAGGGATTTTGATCTCAGTAGTTTATCACAAACAGGCTTATATTAATATAAATATCCTACCTGGACTGCACGAGTGAAAAACACCCCTGCATCAGAAGCGAGCTTTTTAACATTTAAATCCATCGTATCAGTTTATGAAAAGGTTATGTTCCCGCAGCATCAGCGTGTTTGTGTCACTGTTGGTACTAGGTTAGGGTACTATAGAGTTACCGTAGTAAAGCTGATATCTGCGCACTGACGGCTCATCCACCTGCCTGTGCTCGGTTATCTACTACATGTCCTAGTTTTAAAGAGACCTGTTGCAATTCCCCCATTTTACGTCTAAAATCTCAATTAAAACCGTCCAACAATCCACGGTAATATTCGTGTCTTGTTTATTGGCGTCGCCGTAATATCAAGACAGTGTTTCAACTATTAGCAACACTTTTACAACATTTTATCAACAGAATTAATTCATGTTGTATTATTCACGTGCAAGCTTACATTTCCGGTACATAGATGTAAGCAGTTACATGAAACTAGATAAAAGACAAAAATAACAAGAATGTGACAAAAATACACAATAATTACACATTCATATCTTCTTAGCAAGCCATTTATTGAACCATTTTGGTTCCTATAATGAGCTATCTCGTTTGGAATGTGTAATTCTTTGTGTTAACTTTCAGATTTCAGATAAGATGTATTGTGTCAGTAGCTAATAACCAGTGTCAGTAGTCAGTGTCAGTAGTCAGTAACCAGTAGTCAGTGTCAGTAGTCAGTAGTCAGTAACCAGTAGTCAGTGTCAGTAGTCAGTGTCAGTAGTCAGTGTAAGTAGTCAGTAACCAGTAGTCAGTAACCAGTAGTCAGTGTCAGTAGTCAGTGTCAGTAGTTAGTGTCAGCAGTGTTGACAGAAGTATCCAGCACATGACACCAGCCATCAGCCATCCTGGTTCAAATCCCGGAGGATAACCCACGGGACCATAATGTTAATTAAAAGAAGCAGAAGATCTTATATTTAGAAGAAGAACTCTCTCTTGTAAGTCGCTTTGGATAAAAAGCGTCTGCTAAAACAAATGACTAAATGTAATGTAACTTATCAGTCCAGTTCTGGTCTTCACATTTTTCTCACAAAGCATAAATAAACAATATGTGGAGAATATTCACTTGTCTGTGAACACAACATACAACACTGAAACAGAGAGCAACACTTCAATGTCCATTAAAAAACGAAACAAATTCATAAGAAAGAATATGACTGCGTATCATTGTATTCAAATGTAAATAAAATACATGTTTTATAGGTAAAAGTAAGTGAAACATGAATTAATTACCTCACAAGGCCAATTATAAAATTATATGAATCAATCACAGCACTTTATTCTGACAGATAAGTATGTTTTTCTAATCTTAACACTGGAAAAGCTTGTATGCAGCAGAGGATGTTTGTGCCTCATTAAGAGGTAGTTCAGGGTTGAAGCATGTTGAAACATGCAGCAGTCTGGGAGGGCGGAGCTTCATGTTGTCAGGGTTACAGTGTCTCTGTCCTGCTGTGTCCTGCTGTGCCTCCATGACTGAATCTACGATCCTCTGACTCTAGGATCCACTGACTCTATGATCCTCTGACTCTACGATCCTCTGACTCTAGGATCCTCTCTACTGGCTGTGGTTCTGCACCCAACTGCACAGCCGGACACAGTAGGTGGAGGGACTCACAGTGGAGAAGGTTTTCCCAGGATGCCTCATCCTTTTCCACAGGTGCTCTAGCCGCTTCCTGAAGCCGTACACCGTGAATATGTCGATGATGCCCAGGAAGTATCTGTGCTCAGGGCCGTCGATGACGTGGAGAGGGTTCCTGGTGCAGGGGAGCAGTCTGCGATTCTGCACCTGGAAGTCCTGCAGCTCTGCAGCATTCAGGAGGGCATCAGGCGGGTCACTTCCTGCCTGCGCTCCTGTCACCCAGAGGCTTCCTGTCTCTGACTCTGACCCTAGTACCGCCCCTGGGACCGCCCCTGAGTCAGAGTGGGCGTGGCTGGTACCTGCAATCACTGACCTGAAGATGGGAGTGGATCAAGTGGGTAAATCTACTTTACTGTAATAGTACAGTCTGGTGCGAGTGTGTCATACTGACGAATGTACAAATGTAACTACAGGACCTGTATCCTCTCAGAACCAACACACATTAATGGTAGAAGAGCAGAGAGTGAAGAATTAGGGTTAGGGTTGCTCACTTCTTGGTGCGCATGATGAGGTTGGCGAAGGAGAGGCTCTGCAAGCGTTCGTCCTGCTGCAGTGGCTGCTGGGCCAGCAAGAGGCTGTAGTCCAACACATTGAGGCGCTGCAGGAACCACGTGTCCATCTGCATCTGACGAAGCAACCAGGGCCTCTGCTGGGCTGAGAACAGGAACACAACATACACACACACCACACACACACTGTCTGAGATGGGAACACACCACAGACACACACACTGTCTGAACTGCAGGTAATACTTTATTGCAGGTATTTCTACATAGACAACCAAACTAGAATAAGAATAATGGGTTCATTTTAAAGTTATCCACAGTGACGTACAAATTAACAACACACAATACAAAGGATACAGTCCAAAGCAGTGGATTCATATGGAACGTAAGACTTTACTCAATCTTATTACATATTTAAAGGTTCAGCAGTTCAACTCTCACCTAAAGTGATGTACTGGCCCTCGAAGTTCAGATCCTTTAGAACCACAATAACCTGGCTGTGTTCTGGTGCCGGTTCAGTCCACCGGCTCACCTCACAGCCCTTAATGTCATACCTGAAATAGCATCAGACTGCTACAGGATCATGTCACACCTACATCTTCTTGAGGAAGACACACATCCCAGAGGAGGTTTAGGGTTAGGGTTAGGGTTAGATTTAGGGTTTACCTGGCATGGATCCTGTCATCTGGGTAGAAAACACTCTGCATGACAATAAAATACTTCTGTAGAAAATACGGAGGAGTTAGTTTGACAGTTTTTCAACTGAAAACATGTTTCATTGAATTAGATCTCAGATCACCTCAGATCTCAGATAGATCATATTACCTCAGATCTCAGAAAATCACATTACCTTCTTTCTATTAGGAATTGTAATCCTGTGAACACCTTGAATACACAGAATTAAAGATGATCATGAAATTGTTTGATTCACATACAGTTTACCCATGATGTTTTGATTTAATATCTTAAATTAAGCTAAGATTTAAGTGCTCTAAATATATTTCTGTGCGTGTGTGTCTGTCTCACCTAAGAATTTCACCAGGAGTGAATGAGGGTATTTTTCCAGGTGCTCCATGTAAACCCTCAGATTAGACAAGAGAAACTTCACTTCTCTTCGGTTCTGAGTCTTCAGGAAGAAACGTTTATCATTCCTAAAGAGAAATCCCAAAACGACTGGCAGGTGAATAAACATTGTTGTTAGAGAGAGAGAGAGAGAGAGAGAGAGAGAGAGGAAGAGAGAGAGGGAGAGAGAGAGTGTGTGTGTGGGTGTGTGTGGGTGTGTGAGAGCGTATGAATTTCTGTCAGACAGTGACAGAGCGTTTGTGTTGACTCACGTCAGGAAGAAGTCAGCCTTGCTCTTGGAGTTGCTGATGAACTGCAGGTAACAGCCGCTGGAACACAGTGAGTGCAGATATTCCTTCTCTGTCATGGCCAGTGAGCGGCGCAGGCTGGAGAACACTGGGCCTGCAAACGTCTCCATCCTAAAGCCCTTCAGACAGATTCATGGAGGAGGATTGAGATGTGTGTTAAGATCAGGACTGATGAGGCTTGATGCAGTCTTGCTTATACATACCTCATGTATTTGAGTAACTTCCAATCTGAAATCCTTCTCTGAGAGTTTATCCTGACGAGACAAGACAAGTGAATAGGTATGACATCACACATGTGACATCACCATGCAGGTAGAGGATGTTAGTGTAAATCTGTAACAATGTAGAAATATGAAATATAAAAAACAACACTTTGAGTTCTATCAATTAATATTAGCTGTTCAACTTTAAACAGTTGTGAACATGTCCATGCCAATAATGATTACATTGGGAAACATTGTGGAAAACATGATATCCCTAAAATAATGTATTTAGTGTGAGGGCAGCAGTATCTGAGGTTATGGCTGTCCTGTTGGTTTGATTTGGAAAGTCAGAGGTCAGTCCAGGAGTTACAATGACCGAGAGACAACAGAACAGACATTCATGCTTTCAGCTGATGACTCAGCAGACTTGATTCAATGGGATCTGGACTGCTAGGCGTCAAGCGTGTGTGTGTGTGTCTGCATGTGTGTGTGTGTGTCAACATGATTACATTTACTTAACATTTCTAATAACAATAATATTCCTAAGTAAACATATATATGTTTTACAAAGGTTGGTATATATTTGATACTGTCAATAAAAGCAACTTGACAAGTCAATATATGTGACTTCAAAAGAGAAAACACATTAAGGTTTCTGTTGCACATAGATTATTTGTGTATGTACATGTTATATGTGTATGTATGTTATATGTGTATGTACATGTTATATGTGTATGTATGTCATATGTGTATGTATGTGTTATATGCGTATATATGTGCATTCTACCTCAAAACTACTGTCCTTTGGTAAATATCATTCACATAATCTGATATTGCTACATTGGTAATACAAATGAATCCAGTGGATCTCTCAAGATCTAAGTCTAAGATCTGAATTGTTATAGAGGGAGGTCCTGTCTGTCCTGTCTGTACTGTCTGTCACACTCACAGGTGTTGGGTTGTCGATGCAGTTCTGCACAGCAGCAGCCAGACCCTCCTTCATCATGCAGGTGAGGCTGTAGTAATCGTGCTGCTGGTCGATCTCAAAAAGTCCCAGCAGTTTCCACTGCTGCCTCAGGCCCCCCCACAGTCGCCTCTTCACTGTACCTGAGCGCCTGCTGGGGCCCAGAGCCCTGGACATCTGCAACACACACACGTTACATACATGTTCAACAGGCCACACACAACACACTTGCTTCACCAGTCACATCACCATAACTCCACACATGCACACGTCACACAACAGTAGGTCTATAGAATTCTATGCACATGTCTAACAACAGCAGTTTTCACCCTTTGTACAAAGCTAGTAAGGTTGACCTGACACCTGTTCCAGTCTCACGTTATTTTCTCTGAAATAATGTTGCTATATAACCTTCCTGTCAACAAGCCTCCTGTCCTGACTGACTGACAGTTAACAGTTAAAGCTGATGGGGAACAGAGTGGAAATCTGTATCGGCGGGATATTGATTCACTTTGGCACAACACATTTCCAATGTTCAATGAAACAAGCAGGTAGGTGTAACTACAGGAATACATTTATTCTCAACATAATTAAATATGCAAACCCAACCAGTGATAATAAATTAACCAACTTGTCTCCTTAACATGTGCTTGAGAGAAGAAAGGTTTAGTGTGAAGTGCCTGTAGGCTGCAGTTAACACAGACATCATCAAAACCGTTTAATGACCTATTCTAACTATTGAGTCGTTGCTATGTGGAATATGAATGAACGCTTTAAATAGCCAATCTTAAATAATTAAAGTAACAAAACATGGATATTCCTCTTAAATTATCCCTCCTTCCTGAGAGGACTTGACTGCACCGACTTTAGTTTGGCTCAGGTGAGGCCACAGCTGCACTGTCACTTCTGACCAGACTCCCATCATCTCAATTTAAACCATCGAATTTAGAGACACAGATATGGTATAATGTCCATATTGGAGTATTTGACTTGATTCAGTAAACCTCAGAGATCTTCTAGTGATGTTTGACTGCTCGCGTAAAAATAGTTTATCGCATTGCGCGTAAATATAATCAGATTCTCAATCTCAGGTTTCCTATAAAACTAATTCATAGACGCTCAACTATCTGAAATAAATTCCCAAATACTTGCCTCAGTTTGACTCATCGAAGCCAGTAAATCAGGTCTTCCTGCCTCACTCTTCAGGACAGGAGTTACCAGGGCAGAATGACTCTGCTGTTTCTGTGAATGAGCCACATGGATCCATCTGTCCCGGACTCTACTTCATTCTGCTGACCTGCTCACCTACATGACCACTGCGGATCCACGTTTCTGACAAACACATTATAAGGGGGTGTATTTCAAACTCCACTAGTTTCCAATTATTCAAATATCATATAAAATAAGTATCTAAATGGTATCTAAATATCAATACATAACATTGCAAGAATGAAACACTTTGAAGCTGTACACATCTCCAGCTTGAACATCCTGTGTTAGTGTTCTGCAGGGTAACTTGGTTTATAAAACCCTTCAGCTCTCTATTGAAAATACGTCAATATAAAAACAGATAATTTACGTTTCTCATCAGCTAGTTCATTGGACAATGACAACTTTGGACCATAAATAAGACAAGACATCTTATGTCTGGATGTTGCATTTATACTGTACAGTATTTACATTTGACTTATTTAAGAAGTATGAATTTAGCGTAAACACATTCATTCAACCAAAAAAGGACACAGAAGACTATAAAACACACTACTGCTGAAACCACTGTGGGTGGATGACTTCATAATAAAGGGGTCTGCGCCACTGATCAAGTAACGGTAACATTTACAAATGATTATTACTAGATTACTTTTATGCTGTCTTGAGTGTTCTAAATATAATAAAAATGTTTGATCTATACCCGCTCATGTACATATGACTCATGTCCATGAGATAATATAGCAAACGGTTTATTATATTTAGAACATTCAAAACAATATAGTAATCGTTATTTGTAGTCTTTATAACAGTTAATTGATCAGAGGTTAATTACATAATTAGGATTAGGTTAATGCACACTGTCACAACAAGACTGTAGACTTTCTTACTGAAGGAAAAATATAATAAATAAAAAATAACTGAGCAGTTCTTCAACAAATCCCATCACCATTATCCCATCAGGAGGCATGTTGCTAATCCTGGAGGCTCTAGAGTCTCTGACAGCACAGCACACACATCCAACCATGCTGACTGGCTGAATTTCAGTCCACCTTCTTTGGCTTGTGATTCTTCCAAGTGACCACACCTATAAATGTCCCTGTGGAGAGAAGAGGGTATTATGACTGTAACCAAGCTTAGTCCTATTCTAAGACATTTTCAGTTGTGTGAACTTTTATTTAATACATGAGGAAGATGACTGAGCTTTTCTGTTAGAAGAGTTGAGGTTTGTGTGATGATGATGATGCTCACCGATGAAAAGGAGGAGGAGGAGGGCAGCGATCCCAGGTAGGATAACAGAATACTCTCGTGGAAGAAAATACTTGTGTACAACATGGTCACCATCTACAAAGGGCTGAATAAAATGTATTTAGTGTGAATACATTAAAAACAGTGTTACAGTAACTCAAAAACAGTGTTACAGTAACTCAAAAACAGTGTTACACTAACTCTAAAACCCAACAAGCACATTCATATTGGATGGTACCACTGAAGTGAACTGACTGATCATTCTGACCCATCTTACCAGGATGATAACCCAGGTTGTATAGTAGGTGAACAGAGAGACGCTGAAGCCCACCAAGCTTATGCCAACAGCTCGGTCTGTTCCTGTGGCCTGGAGACACATGAGACACATGAGACAACATGTCTGACTGGAGACACATGAGACACATGAGACAACATGTCTGACTGGAGACACATGAGACAACATGTCTGACTGGAGACACGAGACAACATGTCTGACTGTGGCCTGGAGACACATGACAACATGTATAACTGTGGCCTGGAGACACATGAGACAACATGTCTGACTGGAGACACATGAGACAACATGAAGGGATCAGATTGCTCAATGGTTAAGGCGTTGGCCTCATGATCGGGAGGTTGTGCGATCGAGCCCCGGCTGTGGCTATATGATGTTGTGTCCTTGGGCAAGGCACTTCACCCTACTTGCCTCAGGGAAAATGTCCCTGTACTTACTGTAAGTCACTTTGGATAAAAGCGTCTGCAAAATGAATAAATGTAAATGTAATGTCTGACTGTGGCCTGGAGACACATGAGACAACATGTCTGACTGGAGACACATGAGACAACATGTCTGACTGTGGCCTGGAGACACATGAGACAACATGTCTGACTGTGGCATGGAGACACATGAGAAAACATGTCTGACTGTGGCCTGGAGACATGAGACAACATGTCTGATTGGAGACACATGAGAAAACATGTCTGACTGGAGACACATGAGACAACATGTCTGACTGTGGCCTGGAGACACGAGACAACCTGTCTGACTGGAGACACATGAGACAACATGTCTGACTTGAGACACGAGACATGTCTGACTGGAAACGCATGAGACAACATGTCTGACTGGAGACACATGAGACAAGATGTCTGACTGGAGACACGAGACAAGATGTCTGACTGGAGACACGAGACAACATGTCTGACTGGAGACACGAGACAACATGTCTGACTGGAGACACGAGACAACATGTCTGACTGGAGACACGAGACAACATGTCTGACTGGAGACACATGAGACAACATGTCTGACTGGAGACACATGAGACAACATGAAGGGGTCAGATGGCTCAATGGTTAAGGCGTTGGCCTCATGATCGGGAGGTTGTGAGATCGAGCCCCAGCTGTGGCTATATGATGTTGGGTCCTTGGGCAAGGCACTTCACCCTACTTGCCTCAGGGAAAATGTCCCTGTACTTACTGCAAGTCGCTTTGGATAAAAGCGTCTGCTAAATGAATAAATGTGAATGTAATGTCTGACTGTGGCCTGGAGACAAATGAGACAACATGTCTGACTGGAGACACATGAGACAACATGTCTGACTGTGGCCTGGAGACACATGAGACAACATGTCTGACTGTGGCCTGGAGACACATGAGACAACATGTCTGACTGGAGACACGAGACAACATGTCTAACATCAAACTGCTTTAAGGAACTTTATAAACACGGTTTGTCTTCTGCTTGTTAATTCAGAACATTTCCACCACAGACACGGTCAGTAGTACGAATTAAATGTTTATGTTGCAGTAACATTATAGTCTATACTAACACCGTGCACTGCACATCTTCACATGGTAGTTCCATTAAATCATACTTACTTACCATGACGGGAGGTTTAGCTGAGTTCCTGTTCAGTCTCAGGTGAAGCTAATATCTGTTAGCTAGCAATGCTAACTTGCGCAGCATTACGTGCAGTTTGACGTGGGTGCGTCACAAGCACGCCCACTAAACTACGCTCGTCTGTGTTCTTCTTCGTTTAAAGTTGAGACAACCAACGTTTATAATCTCGCCGTCTATTGGTCAGAGTGAGAACAGGCGGCACAAACCCTCCAAACATCAGAATAAGGGTTTAAATTGAGGAAAACGCTAATATTGTGGCGAACACCAGAGGGCGCTACTTCTCCCATTTGTTGACCATCATAGAACAGTTTTGATTTGAAATTTGTATTATGAAAAGGTACAAAAAATGCTTAAATGACAGTTAATACAGAAACAACGTTCCAGATTACCGACCTTTTATTTTCCCAAAAATATGAAATGAAACTTTTCAAATGGACATGTACAATCAAGAATAGGACATTAAAATACAGTATGTGTATACAAATATAATTCAACCTCTTGTTGTCTCACTGTTTTTAACCAAAGGGACAGGTATACCTCCGAAAACTTTAAATAAATGCTTTTTAAAATGTATGTAAAATAATATATTTTTAAATAAAGGAATTTAATAGTTTATATTGATAAAATTCACTGTTTAGATTTTTATAATAAATATGTAATATTTTATATAAGTATCAATATATATATATATATATATATATATTTAAAATCTAGATTACAAATCTGGGTAAAATTTTGTTAGTCTTCAAAGTGTGCATAGATTAAATCCTTTACCATGATGACCAGATTGCATCATTAACCAGTGCAGGATGTGGGTTGATTTAGAGATAGACCTTTGTTAAAAAGGAAATGTATTCAAGTGAGACAGAAAATAAAATCCAAGATACTTTAACTGACTGAAAGTTACAGAGTCTGTTTTTAGATTTCATATCTACCAGAAACATCTATTCAGTACATCATGTAGAAAAGAAAAAAAAATGTACTAAAGTTGTGTTAGAAAATCACACACTGTCAAGTATGTTGGTAAACTACTTACTAAAACAATACATGTTTCTGAAAATAGTAGCAGTGGAACAGTGATCTAGTATTCATGTTGTATTTACAGTATAAAGAAACTATATAGAAAATGTATTTAGTTAACTTGCAGATCCACATTTTACCATATGTAACAATTCCCCACATTTTCACCACCAATGAACAGATAAATCAGCCAGCTGATTTGAAACACAACATCAGACAGTAAAGTTATTACATGACAATCAAGGTTCAGACTTCAAAAGTTTGGTTCAAAACATGTTTCTAACATTCCCCCCATTCCCCTCCCCCCCATATATATATAGTGGTTTCCTTATTTAAAAAGAAGGTAATTTACCAGTCCAGTGTTGTCCAGAGGGACAGGTGTGGTCAGAGTGGTCATGTGTGGTCAGAGTGGTCATGTGTGGTCAGAGTGGTCATGCACTGATTTCATTTATTCAGTGGTTTCTTTGTGTTCTCTAACAGATGAAGGATGTGCACTGACTCAAGTAAAGAAGAAGCCAAGTTTGCCAAACCTTTTGACAATGACACTTTTTTTCATTATTTAACAAATAATTAAAGATGAAAGCTATTATTGGACAAAGGGATTGAGTATATATTAAAATATTACCTACATTTAGAAGACACAGATCAAACAGATAAATGTTCCTGATTTTAACTTTCAGACCAAATTAAACACAATCTCATTAAAATCACATTGTTTTACAGTAAAGCACAGATACACACGTGTAAACACACACTCAGAGGGCACTGTCCTGTACAGTACCATCCTGTACTATGATCTGCAACCCTGCAGCATGCACCCTGCAGCATGCACCCTGCAGCATGCACCCTGCAGCATGCACCCTGCAGCATGCACCCTGCAGCATGCACCCTGCAGCATGCACCCTGCAGCATGCACCCTGCAGCATGCACCCTGCAGCATGCACCCTGCAGCATGCACCCTGCAGCATGCACCCTGCAGCATGCACCCTGCAGCATGCACCCTGCAGCAGAGACAGGAGTTAGCCAGCATGAGCAGAGCCAGGAGTTCGCCAGCTAACTCCTCTACCTGTAGTTCTGACTGTCCCACTGTACAGTCTGGTTGTAGTTCTGACTGTCCCACTGTACAGCCTGGTTGTAGTTCTGACTGTCTCACTCTACAGCCTGGTTGTAGTTCTGACTGTCTCACTCTACAGCCTGGTTGTAGTTCTGACTGTAATTGTGCAGCCTGGTTGTAGTTCTGACTGTCCCACTGTACAGTCTGGTGGTAGTTCTGACTGTAATTGTGCAACCTGGTTGTAGTTCTGACTGTCCCACTGTACAGTCTGGTTATAGTTCTGACTGTCTCACTCTACAGTCTGGTTGTAGTTCTGACTGTCTCACTCTACAGTCTGGTTGTAGTTTTGACTGTCTCACTACAGTCTGCTTGTAGTTCTGACTGTCTCACTCTACAGTCTGGTTGTAGTTCTGACTGTCTCACTCTACAGTCTGGTTGTAGTTCTGACTGTAATTGTACAGCCTGGATGTAGTTCTGACTGTCCCACTGTACAGTCTGGTTGTAGTTCTGACTGTCCCACTGTACAGTTTGGTTGTTGTTCTCTCCACTTGTGCTTCTGTAGTCACCAAACCAGCTGGTGAGCTCAGTACTGCTGTTCCTCATCCTGCATTACTGTCTCAGTAGCACCCAGAAACAACATTGTTTGGCTTAACTGAGTGCCAAAGAGCAACACTGCAGTTTGTACCTTTCTTAATACCCGACTCTGCAACACTAACCTGACCTGACACGTTCCATCAGGGGCAGCCAGTGATGTCATATCTTGTAATACCTTCCACCAGTTAAGTAAGTGTTTTAAATTAAGTGCACGATAATTTTTTTTTTACTGCAGTACACTGGTATCTGTAAAAGGGATCAGAAAGAGTTCATTGTGCAAACATTCAATCTCATAACAACATAACAACCCTAACCCTAACCCTCTAACTCTCCACTCTCCGTCTCCAGGCTCGTTCATCAGTGTCTCTCTTCTACAGCAGGTATACTGACCAGGTGATTGACCACTGAGCTGTGTCGCTTTAACAACAGTGTTAATGACTCTCAATCACAACCGGCTCAAAGACTCCAGCTGTCACCCTGGATGAAGAAGAAAACAGGACAGGTTGTTCTATTAACCCATCTGTCAATATAGTGAGTCACATTCCTTCATGTTCCTGCCCCAGAACCTCACCTGCTGCCCATCTGCACTCCACTGAGTGATGTGGTCCCATCCCGGCTGACAAACAGCCTAAGATTGCTGTCTGATAGCAGAGGAAGGAGGAGGGAGGTGAAGGGTTCCCCCCCATTTTTTTTATGATTCAACATCACTGAAGACGATGAGCTACAAGCCTTGTAGTTGTATTATGTTAAACTTGCCAGTATGTTATTATATTTCTCCTCACCTTCATCGGTGCTCACATCAGCAAAGTTCTGGCTCTGAAGGATTTTCTCCACAACATCGTCGGCGTCAAAACGCGTGTCATCTACCCAGGTGGGGTGACTCTCCACTGCATCTGTCTGCCTCCTGTCAGGTAAGGAGAGGGTTAACTGAAGATATGACCCTGCACACGCACACACACGCACACGCACACCATCTAACATAATGTATTTCACATAGGTTCAGATGGGCACACATCCATATTTGTGGAAAATGCTACAACGCAGCCTTTATTCATGTTAGAATTAGGTTTTGATTACCTTGAGGGTCTTTTACAGAGTAGGGCAGGTAGGGGGGGTCTGGGGGGCCTGTCTGGCCAGCTGGGGGGGTCGCTATGGGAATCTGCAGAGGCCAGGGTCAGGGTGGGGGTGCACACACCCCCGGACGCACTGCTGCTGCTGGATGCTGTGCGACGGTGGGTGAGGTCTGTCATGCTAGAGGACTGGGAGAGCTCTGTGCTCTGGCCTGGGGGCAGACAAGAATTACCTCACACGGAGATGACCTCACACGCAGATGACCTCACACGCAGATGACCTCACATACAGATGACCTCACATGCAGATGACCTAACATGCAAATGACCTATTAAATGAACATGTGAAGTGAATGACCTGAGATCCTGCTCTGCTGGCTGGCATGGCTGGAGTTCCGTGAGTGTCCAGAATGAAAGACCTCATCAGGGCTGCTTGGATCCTGATCCCCAGACAGGCCTGGAAACAATGATTGGAATGTGGAACTGACACCAACATAAAACTGATAAACACTAAATGTTTATAATGTTGGCAGTAACATAGATCCTGGTCATGCTGAATGAATCTGATCCTGAATCTGAATAATCCCAACAGTTTATCCTAGTTACCAGAGATCAGCGGATGTCTTGCCCTGAGTGGCCTCCCTGCAGTGCTGCCCCCTGGTGGTGGTGGTGGGGTAATGGTGCCCTCACCCTTACAGGCTAGCTGAAGGGAGGGGTCCTGGTCTGAGGATGAGACGGACTTGGCTGTGCTGGGGGGCCTGAAGCAATGCTGTTTATTTAGACCTTCTCTTTATCTCATTCATGTTAGTTCATGACAATGATATTCCTGGACACAGCTTTACACAAAGCAAGGTCTTGGTTCTTCATGACAAGACATGAAGGGAATTATTAGGTGGGGCCGGTGGCTCAATGGTTAAGGCGTTGGCCTCATGATCGTAAGGTTGTGAGATCGAGCCCTGGCTGTGGCTATATGATGTTGTGTCCTTGGGCAAGGCACTTCACACTACTTGCCTCAGGGAAAATGTCCCTGTACTTACTGTAAGTCGCTTTGGATAAAAGCGTCTGCTAAATTAATAAATATAAATTATTGTACGTCATAACTTCAGAAGGTAGCTCAATGTGTGGTCACATATATACATAGAAAAAGTCCATTTGTAATTGACGTGTTACCAATGTTGAGTTTGTCTCTGATCAGGAATCACTGCAGAATGTTTAACCATGAATCTATGTTGACGTGAGGTGAGACAGGGAGCAGATAAACACTCACGTTTTGAAGCAGGGGTCCCCAGATAGGAGAGTCATACCAATCATAACCTGCACAATATGACATGTTATCACTGGACAGTAGAACTCACCCCTAAACCAACATGTAAGAGCTGCAAGCAGAACCTGAACTGAATAAATACAGTAACAGTTGAACAACTGCAGTCTAATGATGACCTGACTGATGTGAGGTGTCTGTATGACTGTTTACCTGCCTGCCTGCCTGTCTGTCTGTCTGTATGACTGTTTACCTGCCTGCCTGTCTGTCTGTGTCTGCATGTCTGTATGACTGTTTACCTGTCTGTCTGTCTGTGTCTGCATGTCTGTCTGTCTGTCTGTCGCCTGCCTCTCTGTCTGTCTGTGTCTCTGCCTGTCTGTGTCTACCTGGCTGTCTGTCTGCCTGTCTTACCTTGAGGATGGAGTTGTCTTGGCGTGTGTTCTTGGTGTCGTAACCCTCGAGGATGCAGCAGCGCACAGCAGAGCCTGAACCTGCAAACTCTGCCATGTTGAGATCAGCAAAACCCAGCTGGAGAGAGGGGAGACACGGGGGAGAGAGGGGAGACAAAGGGGGGAGAGAGGGGAGACAAAGGGGGGAGACACAGGGGGGAGAGAGGGTTAGGGTTAGCTCTGCCTGAATGATAACATCCACCACGCTTCCATAACACGTAGTATACACACATGCTGCCACATTACTGCTGCGGCTGTAAAAAGCTGCTGCACGTTGGAGATCAGTGTTCCCTGCGTTACTGTCTGTATTAGTGGTTCCCTAGGTTACCGGCTGTATCAGTTGTTTCCTAAGTTACTTCACATGCTTACCTTTGAAAAGGCTTTTCCTCCTTTTAGTTCCTGAAATGAGAGTTTTGATGTTCAGATATTTCAAAGAGCAGGAAAATCATTATACTGTGCATCTGTGTGAAGTAAATGATGTTCTTAGAATTCTGCTAAACCATCACATTTGTTCATGGCTTAAATGAGGCTGGGCAGGTGAGTAGGAAAGGCAGGTGGTTTCTGGGACCAGGTACCTTGCGGACAGAGACCCTACAGATGCAGGGGTCCAGGAGTCCTGTGGTGGGACTCGCACTCATCTTACACACAAAGGAGAACTTCTTCCTCCAGCGAACACAGTTGTGCTGAACCTCCTCCCTGCAGACAGAGACAGTAAGAGACATCTTCAGAGGAGACAGAGACAGTAAGAGACACCTTCAGAGGAGACAGAGACAATAAGAGACACCTTCAGAGGAGACAGAGACAGTAAGAGACACATTCAGAGGAGACAGAGACAATAAGAGACACATTCAGAGGAGTCAGAGACAGTAAGAGACACCTTCAGAGGAGACAAAGACAATAAGAGACACATTCAGAGGAGTCAGAGACAGTAAGAGACACCTTCAGAGGAGACAGAGACAGTAAGAGACACCTTCAGAGGAGACAGAGACAATAAGAGACACATTCAGAGGAGTCAGAGACAGTAAGATACACCTTCAGAGGAGACAGAGACAATAAGAGACACATTCAGAAGAGTCAGAGACAGTAAGAGACACCTTCAGAGGAGACAGAGACAGTAAGAGACACCTTCAGAAGAGACAGAGACAGTAAGAGACACCTTCAGAGGAGACAGAGACAGTAAGAGACACCTTCAGAGGAGACAGAGACAGTAAGAGACACCTTCAGAGGAGACAGAGACAGTAAGAGACACCTTCAGAGGAGACAGAGACAGTAAGAGACACCTTCAGAGGAGACAGACAGTCAGACACCTTCAGAGGAGACAGAGACAGTCAGACACCTTCAGGACCTCCTCCGTACAGGCAGAGACACAGACTTGTTTCGTGGTTGTTGCAGTAGTGACTCCTCTCCTTCCTGTCCCCTGCTGAAATAACTCCCCCTATTCCCTGAGGCCTGTAGTTCCCCTACACTAATGTATTTGATTCTATGCTCACACACATAACAGAAAAGAATCATGAGATCATCACATATCCCTTCATATACAGTATCCCTACATATATCCCTACTGAGCTCCCCAAGTGTCTGCCTGTCTAAAGAGAGGGTCAGGATGACCTATAATCCACCATGATCACATTTATGGAACTCCCTACACTGGGGGCCGTCTCTATGGATATATAAGACTTGGTACATGTTATGACAAGTTCAAAATGTCTCCTTTTCTTCCTCTCTCTCCCTCCCTTTTGCCTGCTCTCTCCCTCCCTCCTTCTCCTGCTCTCTCCCTCCCTCCTGCTCTCCCTCCCTCTCCTGCTCTCTCCCTCTCTTGCCCCCGTTCTCCTGCTCTCTCCCTCCCTCTCTTCCCCCTCTCTCTATCTTTTTCTCCTGCAGTGAGAGTTCTGTGTGTGATACAGTATGTATGAACCAAATATAAGGTGAATGAGGTATACTGTTTGAGGGGATCTCTCTCTCTCTCTCTCTCTCTCTCTCCTATTCTGTTCTCTACTTCTGAATACAGAGCAGCAATGTTCTGGGACATTTGTGAGATAAGGTTCACCCCATCTCTCCTCCCCCTCTTAAGACAGTAGATACACAGATACACACACACACACACACACACATCCACAGACAGACACACACAGTGGCTGGAGGGGTGGTGGATTGGCACTGCCTGGTACACAGACACTGCAGCCACAAGACTGTGACCAACATCAGTTACCAACATCAGTTACCAACATAAGTTACCACTCTACCACAGGGAACAGACAGAGAACAGACAGGGAACAGACAGGGAACCGACAGGGAACAGACAGGGAACAGACAGGGAACAGACAGGGAACAAACAGGTAACAGACAGAGAACAGACAGGGAACATAAAGGGAACAGACAGGGAACAGACAGGGAACAGACAGGGAACATAAAGGGAACAGACAGGGAACAGACAGGGAACAGACAGAGAACAGAAAGAGAACATAAAGGGAACAGACAGAGAACATAAAGGGAACAGGCAGGGAACAGACAGAACAGACAGGGAACAGACAGAACAGACAGGGAACAGACAGGGAACAGACAGGGAACAGACAGCCAGACACCTGTGTGTGAACAGAGGAGGCTATATAAACACACACTAGGCCGTTGGTAACACATTGAAGAGAGATCTGTCACTCTAAATAGCATATCGGACCAACAACAACAAATACTGCTGTTACTTATACTACTACTACCACTACAATTAGCACTACATAAAGAAACTGTAATGAGCCAAACAGGGCCGGCTCTACCTAATTTAGTGCATCCGATAATTTTTCGAAATAAAAGACTGTTATTAATTAGCGATTAAGGGTGCAGCGCCCCTCCAGCGCCCCTGCTGCGCCCCTCCAGTCGAAGGGCGCTCTAGGCGACCGCCTATGTTGCCTATGCCTAGAGCCGGCCCTGGAGCCAAAGCAGTAAGTCTAACCAGCTGTAATCTAAACTTTGATCCAGATGTCAGTCACAGCCAAAATATAAGAGTTCAAGTTATGCAGAATCTCAAGCAGTTTCTGATCCAGTTGACAAAGAAAGATTGTTCACACAAGCATCTGATGTTAACTGTGTGACTCATCACACTGCATAGTAAACTGCTTGAAGTGTAAAGTCTGTGTTGCAGCCCCAGAAACAAGCTGCATGCAGTGAGAATCTACAGGTCCTGATTGGTCCATCGCTGGACCTTGGACACCCCTGCCATGTGATTACACTATCCTGTTATAGGAATGATAGTACTCATAAAAGGGTCACATGCTTTGGTCTAGAATGGTGTTCACTCTCAGTAGGTGAACCAAGAAAAACTTATATGGCGTTGCCTTGGCAACATCATGGCTATAACTCCTTGTTGCCATAACGATCTATGCCTTGGTCGACACACACCATCACTGTTTCCTTCTCCATCTCCACGGTAACCCCTCTTCCCATTACCAACATTGTCACATTTATTCTGCATAGCAACTGGATAGACCCCAAACATAGCAGGCTTACAGATTGTGAAACATACATTATGAGAAATTGAACCAATAAGTGCGAAGGGAAGAACTATAGGAGCTTTTAGACTAACAAATTACAAATTTAAGGTGAGTCACCGAGTAGTCTACCTATGGGACGCGAACAATAAAGCAACAACACTATCTAGTTTCCACACAGGGATTAACAAGTAATTCTGAACAACAACAGATTGTGCCATTAAATTCTCTGAATAAGTGAGTTTTTAGCCTTTTCTTGAAGGTGAGGAGACAGTCTGTGTTTCTGATGAGGGTGGGGAGTTGATTCCACCATAGGGGAGCCAGACAGGACTACAACATGAAACCTAGTTGGACTATCTGAGGCATAAACAGCTCCTAGTTTAGGACTTAATCCATGTCTGGGCACCTGAGCCTGAGAGAGAGTTGAACCTGGGCACCTGAGCCTGAGAGAGAAAGTTGATCCTGGGCACCTGAGCCTGAGAGAGAGAGTTGATCCTGGGCACCTGAGCCTGAGAGAGAGTTGATCCTGAGCACCTGAGCCTGAGAGAGAGTTGATCCTGTGCACCTGAGCCTGAGAGAGAGCGTTGATCCTGGGCACCTGAGCCTGAGAGAGAGTTGAACCTGGGCACCTGAGCCTGAGAGAGAAAGTTGATCCTGGGCACCTGAGCCTGAGAGAGAGAGTTGATCCTGGGCACCTGAGCCTGAGAGAGAGTTGATCCTGAGCACCTGAGCCTGAGAGAGAGTTGATCCTGTGCACCTGAGCCTGAGAGAGAGCGTTGATCCTGGGCACCTGAGCCTGAGAGAGAGTTGAACCTGGGCACCTGAGCCTGAGAGAGAGAGTTGATCCTGGGCACCTGAGCCTGAGAGAGAAAGTTGATCCTGGGCACCTGAGCCTGAGAGAGAGAGTTGATCCTGGGCACCTGAGCCTGAGAGAGAGTTGATCCTGGGCACCTGAGCCTGAGAGAGTTGATCCTGGGCACCTGAGCCTGAGAGAGAGAGCCTCTGGGCACCTAACTAAACCTGTCTACCTTCCAAACAGCTCCTGATGCAAAGCTACCTGTTCAACTAGACCAGTAACATGAGGGTCAGAACCTCACGTTTAAGAGTTCTCACACATAAGAGCTTAAACTGTCTTAGCACGAGAAATAAGGGCTGTCTTACTGTTGGCGTGGTATTGGTTATCTCATATCCTTCATGTGTGATCTGAGAGCTTGTCTGGCCCAAATTGAAACTCAAGCATAATGACCATAAACCGCGTTACTCACAAACTTACAGGTTTGCTTACTAAACATTAAATGATGTATATTCATGATGTAACATTCGTACCTTGATGACAAACTCGCAAAGTCTCCTCCGTCCAACAGTCTGATTTTGCAGAACAGAACTCCATTAACAAACGGTACCGCTGCCAGCTCCTCCAGAGTGAAATGGATTTGAAACTTAAACTTCTTCTTTTTCATTAAAAACGCCATTGAGCTGCTCACAGCTGAGACTCAGTGTTGAAAACTAGAGCAGCGAAGATCTATAAAAAAAATCCTGGAATGAGGAACTGCAGCAGTGTGTCAGGATCAGGAAGTCCTTTAGTGTTTCTCTTTATACTCGAACCTGCAACAGTAAACACACTTCAGGTTAAAAACACTTCAGGTTAAAAACACTTCAGGTTAAAAACACTTCAGGTTAAAAACACTTCAGGTTAAAAACACTTCAGGTTCTAGGATTTAAATTACGCCTAACAAATTACTTCAAGGCCCGACTTTTTACAAAATGGGTCAGGAAAAGAAAGATTTTCACAACCATTTGTAAAAAATAAATAATCTGAAATAATGCATTTCCAAATGTTTCACGGCAGATTAATTTATCCTCCAAAATGTGTAATTAACCAGATAACAGAAATTTTCTTTTAAAACCTGTGCGAATTTATAGAGAAGAACGTGACACACAAAACTGTTTTATCGATGGTCACTTAACGATGACCAATATATCGTCTGTCAGGTCGTAATATAAACGTAATTTTACAGTTTTACCTTAAACTGCACGGTTCTGTCAGTTTAACTGATCTGTCACCCTGTGGTCTGTCTAGTCTGACCCTCCTACACAGAATATAGACCTCATATTAACAGAAGGCAAGATGCTATAACTTGGCTTGTATCGAAAGAGATGTGATGATCGATATTGGTTATTGATGGTCTAGATGTGTGACATTTGAATTCGACCACCAAGTTAGTCTATAAAGATGTTGGTGTTTATATATAGTTTGTAAACAGGCGGGTTGAGGCCAGACTAGTGTGTGAATATTGGGATAAGGGGACATCTAGTGGTACAGAATGAATTCTGCCTGGTCAAATCTTAGATTGGCGACTTCAAACTACATATTAAACTCTGGCTTCCTCTCACTGGCCAAACCCATGGATGTAGGTCTGAGGTGAGTGGTTAAGAAGTTGATTGGAAGGTTGGGAGTTCGATTACCGGCTGTGCCAACATTACGTTGTGTCCTTGGGCAAAGCACAACACCCTACTTCCCTTAGAGGGAATGTCCCTGTCCTTGCTGTAAGTCCCTCTGGATAAGACTGTCTACAATATGGTAGGTTAACTGGACATTCTGGAAATTGTCCCTAGTGAATGACAGATTGAATGGTTTTCTGTAACTGTTTCTGTCTGTGTGATATCTACCCCCAGTCCCGGGTGTACCCTGCCTAAGGCCCCAGTCCAGGGTGTACCCTGCCTAAGGCTCCAGTCCAGGGTGTACCCTGCCTAAGGCCCCAGTCCAGGGTGTACCCTGCCTAAGGCTCCAGTCCAGGGTGTACCCTGCCTAAGGCCCCAGTCCAGGGTGTACCCTGCCTAAGGCCTGAAAGTAACTGGGATAGGCTCCAGTCACCTGTGACCCCTAATGGGAATTAGCGACACCGCTAAGACACGGTAGATAATATTGGTAGCCCAGTTTCTTAATGGATGATTTGTAGTTTCAATGCTGCTGATGAGATGAGAACATTACCTACATTTGTTTCTGTTCAGATTTCTTTTATTTCCCTTTTTTAGACAAAGCCAAAACAATGATAAAACAGTCTTTTTACATTTGATGAATCCACCAGATTTACAGGATATGTTGTAGTTGTCATGGTGTTCTGTCTGTCAGCTGCAAGAGGAAACGTGATCACAACAATAAAGAGCTGCAGAAAGACTTGGGACACCTTTATTTGAGCCATTTATGTAAATAAGTGAAACTCTTCTCTTAAAGCCACTTAAAACATACAATTACTTACCAATTCAAAGTCATCTACATATGAATATTTATTTTCTTTGTAGAGATTCCGTTTCGTCATACATGTCAAGACAATGAAGTCACAAACCACAGTTACCTGAAAGATCAAGATCCAAGTTTAGCAACACCTGGAGCCTGGAGTCTGTACCTTCAACACCTGGAGCCTGTACCTTCAACACCTGAAGCCTGTACCTCCAGGCCAGAGAACACCTAACCCCAAATATCTTGACTACTTGAACCTCACTGGAGTCAGTCTTGTCACAGAAGACCAACATGATAATATGTGAATTAAAGGGAAAATTGTATGATGTGTTTGTTATCCTATGAAACTAATTCAAGCTTCACTTACCAAACCCAGGAGAGCCAAACCAGCCCCGATGTTCAGCAGTGTTGGAATGATGTTGAATTTCCCAGCCTGAAGTAAGAATAGTTGTTGAATTTAAAAGACATAACGTAGACCTGTAGTGTACAGACTTATTAACTGTAACACTTGTAGACATCACCTGACCAAACACCATCACATCTAACACCATAACATCTAGAACCATCACATCTAACACAATAACATCAAACTCCATCACCTCACCAAACACCATCACATCAAAGCGGATTCCAAATCCTTTGATTAGTGTTCTTGACTCCTGGTTGTTAACAGTCTTGTAGTACTTTGCAAATCTGTAGGAAAAGTCAGATTTGACAGCAGAGTGAACAGGTGTCCTTCTGTACTCTGCTGTGGACAGATATTTTGCGACAGCAATATTGCATCGTTTGTTCTTTGCTTGATATATCTTTACCAAGTGAGCAGAGCTGCTGATCTAAGATACATCAGTTAGTTTCTTCACCTCAAGTTGTATCCAGGTGCTATGTTGTTCTCTGGATCCTTGTTGTCTAGACGACGGAAGGTGTACTTGGGCAGACACCAGCTCGCTGGCAGGTCCAGATCACAGAACCAGCTGATCTGCACTCCCATGACACCCCCCTGAGGGTAATTACAGCAGGGGCAGTTACCACACTGGCCAGTGGGGGGCGCAGGTGTTAGTATGCACACTGGGCAGTAGGTGGCAGTATGCACACTGGGCAGTAGGGGGCAGTATGCCGAGTGCTTAACAAAGCAAACCACAGTAACTTCACCTGAGGTAGAACATGGGAGATGCTTACATGAACAGCCATGGTCTGGAAGTCCTCCCCAGCCTCCGAGGTTATGTCCTTCAGCCTGAAGATGGGACACTCTGGGTCTGTGACTCTGTTGAATACACAGTGTTCCAGGTAGGTCTTGTTGATGTGTGACAGGATGTTTCTTCTGTCAGACAAGAACAGAAGAGAGGAAGTTCAGACAGAATCCACAGTGGGGTTTTATCATTTCAACAAAGATCACAGCAGTTTGCATCATAGTCTGGACTCGGGATACTTGGTTTATCCATCACCTCATTATCATCCATCACCTCATTATCATCCATCACCTCATTATCATCCATCACCTCATTATCATCCATCACCTCATTATCATCCATCACCTCATTATCATCCACCACCTCATTATCATCCATCACCTCATTATCATCCATCACCTCATTATCATCCATCACCTCATTATCATCCATCACATCATCATCATCCATCACCTCATTATCATCCATCACCTCATTATCATCCATCACCTCATTATCATCCATCACCTCATTATCATCCATCACCTCATTGTCATCCATCACCTCATTATCATCCATCACCTCATTATCATCCATCACCTCATTATCATCCATCACCTCATTATCATCCATCACCTCATTATCATCCATCACCTCATTATCATCCACCCTGCAGCTCGATGTTGAACTCACTTATTGAAGTTGAACATTGGATAACGGATGCTGTTCTTAATGAGGACTGTGAAGTTCTCTGCAACTGCCAACACTGGAGGGCTGAAGGACCAAACAGGGATCAAAACAACCAGGGATCAAAACAACCAGGGATCAAAACAACCAGGGATCAAAACTCAGTAGAACTTCTGACTGTGAGAATATAAACCCTTTACAAACCCTTTATAAACCCTTACTCAGGGGGCTGCATGTCCACCTCCAGTGGGCACCAGGCCAGAACCTCACAGGTCTGAATCCCACCAGAGAAGTTCACACACCTCCCTGTCAGGACACCTGAGACAGATAACATGATTAATAACAAACAACAACAGATCTAACAGTAACAATACAATAGGCAACAATATCTCCCAAAAGAACCTTTAAGAGTCTAACCATAAATGCTCCTAAACCTACTTCCTAAACATGGACTCATGGAGGATGAGGTTTTTACCGTCGCCTCTGTTGTTGCTGAGACCAGCCTTACAGTCTGAGTCAGTGATGCAGTTAAACCCAACATTGGGCAGCTCAACACAGAGAGAAACATATCATAAACATTTACTGCATATAGAAATTACATCAGAAGTTAATGAGCAACAGGATAATTCGAGATGATTCAATGAATGATCACTTATAGGTACATGGAAGTTGGTAGTATGTACTTGGTACACAGGGACTGATATCTATTAAGTCATTATTGAGGAGTTTGGGGAGTCATGTGGCTCAGCGTTAATCGGTGGTTCTTGTTGTAAATTCTTTAACCTTACCTCTGGACAGTGAGACTGGGTTTGATTCAAAGTGATGATGAGGTTGGTGAGCACAAAGAAGGACCTCTCTTCCTGCAAAGAAACACCAAACCAACACGTTACGAGATGTTATCATAGTTATCATCTATGTTATCATTTGAAGGTACCTGCGGCGGAATGATGTAGTCAGCCACGTCCCAGACACGAAGCCCCAGATCTGAAGTATTGGTCACAGCTACCCCCTTCACCTTGGTGAAGACAGAGCTCAAGACGCCATCGGTATCCTGGTATCCTTTCTTCAGAACGCAGACATACCTGTGTAACACCCTCACCATTACAGCTGCCCAGGTGTCCAGGAGAACACCCTCACCATTACACCTGCACAGGTGTCCAGGAGAACACCCTCACCGTTACACCTGAACAGGTATCCAGGAGAACACCCCCACCGTTACACCTGCACAGGTGTCCAGGAGAACACCCTCACCGTTACACCTGCACAGGTGTCCAGGAGAACATCAGCCTGTACCTGATAGAGAGGAGCAGCACACCTACCCGATCACATATGCCAGCACCAGAGCTTGAAGAATCCTGTTAAGGGTCCCAACTTTGGTGCTCCTGATGACGAGGATTTGCGGTGTTGAATATTCACAAAAACTGAGACAAACAGATGCGCAAAATCCTTTGTTCGTTGTCATATTAGCGTTAAAACTGTTGTTTTGTTCGGACAGTTCCCCGCAGGCTGCCTCTGATCACGCGGTTGACACTAATTAACCTGATGAGTTTTATGGACTTCCTCCTCACTCAGAAGGACATGCTACTTCTTCTGGATAGACTAGTCAGCGCATTATCATTAACAAGTCAGGGTTAGGGTTAGTACTTTAAGTCAGGCCATAGTTTTTTTTTACTCATTCTTAGACAAAATACTGTTTGTCCGAAGTAAATTGACATGATTGATTAGAAATTATTAGCAGTGTTGGCGACACCTAAATTACCTGTAGATGGCAGCAGCATCCCTTCATGAAACTATTTACTTCACTAAACCTTGGTGGGTCACTTTTACAGCTTTTTCTATCGAGCTTTTTATTATATCATAAAGATGTAAATTCCAACTTGCATTTATGATTCACTAAGTTTGGGATTACATGGGGTTCCTCTTAAATGTTTATTCATTATCTTTACAAGTAAATAACACAACAAGAAATCAGTAAATAAACTTTATTTATTTAATTATAGATTATGGTTGTTTTATACTGTATTAGTAAATATGTTGTGTTCCTCCATCTTTTACCATAAACCTTCAGAAAAATAAACGGAGGATCACATCACCATGTGACCAGGCCATGTGACCAGGCCATGTGACCAGGCCATGTGACCAGGCCATGTGACCAGGCCATGTGACCAGGCCATGTGACCAGGCCATGTGACCAGGCCATGTGACCAGGCCATGTGACCAGGCCATGTGACCAGGCCATGTGACCAGGCCATGTGACCAGGCCATGTGACCAGGCCATGTGACCAGGCCATTCTGAGGGACAGGGGGCAGAGATCAAAGATAAGCAAGTGAAAGGTTTACAATTTACTCAACAAAAAACACAACCAGGTAATTTTTTCTTAATTATAGATTATGGTTGTTTTATACTGTATTAGTAAATATGTTGTGTTCCTCCATCTTTTACCATAAACCTTCAGAAAAATAAACGGAGGATCTTGGGTTTGAAGCTCTCCAGTTTGCTGGCGTCCAGCGTGTTGATCATGTCTGGGGCAGCCAGGATAACTTGGTGGGCCTCATCAAACAGCTCCGCCCCAACCGCCTCTCTCACTCGGTCTCTCCATGCTTTCAGCCTTGCACGCCCCTCAAACACATCCAGCCCAGCACCTACAGGCTGGAGACACCCAGGATCTGTCATGTAACACACTGCCCAGAGATCTCACCTGCATCACCTCCACACTGCCCAGAGATTTCACCTGCATCACCTCCACACTGCCCAGAGATCTCACCTGCATCACCTCCACTACGGCCACCAGGTCAGCCAGAGAGAGCTGCTCTCCTGCTATGAAGGGCCGATCCTGAAGGAACTTCTCTTCGATGAGAGTGAGCGAGTTGTTTAAGTCCTCCAGAGCTGCGTCCATCTTCTCCTTAGGGACCTCAACACCCATTATCTTTGGAATCATGAGCTACAACACAGCACAACATATTTACATGAAAATTATGACATTATTTTCATTTAGAAAAATTTGTGGAAATTGTTTGGTTATCTCCCCTTCAGGGAGATACTGGAGATCTAAAACACACAAGTGTTTCTGGTTATGGAATAGTTACTCCCTGACCTTCAGCCAGAACATCTTGGAGCCATGCATGCGGATGGCCATGTGTTGCCAGGACAAGTACTCGTTCACACGCGCACGCTTCTGCAGGTCGGAGGGATACCAATGCTCTGGCGTCCCAAACTTCTCAGCCAGGTATATCATGATGGCAATGCTGCAGATGTTGGCAAGAAGAGTTTCACCTTTCCAGTTACCACAGAGAGACATGATAACTATCATCAGAGAGACATGATAACTATCATCAGAGAGACATGATAACTATCATCAGAGAGACATGATAACTATCATCAAAGATACACGATAACTATCATCAGAGAGACATGATAACTATCATCAGAGAGACATGATAACTATCATCAGAGAGACATGATAACTATCATCAGAGAGACATGATAACTATCATCAAAGATACACGATAACTATCATCAGAGAGACATGATAACTATCATCAGAGATACACGATAACTATCATCAGAGACATGATAACCATCCTCAGAGATACATGATAACTATCATCAGAGATACATGATAACTATCATCAGAGAGACATGATAATTATCATCAAAGATACACGATAACTATCATCAGAGATACATGATAACTATCATCAGAGATACACGATAACTATCATCAGAGAGACATGATAACTATCCTCAGAGATACATGATAACTATCATCACAGAGACATGATAACTATCATCACAGAGACATGATAACTATCATCAGAGAGACACGATAACTATCATGAGTCTCACCTCAGACTAATTTAACACACTGTGTTCATGTGGACAGTCTCACCTCAGACTAACTTAGCACACTGTGTTCATGTGGGCAGTCTCAACCCAGACTAACTTAGCACAGTGTTCATGTGGACAGTCTCACCTCTCAGCTAAGCAGAAGTCTCCGTCCTTGATAGCAGGGGCTTTCCGCAGCATGTTGATCTTCCCAAAGTCTTCTCCATACTGCTCCCCTGGGGTAAAGAAGACCAGTGTGACCCTTCTAGATTACTTCTAAAATAATGTTCTGTTATAGACTGCTTGTATAATAATTATTATTATACCATAGCCTGCTGGTATATTAACGTTTTTCAACCAGTATTGCTTAGTCTATCAAAAAAACTATGAAAACATTTGACAAAGGAGTAAATTAGCGTACGTGTAACACTACGGTTGTATTATCTTATTTTATCGTGCGAAAGTTATAACAACAAAAACTGTGAAAACGAACTGAAATGATCTTGAAATATATCACCATACCTTGCATCAGCGAAACCTTCTTAAATTCAAAAGGAATGTTGTTCTTTTTTGCAAAAATATAGACCGAACGGCAGGGTTGTGAGAAAAGGTCCAAATAAACTTCCACCGACATTCTGGTTTAAGGTTTCTGTTCACTAATAGACTTGATAGACTATGATACTTTAACAGAGTTTATATGTTCTCCAGTAGACTGTGATCCTTTAACAACGTTTAGATGTTCTCCAGTAGAATATGATCATTTAACAACGTTTAGATGTTCTCCAGTAGAATATGATCTTTTAACAACGTTTAGATGTTCTCCAGTAGAATATGATCCTTTAACAGAGTTTAGATGTTCTCCAGTAGAATATGATCCTTTAACAGAGTTTAGATGTTCTCCAGTAGACTGTGATCCTTTAACAACGTTTAGATGTTCTCCAGTAGAATATGATCCTTTAACAACGTTTAGATGTTCTCCAGTAGACTGTGATACTTTAGGAGAGTTTAGATGTTCTCCAGTAGACTGTGATCCTTCAACATAGATGTTCTCCAGTAGACTGTGATTATTTAACAGAGATGTTCTCCAGTCGACTGTGATCCTTTAATAAAGGTTCTACTCCAGGCTCTATAATCTCCCCCTTCTGCTCTTTGTCATCAGTTCCTCGCGTCAACAAATGCAAGACTGAACCTTTTACTCATTTCAAACTTTGATTGAAAACACATTTGTGAGATTTAAGATACAATCTGTATTAACGTTGATATTAGAGAGTACATCTACCTTTGAAAACAGTAGTAAATTGTAGCTGGTTGAATGAGTCAGCCATATGGCAAGCCGTTTTAACATAAATTCAATAGACTGGATATGTGACGCAGATATCTGTAATTCAATTTCGCCTAGTCAAAAAGAACATTTCAGATATCTGCAACTACAATCCTCCTATCCACAACTGGAATTACGGATATCTGCAACGTCATTTCAGATATCTGCAACTACAATCCTCCTATCCACAACTGGAATTACAGATATCTGCAATGTCATTTCTCCTAGGAGAAACTACGTCACTTTTGCCATTCATGTCTATGGGGCACGTGATTTCAGATATCTACAATTCAATTGCGGATATCCACAACTGGAATTGCAGATATCTGCTACGTCATTTCAGATATCTACAATTCAATTGCGGATATCCACAACTGGAATTACAGATATCTGCAACTGAATTGTAGATATCTGTAACTCCAGTTTAAGATATCTACAATTTGATTCTGACTAGTCACAATTCCAGTTAAAGATATCTTTAATTCACCTCAATTCCAGATATCTACAGGTCCCTTTTCAGATATCTGTAATTACATTTTGACTAGGAGAAATAAAGTTGTAGATATCTTTAACTGGAATTGTGACTAGTCAGAATCAAATTGTAGATATCTTAAACTGGAGTTACAGATATCTACAATGGCATTGCAGATATCTGTAATTCAGTCACAGATATCTACAATGACGTTGCAGATATCCGTAATTGAGTCACAGATATCTACAATGACGCAGCAGATATCCGTAATTGAGTCACAGATATCTACAATGACGCAGCAGATATCCGTAATTGAGTCACAGATATCTACAATGATGCAGCAGATATCCGTAATTGAGTCACAGATATCTACAATGACGCAGCAGATATCCGTAATTAGTCACAGATATCTACAATGACGCAGCAGATATCCGTAATTAGTCACAGATATCTACAATGACGCAGCAGATATCCGTAATTAGTCACAGATATCTACAATGACGCAGCAGATATCCGTAATTCGTCACAGATATCTACAATGACGTTGCAGATATCCGCAATTGAATTGTAGATATCTGGAATTCAGTTTCTCCTAGTCAAAACTGAATTACAGATATCTCTACCTGTCGTTTCGACTAGTCACAACTACATTACAGATATCTTGAATGAAAAATCCAACTATTCAACATGTAATTACGACTAGCCAGAAAGAAGTTGTGGATATCCGCAATGTTAATTCAGGATAGTCAAACTTAGTTGATAAATGTTAAAACGGCTTGCCATACAGCCACACCTTCTGACTGATGGTATCTTACTTCCTCATACCTCCCGGATATAGGGTTAAGGTTAAGGTTCTATAGAACTGTCTGTGGGTTATCAAGCTATAGCGGTGAAAAAGTTACTGTTGGAGCAGTTTTGTTTCCCACATTTTCAACAACATACATAATAATACAAGACTGTAAAATACTACGTGCGGGAAAATAAAAGGTAATCAGTTCTTTCTTCACACGCGCACACACACACACACACACACACAGAAAGTGAAACCATCTCGCCTCAACACGTTGTACAGCAACAATATCAGTAAAAATGTTTCGTTTGCTTTCTGTATTAATCAATCGCATTGTTCTTCATACGTAAACTCTAAAACATATACAGTATATAGGCATAGTACATAATAATATTAGTACTAAATAAACTTTTGGTGAAAGATAGTGTTGCCACACGTCCCGTTTTCTCCGGGATTGTCCCGATTTGTTGTGGAATTGTTGTTATTCCAGGAAAATTGAATAACCTTTCCGGGACACGTTTTGAATTGTTGTTATTCCAGGAAAATGGAATAACCTTTCCGGGACACGTTTTGTCCCGTTTTTTTTTTACTTCCTCACATCATCTCTCGTTGCAATAGTCTAAACGAAGCTAGACTCATAAGCAACTACGACAGACTATGGCAGAGTGGCCTCACTCTCACTGAATGAATGCGCACGCAGCCAGTCGCCGTTGCTAGGTGATCGATACATTAGCCTATTCATATAAATAAATAAATAGGCATAAATAAATAAATACATAAATACAAGAATGCCCTACATTGACGTGTAGGCTGTCCCAATAGTCTAACAAAAGCACCTCTCTCGTGTGATTAATGATTAGGGCTATTTCGTATTATACGGTAGGAAGTCTAACTTTTTTAAAGTAAAGTCAGGAGTGCGTTAGCATAGTGGTTTCAAGCAGCGTCAAGCAGACTGAGAGAAATATTATCATTATATCCTTATTTTTGTGTAATAATGTTTATAGTGCCCATTTGGGTTAAGAAAAAAATATTTGAACTTGACGCCTAATTGCACCAGTTGAACCAGAGATTCTTTCTCTCTACTCTCTCTGGTTGAACTGTTTTATTCTTAAACATGAACATTCACATGGTATTGTGAATATGCGTGTCTGCAGCTCTCAACCCCCGCACACGTAAGCGCGCGCGTGCGATAGTGCGATAGCCGCCGTCCGATGTGTCCCGGTTTTTGACAACTCAGATGTGGCAACCCTAGTGACAGACCTGTTCTATTTTTTGTTTAGAACTCAACAATGACAAGTGAGGTTCTGCTTGACACCTTGAATGACTTAACTGCAGATGAACTGAAAACATTTAAGTGGCATCTGAAAAACGGTGTGGATGAATTTCACCCCATCCCAGTGGGCAAACTAGAAAGCAAAGACAGAACAGATGTGGTGGATTTGATGTTGGCCAACTACAAAAACGAAGGGGCGATAAAGATCACCCTGCGCATCCTAAAGAAGATGCATCTCAACAATCTTGCTGAAAAACTTCAAAAGGCTAATGGAGGTAAACTTACGACGGAAAATGCATCATACTATATTGTGTAGGAGATCTGGTTTTGTTGTAGTTATTGATTTAATCTTAAAAATGTAAAGTTATTTCCACAACTTCCACCCCCTACCCTGCTTCCCTGTATTTTTCTTGGGTTATTTTTCTGTAGGTAGTTGGTTATTTTTCTAAATGACTAAATGGACATTTCCCCCCTCTGAACCCAGGCCCTGCTCTGAACCCAGGCCCCCCTTCACAGCCTACTGGACCGTATTTCTTTAAGAAATACAAGACACAACTGGAGACCAGGATCAGCAGCCTGACACTGATTCTGGGGGAGATGGAGAAAGAGCGGATCCTGAATGACGTGGAGAGAGAAGAGATCGAAAGTCATTCCCCCCAATCCAAAAAGAACCAAGTTCTCCTAACCAAGATCTCCAAGAAGGGAGATAGAGCCCAGGAGGTATTCTACCAGGTTCTAAAGAAATGTGACCATTTCCTGGTGGAAGATCTGCAGCAGACCTCCTAAAGGGAACACAGGCCTCTACCTCCTGAGGTTAGGGTTGAAAGTTGAAGCATTTGCACAAATGAATTAAATTCGAATAAACCAAATCCTTCTTTTTGAACTGTTTCATTGACCTGTTCTTCAGGCATAATGAGTATCAACCCTTGAAATTCTGCATTTCATTCATATAAATTACTCCATTCATACATATTTAACAATACAAACTATGTGTTTCATCACAGAAATAAACAACATTAGACTACAGTAATAGATGTAGTTGATGGTTGAGTTGATTGTTAAATGAGTTGGATCAAAAATCAAACCGTTGCCATGATTCATGGGGAAACTAATTGATAAAATCTCAGTGACTAAACAAGTTTATTCAGTATTTGAATTCAGTCCAGTTTCCTTCCACTGTCACTGCTGAAGCTGTTGCTACAGGAAGATCATCACGTTCTACAGGAAGCTCATCACGGTTCCTTTCTTTCCAACTTGATGAGGCTCCAACGCATAGAACCTGATCACAATCCTGCAGGATAAAAGTACACATGTACATTTTATAATTCTGAGGACAGACAAGGTTTCTTTGACACCCTGAGCATCCTGCTGGGGATGGGACAACAGTCCACACCCTTTTTAGGAAAATCATCTACTGTTGATAATCTCAACAAAGATGGTGAACCAGCAGTTTGTTAGAAGAACTGCTATTAGAGGTACAGACGGCAGGAAAAACTCCCCCAAAATAACAACTTTGACTACTATCAACATGGATGTGATTGGACAAGCACCAAAGTAATGGGTTTGTTTTAAAAAGCAAGAATGAAATGACTGTTGTTAGAGTGATGCTGTAATTGTAAAGTTCCAACATGGTGGTTGGGGTCAGGGAACAGTCAGTATTTACCAGATAGTTTAAACTCAAAACAGGAACCTGCTCCACTCCCAGTGGACTAACATGGCCCTTTACCCATGTGTACAGTTATGTCATTGAAACACAGCTGACTGAGATAACTACATCATTGTTAGCTACTACAACACTGTCCATGTAAATGCTCCTTTAAAGCAGCCAGACCCATTTCTGTAGTGCAACATACAGGGAGGATGTACTAACCTGTCCTCGCAAAGTCCGAGTTCTCCCGTTAGGAACTGAAAGATTCTGGCGCTGTGGTCCTTGTTCTTCTCGGCCGTGTCTGTAACCCCGATAGCGGACACAGACAGGATCAGACACGGGGAGGAAGATCCAGCAATGAGCATCGGCAGTCCAGGTTTAACCACCAACATCATCCTCTGAAAAACACAACCAAGGTCCAACTACTGTCCAAAAACGTTCTAAACTCGACTCCAATGACATTGTAAAGTAAAACATAAAAAATGTGAAGACAAATAATACAGTAATAGGTGTACTAATGACCGGCAAAACTCTTTTAAACTACTGCCAACACTAACGATCATTCCATCAGTACTTACATCTTCTGGTTTTCCTAAAGTTGCAGCTGTCAGTGAACATAGTTTCTTCAAGACGTCCTCGGTGAACTTGCCTGCAGGTAAGTTGCTTTCTAGATCTATGAAAGGCATGATGGACCTAGAAGAGAGTCTGATGGTTCTGGAAGAGAGTCTGATGGTTCTGGAGAGTCAGATGGATCTGGAGTGTCTGATGAAAGTAATAATGTGAAATCTGGAAAAGGTTATAAAGATGCCCCGGAAAGAAATGGGATCACTCGGATGCTCATTGGTGAACAGAGGAACGCCCATAGACACGCCCATCCCTCTCGACCTCTGATTGGACAATCTCCATGGCACGCTTCTGAGCGTCGCTACGCTTGACGTCATGCGGGTTAATTTTTAACATAAGGTTAAGGATACATTTTTATTCTGTTTTTCAGAATAGGATTTTGAGGTTACAGCTACATATTGTGCACATGTGCAAATATTTCAGGTGTATTTGATCCATGTTTGTAGACAATTATTGTAGCACCCCTGAGGCCACAGCAGACTGGGAATGGAAACATTATCAAGGCTTTAAAATAAATAAATAACACTTCTTATCAGGACATAATTAGAGATACTGTATATCATGTTCAAAGTAGCATAGGCTACAGTCATGAGTCAGTCATCATTGCATGGAAAACTTAATAATAATTAACTAATCCAGTAAATAGCAACTCTTTATTTCACTTTCTCACATACTTTAGCAAAACATCACACGGCTTATATTTTCATATTAACCAATAAAGAGTCTGGTTACACAAACTAGTCTATAATGTCTGGTCACAACAGAAGGTGTAAATTCAGTTCCTGGCTTGTGGCGTCTGTCCAGATGATCTGATGGTCATTTCTCTGCCTGGTGTCTGAGTTGATGTTCACACCAATGATGTCACACCTAAAAACATCCCAAGTTAACATATAGTAAATAATACATGATATCACATCGTCAGACAGACAGGGTGAAGGGTCGGTCAGACAGACAGGGTGAGGCTCAGACAGACAGGGTGAGGCTCAGACAGACAGGGTGAAGGGTCAGACAGACAGGGTGAGGGTCAGACAGACAGGTTGATGCTCAGACAGACAGGGTGAGGGTCAGACAGACAGAGTGAGGCTCAGACAGACAGGGTGAAGGGTCAGACAGACAGGGTGAGGGTCAGACAGACAGGGTGAGGCTCAGACAGACAGGGTGAGGGTCAGACAGACAGGGTGAGGGTCAGACAGACAGGGTGAGGCTCAGACAGACAGGGTGAGGCTCAGACAGACAGGGTGAGGGTCAGACAGACAGGTTGAGGCTCAGACAGACAGGGTGAGGGTCAGACAGACAGGTTGAGGCTCAGACAGACAGGGTGAGGGTCAGACAGACAGGGTGAGGCTCAGACAGACAGGGTGAGGGTCAGACAGACAGGGTGAGGCTCAGACAGACAGGGTGAGGTGGTTGGTTTTACCATGTGAGTATTTGCACTGTTTGAGCGCCTCATTAAAGCCCTCACAGAGGCTAAGGTCTGCCTGTGTAGTCGCACAGTCCAGGAACTGGCGAACCTCGAAGTGACAGGGCCCAGCTGGGGGGGGCACGGTCCGTGGAGGCTCCTGGAGACAGGAAGTTAGACAGACAATGTGACACCAAAATGTACAGGATCTGATAGGGTTAGGGTTGGCTGCCCTAATGACCTGGTAGGGTTAGCTGCCCTCCTGACCTGGTAGGGTTTGCTGCCTTCCTGACCTGGTAGGGTTAGCTGCCCTCCTGACCTGGTAGGGTTAGGGTTAGCTGCCCTCCTGACCTGGTAGGGTTAGGGTTGGCTGCCCTCCTGACCTGGTAGGTTTAGGGTTAGCTGCCCTCCTGACCTGGTAGGGTTGGCTGCCCTCCTGACCTGGTAGGGTTAGCTGCCCTCCTGACCTGGTAGGGTTAGGGTTAGCTGCCCTACTGACCTGGTAGGGTTAGGGTTAGCTGCCCTCCTGACCTGGTAGGGTTAGCTGCCCTCCTGACCTGGTAGGGTTAGGGTTAGTTGCCCTACTGACCTGGTAGGTGGTGCTGGCCTTTGCTGGCTCAGGGCTACTGCTGCCTCCACTGAAGGCTCCTGTAAGGGCGCTGCCCATCACATGGCCCACGGCAGAGCCCACAGCCACGCCGGCCGCTGTAGTGGCCATCTGGGCCATGAGGCCCGGCTGCTTGGGGGCAGCTGGGGCAGCTAGTGCAGCCGGGGCCGTGGGGGCCGGGGCGTAGGATGGAGGTGGGCTGGAATAACTGATGAGACAAGAGATGGGTTTCTTCAGAAGGATACGACACATGTATAACACCTTACACCTTGTGTATGGCTCAGTATATCTTATTATGGTTCAGTATATCTTGTTATGGTTCAGTATAGCTTGTTATGGTTCAGGATAGCTTGTTATGGTTCAGTATAGCTTGTTATGGTTCAGTAAATCTTGTTATGGTTCAGTGTAGCTTGTTATGGTTCAGTTTAGCTTGTTATGGTTCAGTATAGGTTGTATATGGTTCAGTGTAGCTTGTTATGGTTCAGTATAGCTTGTTATGGTTCAGTATAGATTTTTATGGTTTAGTATAGCTTGTATATGGTTCAGTATAGCTTGTTATGGTTCAGTATAGCTTGTTATGGTTCAGTATAGCTTTTTATGGTTCAGTATAGCTTGTATATGGTTCAGTATAGCTTGTTATGGTTCAGTATAGCTTGTATATGGTTCAGTATAGCTTGTGTAACTTGGAACAGCTTAGTTGAAGAGCATGAGACTGCAGGGTAATCACATTATTCCACTGTTAACACACTGTATGTACTTAAGAGTCTGGTAAAGTATGACATCTAAAGAAAGACAACTATCTCAAATTCTAGAATCTAGAACAACTAGATCTGCTGATCTTATCTGATGGAACATTACATCATCCTGGTCTGTCTTAGCTAGTTACAGCCTGACAGACAGACATAACGTCAAACCACTCATCTCAAATTCAAGACTAATTGTGACCATTTCTATCACATAGAAGGATAGTTAAGCAGCTAGTTTTCCTATGCAGTACCTGGCAGACTGGTGGCACATAATAAATTAAAAGTAAACATAATCAAACATAAAACAATTACATAAACACTACTTTGACACTTGACCCACTTCCATTGGGGTCAAACTTAAGGAGTTGTAAGTCACATAGGCTACATTATACGTTCATGCATAACATAAAATAAAAATCATGTACCTGATCTTAATAAAATATAAAATAAAGCTGAAATAACGTGCTTGAGTTTTATGTAGAACCATAATAAGGCACGCAGGTCCAATAGACGGTTCTGGAATGTTAACAAACCCACCTTGCTGGAGCAGAAGGTCGGCTGCGGCTTCCCCTCGCCATCGCTGGATATATAAACTAGATTTAAACACAAATGCAAGTCTTCTGTCTGGATGAACCTGCTGTCCTTTCTTTAAGACTCTTCTGGAAGCTCGTGAGCTGGTGGACAGTGACAGGGAGCACGCGGGGCTCTGACCTTGTGTGGACTGTCTCCCAACTGCGCGTGCGTGTGGCTTTAACCCTTTAAAGCAGGCTGGACCTTCAAGTGCGACATTGTCAAAGTGTTTTATTTCCTAAACATGTCAGATAGTAATACAGCATTGTAAAATACTAATAACATCTAAATGTGACTAAAAGGAAGCAAAATAGACGTTTTTATAAATAAAATAAAAACTCTAGTGCGTAACAGGTCAGGACAGCGTAAATGCGATTAGACAAAGATGCAGGTTAAGGTATTTAAAGAGTTCAAATGAAAGAACCGATCAGACTCACAAACATGGGGCTCCTGTGAGGCACGAGACCTTATGGGAAATACAGACATTAGACTGATACTGGCATGAAGTGGAACAGTCTAACACCTTTATCAGTGGACTGGATATTCGGTTTATTGCCGGATATGAAAGTATAATATTTAATAATGCATTTCGTCTGTAGAGGGCGCTATCATGCCACTCTGTTAGGATAAGCATTTCATAATATCTTATACAGATGTAACTGCAAGTTATTGGGTAAATAAAATTTATATAACTTTTGTGTGCAGGTTGTTCTTCAGAATACAGTGAGAACAGCAAGTTTTCAGCTGACTGACACTCAAAGCAGACAAGTGTATCTCTTAGTAAAGCTGTCTTGAGCTTAACACTACCGTTTGGTCCTCAAAGTTCATGATGTCTGAAGAGAGATTTCTAGGGGTTTTATGAGGGTAACATTTTGTGGTTGGAATTAGTGTTAGGGGTTAGAGTTACATTGTGTGTGTGGGGGGGTTGGCTTTGAGGAGCCTCTGTGGTGAGAGAAGCTCCAACACTGAGAGAATATTAGCATTAATGTGAAAAGAGAACTGTGATGTAACATGAAACTTGCAGAAACACCTCAGTACATCCGTGTCATCATACTTTAGGAAGTTCAATACACGATTGTTAGGCTGCTACATCTGTAAACTACAGCTGTTTCTGTCTTACTGAGTCACTCCTGGAAACCCCCTGAGGATGCCTGTACTACACCTGTACTACGCCTATACTACAGCTGTACTACACCCCTGAGGACGCCTGTACTACGCCTATACTACACCTGTACTACACCTGTACTACACCTGTACTACACCCCTGAGGACGCCTGTACTACACCTGTAGTAGTAAAATAACACCTCTATGGTTCGTACATTGGAAATTAGAAATGCTAAATAAGAATTTCAAAAGTATCTATGATCATCTATATGCATTTTAGAGAGTCTTTCTTAATGTCATTGCATCATTTGCACTAACTGTACATACATGCAACCCGGTAATTTCTGTTTAATACTGTAGTATATTGTACTATACAGCTGCACATTTGTCTAAAATCACTTGAATCTGTACATACCCTGTATATTCTGATTATACTGTTCATACTATGTATATTCTGAGTATACCCATATTTATTATATTCTGTTGGATTAACTGTTTTGCACTTCTGGTTGGATGCTAACTGTATTTCGTTACCCTGTACTTGTACCTGTGTAATGACATTAAAGTTGAATCTAATCTAATCTAAAACAAAGCCAACTACTTCACTCTTTCATTTCTTGTTTTTAAGAGGCGACTCCAGATGACTCTTATTTGTAGTTTTCTTCACCAAAAAAACGATTTTTGATGAAAATCTGCCAGCGATTAAGACAGCACATAATGGAGACTAAGTGTCTCCTCGTGGGTTACAAGGAGGTCAAAGGTCAGACTGTGTTCCCCTAACAGTGTGGCGAGAGGGAGTGGGGGGGGTCACAGTAAGATGTGTGTGTGTGTGTGCTTTCATGTATGTCTGTGTGTATTAGTGTTTTTCTAAGTAAAACCAGACAATCAAATAAAAAGATCTGAATGATGCATCCATGGTCAACATAAATGTCAAATGTCTTCTCTGATTTGGGGAGAAACGCGTTTTGGATCTTTAATTAGTCCACACCTTGTATATATTATCATAAAATAACCTATTGTCAGCTAATATGAAAGGAAAGGGTTAAATCACGTGAGCTTCCCAACTTGTCCATAAAGAAGTTCAATTTGAAGAGAACAAAGAAATCTGCAAGTATAAAATCCCCCCTGAGACATTTCCCGTCATTCACTGACTCCAGACTCCGTCTCCCTATTTCTGTGTCTGCGGGCTGGATGCACAGGGACACCCCGCCAGGTCCCACTGACACCCCGCCAGGACCCACGGACACCCCGCCAGGTCCCACGGACACCCCGCCAGGTCTGTAAACATGATCCTGGATCCACGGCTGATCTGGAGCATCCTGGCTGTTTTCCTGCACTGGGCTCATCAGGTTCCAGTTCCAGCAGGACAAACCAGCAGGTACAGAGAGGTGAGTGTCTCTCTTAAATCTCTTACAGTCTTATTGTCACGGTGATCAGCTCAAGAGTTATGGATACAGAACGAATCATTTCAGGTGGCTACAGTTAGAGTTTATATCCAGATAACACTGTTAATAAAATAAAGAATAAGGCAACTATGTGCATACTGTGTAAGTTTGTTTTTACAGTGTCATTGATACTGCGTCTTATGGTGATGATAAAATGATATTCAATAGAAAACTGATCACAAATCTTAGTTACTTAATCACTGATACTGTCCAGTTCAAGTACAGTTCTTGCAAACTGGAACGATGTCTGTGACAATGATTTATAAGTAGTCAGATATGTTATTTGTCACTCATTATAAACCCCTAGTCTCAGTGTGTTCAGTTGATATTTAACATGAGCTGAAAGTCAAACGTTAGCTTGCGGGTTCGCAGCCCCCCCCCCCCCCACCCCCCGCAGTGCAACCTATCTGAGCTGTTGACAGAGAGGAGGAGGAGATTAGGCAGGCAGGGGCAAGCCTGCTGAGGGATACCACACTGTGGAGTTTGCTGACACAGGAGAAAAGAGAGCACAACATAGTTTAGAAAAACCACTGAGAGAAAGAGAGAGGGGGCGAGGTGGGGGTAGGGGTGGGGGTGAAGGGGTAGAATTGAACACTCTTTACTACAACTTCCATTAACTTTGCCAAACATGTCAACCTTATCTCTTTACCCCTTCCTTCACTTTTTCATTCCCTCTCCTCCCCCCTCTCCTCTTTCTCTCCTCCCCCCCTCCTCTTTCTCTCCTCCTCTTTCTCCTCACCCTCCTCTTCTCTTTCTCTTTTCACCCTCCTCTCCTCACCCTCCTCTCTTAACCCTCCTCTCCTCACCCTCCTCTCTTAACCCTCATCCTCCTCACCCTCCTCTCCTCACCCTCCTAACCCTCCACACCCTCCTCTCCTCTCCTCACTCTCCTCACCCTCCTCTCCTAACCCTCCTCTCCTCACCCTCCTCACCCTCCTCACCCTCCTCTCCTTCAGTCAGCTAAGCCAGACAGGTCTAACAGAAAACTCTCTTTTCACCCAACAAGGCTTGAGTGATGGATAGACAGAGAGATTAAGCTGTTCATGCAGTCAGCCTTCCCTGCTAACAGCTATCAGAGCTTGAGGGATTCTGAACATGTAGAATCCTGCAAAGATGCGTGAAGATGAGCAAGAGCTTCAATTATCTATTAAGTTACCTTTCTCATCACTTGGCATCGACCAGATATACCAAGAGTGAGCGACAGTGTTCTACAGCACACGGTCTGTGTTCTACAGTATACGGTCTGTGTTCTACAGTATACAGTCTGTGTCCTACAGTATACGGTCTGTGTTCTACAGTATACGAGGAGCCAGTTAACCTCCAGTATCTCTTGCTGTGTTCCTAGAGTCGACTCCTGAAGACTTCCAGCCTGAAGAGAGGCTGGCTACCACCCCCCCAACACACGCTGCAAGTCCACAGCTCTCTGAAGAAGGCACTTCCTGTCAACAGGACGGGGCTATGGAAGCGGCCACGCTGTGGAGTAGCAGAGCCCCCCCACTCCTCCCACCTGGAGACACGCCCCCCCACCTCCTCCCACCTGGAGACACGCCCACCCACCTCCTCCCGCTCCAGAAGACAGCAGAGACGGAAGCGCTTTGTCGTGTTTGGGGGACGATGGGAGAAAACACACCTGACCTACAAGTAAGCCTTTCTAACTGCACACTAACCCAACCCTTACCCTACCAGGGTTAGTCAGACTGCACACTAACCCTAAACCTACCAGGGTTAGTCAGACTGCACACTAACCCTAACACCCAGGGCTAGAGGATGTATGTAATAGTCTTTGAAGAGCCTGTCTGAATGACCTTTGACCCCAGGGTGTTGCCAGCAGTCTGACCTCACCTCCCCCCTGAGAGTAGCTCCCATCTCTCCTGCCCTGTCATTTGGAGCTGGGGGTCGTGACCTAACAAGCAGGATTCATTAGAGCACATGAGGCCCAGTCAAACCACAGAAATCAGAAATGTTCAGGGTTAATGTTGGTGTTAATGTTGGTGGAGGCGGGGCAGTGCTGGGCTGTCTGAGCACGTCAGACTTCTATATGATCATAAATAAACCTGGATCCTCTGTCAACACAACATCTGGAAGAACCCTTTGATGAGGTCTGGGGGTTTCCAGTTAAAGCACCTCAGGGATTAGGGACTGGGGGATGGGCGCTAGGTAGGACTGGTGTGTGTGTGTGTGTGTGTGCAGGGTGGTGCGTGGGCCCTGGCAGATGACCCAGGTGGAGGTGTTAATGCTGGTGTGTGTGTGTACAGGGTGGTGCGTGGGCCCTGGCAGATGACCCAGGTGGAGGTGTTAATGCTGGTGTGTGTGTGTGTGTGTGTGCAGGGTGGTGCGTGGGCCCTGGCAGATGAATCAGGTAGAGTTGCGTGTCGTGCTTCAGGAGGCTCTGCGTGTGTGGAGTGATGTCACTCCTCTCACCTTCACCGAGGTGGACAGCGGGCGTGCTGACATCATCATCGATTTTAACAGGTAACTAACAGTCATTTTATATGGACTGTCCCCCTCCAACCTGTAATGTTACAGTACCCTCCTCCCCTCCCCTCAGGTACTGGCATGGTGACAACCTTCCCTTCGATGGACCGGGGGGGATTCTAGCCCACGCTTACTTCCCCCGAACACACAGGCAGGGAGATATCCACTTTGACTATGATGAGAGCTGGACAATGGGGAACAGCATAGGTGAGGTCCTCACACACTGTCTGCACCCTAAACAACATGGGTGAGGGCCTCACACACTGTCTGCACCCTCAACAACATGGGTGAGGGCCTCACACACAGTCTGCACCCTCAACAACATGGGTGAGGGCCTCACACACTGTCTGCACCCTAAACAACATGGGTGAGAGCCTCACACACTCTCTACACCCTCAACAACATGGGTGAGGGCCTCACACACTGTCTACACCCTCAACAGCATGGGTGAGGTCCTCACACACAGTCTACACCCTCAACAACATTGGAGAGGGCTTCACACACTGTCTGCACCCTCAACAGCATGGGTGAGGGCCTCACACACTGTCTACACCCTCAACCGCATGGGTGAGGTCCTCACACACAGTCTACACCCTCAACAACATGGGAGAGGGCTTCACACACAGTCTGCACCCTCAACAGCATGGGTGGGGGGCTCACACACTGTCTACACCCTTAACAACATGGGTGAGGTCCTCACACACAGTCTACACCCTCAACAACATGGGTGAGGGCCTCACACACAGTCTGCACCCTCAACAACATGGGTGAGGGCCTCACACACTGTCTACACCCTCAACAGCATGGGTGAGGTCCTCACACACAGTCTACACCCTCAACAACATGGGAGAGGGCTTCACACACAGTCTGCACCCTTAACAACATGGGTGGGGGGCTCACACACTGTCTGCACCCTTAACAGCTCAGTCAACAAGGTCACTGGAACAATGAGTTCCTGTTTCATGTTGAACCAGTTCAATCTTCAAATCTCAATTTCTAGGTTTAGGGTCATTCCCTTGGATGAAAGCACATTATAAATTAATTATTTGACCTCTGACCCCAAGGCACGGACCTTCTCCAGGTGGCGGCTCATGAGTTTGGCCACGTCCTCGGTCTGCAGCACTCTCTGGAGCCTGGAGCCATCATGTCACCCTTCTACAGCTTCTCATACCCACTGCAGCTCAGCCTTGATGACAAGCAGGGCATCCAGTCACTGTATGGCCCACACCCCCAGGCTCCGCCTCCCTTTATAGAGACCAATGAGATCGACACAGGCGTGGTGAGGATTCTGGAAACTGCCTGCATGTGGTCACCCAGTGATCTATGTGTGATGCTGTATTCAATATTATTATTGATGCTGGTAAATACCTGAACCTGCTGGATCTGAACCACAGCTGTTTCCTCTGCTTCCTCAGCCGGACCCCTGCTGGACGGACTTCGACGCTGTGTCCATGATCAGACGAGAGCTGTTCTTTTTCCGGGCAGGCTACGTGTGGCGGCTGTGGGAGCAGGTGCTCCAGGCGGGCTACCCTGCCCTGGCTTCACGACACTGGAGAGGCCTGCCCCAGCACCTGGACGCTGCCTATGAGGACAATGCAGGGAACAGCTGGTTCTTCCAAGGTATATATATCCTGCAGAATGTCCTGAACTTCCTGAGAATGTCTTAACTTCCTGCAGAATGTCCTGAACTTCCTGCAGAATGTCCTGAACTTCCTGCAGAATGTCCTGAACTTCCTGCAGAATGTCCATAACTTCCTGCAGAATGTCCTGAACTTCCTGAACAGAATGTCCTGAACTTCCTACAGTAACAGTCCATCTTTCCAGGGGACAGTTACTGGGTGTTTGATGCAGAGCGGAAGATCACAGGACCGGACTCTGTGCGGAGTCTGGGGCTGCCGGTGTCAGATCTCCAGGCAGCCCTGAAGTGGGACAAAGGTGGAACCCAGAAGGTGCTTCTGTTCCGGGCTGCAGCATACTGGCTCTTTAACCCCTTGGAGAACCGTGTCCAGTCCTCCCACCCCAGCAGCATGGAGGACTGGAGTGGCGCGCCCACGTACATCGACGCTGCCTTTCAGGACAGACAGGGTGAGCCTGCATGGAGGAAACTAAACCTCACATCAAACATTCACATTTGGATATAGTTCCGTTTGGTGAAATTGAGTTGTTACTGAACCTTCTACCAGGTTATGTGAACTTCCTGAGCGGTCGGCAGTACTGGAAGTTTGAGCCTGTGGAGAGGAAGGTTCTAGAAGGATACCCTCGTTACGTTGGTATCGACTTCTTTGGCTGTCCTGCCTCCATGTATTACTGAGAACACACCATCTCCATCTGCCTCCAGACATGCCTCAGACACCCACAGACTACAGAAACACACCATAACTAGAATCTCAGGAAACATAATGTGTTTTGGTAGTGTATGTTGGATTCAGGACATGTTGGCATCAGTCCAGCATATTGATGCTGATGCATCATCCCATTAGCAGACACACTTTTCACTTCGTACGAGGCTCCGTGTAGTCAAGCTTCCTGCCTTGGGTGATTTGACGCGTTGCCATGGTGACTCATGAAGCACTCATATTGGCATGACAACAGTCATGTGGTACACCAGTGCAGGTCGCTGGTACCTGGTTTGTACACTGAAATGTGACAGATAACTTCCTGAGGTGGATGACTGGTTTAACACTGGTGGTTTAAGCTGTGGGACTGCTGGTATCAGATACTGGTACTTTATCCATGTGTATCTCAATGAAAACCATCCATCTGAACTTTTTTACCTGTATATTTACTGTGTAAATAATACACTCTGTATTCTTTGATACCAATAAAACTTGTTTCATATCTTTCTGTCTAGTAATGACTTCCTAATGTCACAGATCATGTGGCGAGTTTGAAATAGAAAGTTCTGGGATATTTCAGAGTATATTTACAAGGAATTGAACCAACACAACTTAACTGCATTAGATGACAGCAAAGGAAACTGATACAACCTGAAAGTCATTCTGCCAGAGTTGAGCAGTGAACAGGTAGATTAACTCTGTATCGTCCATGAATAAAGCGCCTGAGTTCATACTGGTGCTCGGATGTCTGTGGTTTAACATCACCAGGACACATGGAGCTGGAAGTTCATGAAACCAGATGGAGCAGATGTCTTCAGTAAGACTCCCCTGCAGACATCAACACACACACACACACACACCCCAACATCACCACACACACACACACAAGTAGAGGAGGTGTCTGGGTTTGGGTCAGATTCAAACAATAAAGAAGATAATTTTGGGTTATTTTTTACTTTGATTATATCCATTAGAGGTGCTGATGTAGCACAATAAACCCCATTTCAAACATCGGGGAAATGATTTAGCGGAAGACGACAACTCAGACTGCAGTGTTGCTGATGTGTGACAGTTCTCCAAGGGACTGTGGTTTAGTGGTAACATGAAGACTGTGCTGCCTTAGAGGGAACACATGAAGACTGTGCTGCCTTAGAGGGAACACATGAAGACTGTGCTGCCTTAGAGGGAACACGTTCCAGATGCTGATTATATCAACATGACATCTAGCAGGGAACTCAACAGGTTGAATGTGAATGGGTGGGAGATGAAGTTATAATCAGCTTTAACTAGGATCAAAGCTGACAGGTTGCTCAGAAAGTCAGCCTTTCAGTATAAAAGATTCAGTCACAAAGAAAGAGACTGCTGAGGAGAACCAGCTGTGTCTCTGGGGGCTGAGAGGCCAGGCGGGGAGAGGCTGGAAGCTGAGAGGCCAGGGGGAGAGAGGCCAGGGGAGTTTGAGGCCAGCGGGGAACAACCAGACAAGCAACCTGTTGGACTGCAGAGGACAGAAGATGATGCAACATTGGCCAGTGAATTATTGACCTGCTATGAAGCTGCAGGAACCAAACAGATGATCACTAGTCAAGTTTTATTAAAAAAGAACCAGGATTCACCATCACTGTTGAAACAAGCTACGTTACAAAACAAGATACAGCTGATCATGCAAGACAGACATGGAGGTCAAGTGAGTTCACACTCTGGAGGAAACTGTCATGACCCTGTGTTACACAACCAGGCTCAGAGGTCACACACACACACACACACACGCACCTTCCTCTCATCCATAAAAACTACGATAACAAGTTTCCACCAAAAGCAGAAAAACAGATTTGACTTGAATGTTCAGAATTTCAGGAGTTAGTTATGTAATAATGATTCTGGAGATCAGTTAGTAATTAAGATCTAGTCATGATCTTCAGATGAGTTCCAGCTCCGTCACCTAGGCAACAACAGCGTGAGCAGGAGGGAGGAGCTTCAGACACCTAAAACACCGAGTTCTGTCTGAACCTGGTCAAGTGCCACAGTACTGAACTAAATCACTGTCATTTATTGCCCTAACAGTAAATAAGGAATTCTTTGTGGTCATGAATCTACTGAGTCCGGTGTGAGGGTGGCCTGGGGGAGAGAAGACAGGCCCGAAGGGAGACCCAGGGCAGAGAGGAGGGGCCGGTGTGTGTGTGTGTGTGGGGGGGGGTGGCCTGGGGGAGGGGGACCCAGGGCGGAGAGGAGGAGCCGGTGGGGGGGGGGCAACGGGAATACCCGAGGATGTTGTCTGCTTCCCCAGTGCAGAAACATCCTGGAAGGCGGCCACTGCTCATCTTCACCAGGCGGGGGCAGTGTTGGCCAGACGTCTCATGCGCCTGCAATCAAAGCATGGTCCAACAGGTTACCACAGCAACAGCCAGTACTGTAGAGACACTTACATCTCATACATAAACTTAAAAATTTAAATCGCTATGGATGAAATAAAAAAAATTGGCGTCTGCTAAATGAGGTATTATTATTATGACCTGGTGTTCCTGTCCTGGTTGCTAAGGTTACCTGGTGTTCCTGTCCTGGTCCCGGATCTTCTTCTCCATCTCCGCATCTGTCAGCGTCTCCAGCAGGGGGCACCACTGGTCTGCGTCACCCGTGTTCCTGATGGCAATCTCCACCGTGGGCAGGGGGTTCTCACTGCAGGAAATTACATCACAGGAATAGGAAGAGGATCTCAGGTCAAGACTACTTCCGCTGGCACAGCATATTAATGTTGTTTATTAATAACCATGATATATCCCCCTCCCTCCTGTAGCTCATTCACAAATAGACATAAATCACCTTAGATTGGTAAAAATGCTTTGCTTACAGCTTTATAAATGAATGTCAAACCCCTTGAGAGGAGAGAGCTTACAGATGATCACAGTGATTCCCCCCCATGAATCACTTAGGATACAAGCTAAAGGAACACATCATAACTCCACCAGGATTCCTAGTACAGCTTGTTACTGGCTAAATGTTGTTACTGGGGTGGAACATGCAGCACGTCCTGGATGCAGAGGGAAGCTTTGGGGGGACAGAGGGAGTCAAGTAATTCAAAAGCATATTGACCTGAAGTCAGACCTGCAGCAGAGGACAGCAGGGGAGAGAGAAGCAGAACCACAGGTTAGCAAATCAGCTATGATGTTAGCGTGTTAGCACACAACATGCAGAGGTAATGAGCAGCATCAAACAACCAAGCACAGGACACCATGCAGGGAGGTGGAGCACAGAGTCAGACATCCAGATGGGAACAATAACAAACTGAATGGATATCTGTGTGCGTTTGCATGTATATGTGCGTGCGCGCATGTGTGCGCGGGTGTGTGCGCATGTGTGCTACCTGAAGGCGTAGGTGCGCTGATGCCAGCTCAGTTGGCCCCGGATGCTGTAGGCGATAGTGGTAACAAACTCCCCCCCCAGACCCAACTCAGAACACAGCTTCAGGGCGAAGGTCTCTGGAGAGTTCTCCCTCTCTGACATGTCCCACTCAAACTGGTCCACCAGAGAAATGTTCCCCACATGGATGTTCAGCTGGGGAACACACACACACAGTGAGCTGCTGACCAGGACGCACGCACGCACGCGCGGTGAGCTGCTGACCAGGACACACAAACTGACCAGGACACACACAGACACACACACACGGTTAGCTGCTGACCAGGAAACACACACACACACGGTGAGCTGCTGACCAGGACACACACACACACACACACACACTGACACACACAGCCCTCACCTTGATGATGACCCTCTGGTCACCCTGCTCCTCCAGCAGGGTGTCGGTGGGATGGGACTCGATCTGCTGCCGGATGGCCGAGGCGATGGCCGGTACGAAGGTCAGAGGGTTCAAATCCAGGTCGTCACACAGGATCTCAGAAAACATCTCTGGGGTCATCAGCTTCTCTGGGGGCGCAGGGGTCAGAGGGGTCATACTCCAAGCTGACACACAGGTCGGAGAGTCACATGATTCCTGTTGCTGTGGTTACCGTTCATGTTCCAGGTGAAGGCGTCTCGCAGCTTCTGCCCGTCGATCTCCATGTCCAGCCTGATGGGCACCAGCACCTCAGCCTGGGAGGCGTTCTCATGGATCACAGCTGGGTCATGGTCATCAAAACTGAGGACAGGCAACGTTACAATGTTAAATCTCAAACATGTCACTACTGCAAGATCAATAAAAGGTTGTTCCTTCTTCTTCTTAGCTAAAGATAACCCAGCTAATATTACACAGAGCTAAACTAACCTTGAACAAGAGCTATCTTAACCCAGCCAATCTAACCCAGAGCTAAACTGACCCAGCTAATCTAACCCAGAGCTCACCAGAGGGGGAAGGTCCTCTTCTTGTCGCGTCCCATGCGGTTACGGTTGATGGTGGTGGAACAGGGCACAGCGTCCAGGTGATGGGAGCTGTTAGGCAGCGTAGGAACCCACTGACTGCTCCTCTTTACCTTCTGCTCCCTGCAGGAGACAACATACAACCTTCACATTTATAGATGGATGGATATTTTCACTGTACAGCTCTTACCCGAGGCAGGCAGGTGACTCTTACCCGAGGCAGGCAGGTGACTCTTACCCGAGGCAGGCAGGTGACTCTTACCCGAGGCAGGCAGGTGACTCTTACCCGAGGCAGGCAGGTGACTCTTACCCGAGGCAGGCAGGTGACTCTTACCCGAGGCAGGCAGGTGACTCTTACCCGAGGCAGGCAGGTGACTCTTACCCGAGGCAGGCAGGTGACTCTTACCCGAGGCAGGCAGGTGACTCTTACCCGAGGCAGGCAGGTGACTCTTACCCGAGGCAGGCAGGTGACTCTTACCCGAGGCAGGCAGGTGACTCTTACCCGAGGCAGGCAGGTGACTCTTACCCGAGGCAGGCAGGTGACTCTTACCCGAGGCAGGCAGGTGACTCTTACCCGAGGCAGGCAGGTGACTCTTACCCGAGGCAGGCAGGTGACTCTTACCCGAGGCAGGCAGGTGACTCTTACCCGAGGCAGGCAGGTGACTCTTACCCGAGGCAGGCAGGTGACTCTTACCCGAGGCAGGCAGGTGACTCTTACCCGAGGCAGGCAGGTGACTCTTACCCGAGGCAGGCAGGTGACTCTTACCCGAGGCAGGCAGGTGACTCTTACCCGAGGCAGGCAGGTGACTCTTACCCGAGGCAGGCAGGTGACTCTTACCCGAGGCAGGCAGGTGACTCTTACCCGAGGCAGGCAGGTGACTCTTACCCGAGGCAGGCAGGTGACTCTTACCCGAGGCAGGCAGGTGACTCTTACCCGAGGCAGGCAGGTGACTCTTACCCGAGGCAGGCAGGTGACTCTTACCCGAGGCAGGCAGGTGACTCTTACCCGAGGCAGGCAGGTGACTCTTACCCGAGGCAGGCAGGTGACTCTTACCCGAGGCAGGCAGGTGACTCTTACCCGAGGCATGCAGGTGACTCTTACCCGAGGCAGGCAGGTGACTCTTACCCGAGGCAGGCAGGTGACTCTTACCCGAGGCAGGCAGGTGACTCTTACCCGAGGCAGGCAGGTGACTCTTACCCGAGGCAGGCAGGTGACTCTTACCCGAGGCAGGCAGGTGACTCTTACCCGAGGCAGGCAGGTGACTCTTACCCGGGGCAGGCAGGTGACTCTTACCCGAGGCAGGCAGGTGACTCTTACCCGAGGCAGGCAGGTGTGTCTTACCTGAGGTAGGCAGGTGGCTCTGTGCTGATTGACACAGCCTTGTACTTCTCATCGTTGCCGTCAAAGATCTCCTCACATTCTGACGCCTTCAGCAGAGTCACACTTGTGGCTAAAGAACAACAATGAAATGATAAGACCAATAAATACTTACTGTGCTGTACTGGACAGAGGGTCTGGTACTGCTTCTTACTAAGCAGCAACAACTGTGTGCCGTTGTTGCTAATGAGTTTCCCCTCAGGGATTAATAAAGTATTCTGAATCTGAATGTTTTACTGACCATGTGATGACGCAACAATCTTCTTTCTTTCTTCCACCGAAGCTAAGCGTCTCCATAGTGACGGGTACCTTTTATAAAGAGACCCCCTGAACATGCGGAGGTAGTTTCCAACCTGAGAGAAGAGTAACAGGGTGAGAGAGAGAGACAGGGTGAGAGGAGTAACATGGTGAGAGGGTGACAGAGTGACAGGGTGAGAAGGTAACAGGGTGAAAGGAGTAACAGGGTGAGAGAGAGACAGGGTAACAGGGTGAGAGAAGTAACAGGGTGAGAGAAGTAACAGGGTGAGAGGAGTAACAGGGTGAGAGGAGTAACAGGGTGAGAGGAGTAACAGGGTGAGAGGAGTAACAGGGTGAGAGAGAGGCAGGGTAACAGAGTGAGAGGAGTAACAGGGTGAGAGAGAGAGACAGGATAACAGAGTGAGAGGGTGAGAAGAGTAACAGGGTGACAGGGTGAGAGGAGTAACAGGGTGAGAGAGAGACAGGGTAACAGAGTGAGAGGAGTAACATGGTGAGAGGGTAACAGAGTGAGAGGGTGAAAGTGAGAGGGTGACAGGGTAACAGAGTGAGAGGGTAACAGTGAGAGGGTGAGAGGGTAACAGGGTGACAGGGTGACAGGGTAACAGAGTAAGAGGGTGACAGGGTGAGAGGTCTATCAGCAGTCATTAGCTTTTAATAGTAAAATGTTCAGCTCAACTTTTAGCAAGCAAGCCAAGCTAGTCATGATCATTGCTAATATAGCTACCAAGCTAAATAACTTAAATAACTAAATTACTTTTCAAGACTGGCTGACTACTAGTATGAATAAATTACATATCAAGTACCATTCTGGATGGTTACTTCTGTAATAGCGCTTGAATAGTTAAGCAGAAAGTACTATAGCTCTGGGAAGGTTTGTAGACCTCACAGTTATACTTTAGTTCAGTCAACATGATTACTGAACTAAAGATCTCACCTGTCTACATTTATTCATTTATCTACGCAACATAAGATAGTAACTAAACGTTGAGTTGCCATTATGATGCTGATGGGTTTAAACAGTTAATACTTAAATATAACAAAGTGAAATTTAACATCCTGAAGTAACAAGAGCGACAGTCTATCACAGTCTGCAATGCTTTGTTGTTAAGCAGATGCTAAGCTAAGCTAGCACACTGTTTTTTATACCAAATATATTGAATTAAATATGTATATCATACCTCTGATCCAACCATGTAAAAGTCTCCATCTTGTTCTAACTGAAACCTGATGGGTTTCTGTCCGAAGGTTTTGCTTAAAGCCATTTTAACAGACTAAGTTAGTAAGTTAGCTAGCTAGTTAGCCTACCAGCTAGCTAACAATCGGTAACAATGCTCCAATGAGCGCGTGCGCATTCAGCCTTTTCCTCGAGCTTTTTCTTCTTTTGAACTGACTGGTTCACGCGCTCTGCTGCCCCACGTGCTCTGCTGCTCCCTAGCGCGAGGGAAGAACACTGCAGTGCGCCATGTCGGTGCAGGCCAGACAGGAGCGCTCCTGTCTCCTAATAAAAAGAACATGGGTTCGAGTCTTGGGCCAGACCGACATCACATGATGTCGTAATGTGCATGTCCTCCCTGTGTTACCCAGACTGAGTGTGAATCTGTGTTCAGATTCAGAATACTTAATTAATTAACCCTGTGACAAGCTGCTCTCTGTTCACTGACTCCTAGAAAAATGTGATGAACTCTTCTGTTGAATGTGATATTGTAATGAATCCACTAACATTTAAACATCAATTTTAATGGTAAAAAGATCAAAGGTTCCTTTGTCACACATTATGTGTTTATTCAGTGGGTTCCTCCAACATTACAAATAGCGCTTTAAGGGGAAAAGCAATATCAAACCAACCGTTGTACAAAAAATACATAAACAAATGAAAACAGTTACTATGGGGACGAGTGGACTGGTATAAACTTCATATTTACATATATATTAATTTAGTAATTACATGGGAAAAGAAATGTACAATGTTACAAAACATATTTACAAGTTAATAAATAAAGCCAGCGCACACGCACACACACACACACACAACACACATGCAACACACACACGCAACACACACACACACGCAACAGGAGAAAATGAAAAATCATAAGTACAAAGGATGTTCAATCATTTATAATACAAAAAATACAAAAAGAACATAGAAAAAACATAAAACATGTTAATCGATAGAAAGTACAGAGTCTTTAAGAGTGGCGGAGAGCAATGGCACAGAAGTCAGACACGGGTTAGAGGTCAGAGGTCAGCCGGTCAGCCGGCAGTGTTTCTGACATGGGTTAGGGTCAGAGGTCAGCTGGCAGTGTTTCTGACATGGGTTCCTGAAGGATCTGTTCAATCTTTGGCCCCTCCCTTTTTACCATGACAACACATACAAACAGCAGAAAGTACTTTTGTCTCAAATACAAACACAATATGCACACACACAAACACATACACACAGACAAGGTCACACTTACACACACACACACAGACAAAGTACACAATATTACTAACATTAGTGAAACCTGAATGTTGACACTTTCCTCAACCGCTCAGATATAACTGATATTTATGGGCAACAGAGACTAACACATATTTTAAACCTCAACTCAGTCTAAACCAAACTTGTGATTAAAGTGTAAAGTTGTATACAAACAAATATTTCCATTCCTTAATGAGTGAATATTACAAAACAATCTATCCTCATTAATCTCAGGTGTGTTTTCTCTTGCTTGTTTTTCCATCTCTGTCCTCTGGGTAGAGAACAAGACAGCAGACAGACCAACAGTCAGTCAGGTCAACAGGAAACAGGAAACAGATTATGGATAGAAAGGTGATGGCAGACACAGGTGATCGTCATGGTGAGGCAGACATACAGTAGGTGATCGTCATGGTGATGGCAGACACAGGTGATCGTAATTTTTTTCTTTACACAGGAAACTGGACCACAGACAACGGTTTCAGTATTTCTGTCTGTCTGTCTGTCTCTCTCTTTCTCCCTCCCTCTGTCTCTCCCTTCTTGTCTCTCTCTTTCTCCCTCCCTCCCTCTGTCTCTCTCTCTCTCCCTCCCTGTCTCTCTCTCTCTCTCTCTCTCCCTCTGTCTCTCTCCCTCTGTCTCTCTCTTTCTCCCTCCCTCTGTCTCTCTCTCTCCCTCCCTGTCTCTCTCTGTCTCTCTCTTTCTCTCCCTCCCTGTCTCTCTCTCTCCCTCCCTCTGTCTCTCTCTCTCCCCCCATCTCCCTCTCTCTCTCTCTCTTTATTGCTCTACTTTGAACAGACATCACATACTCTACATCATTTATCTCACAACTTCAAAGCTCACAGGAACCCATGATCACCTGACAGGAAGCAGGAAGTATCTGTTCTGCTTAATGGCAGGTAGTTCAGGTTCAGTTAATAAGAACTCTGCCATCCTTTTTCCAAACCTGTAGTGTTTTCTGACCCACACCTTATGACCTTATGACCTTATGATGCCATGTTAGCCTAGTTTGATAATGCCCAGCATGTCTAGATCACCAGAGCCATGAACCATCCTACCATGAACCATCCTACCATGAACCATCCTACCCTGCCCCCCCAGCTCACTGGCTGCCTTCCTACCCTGCCCCCCTGGCTGCCTGCCCCCTTGGCTGCCTGCCCCCCTGGCTGCCTTCCTACCCTGCCCCCCTGGCTGCCTTCCTATCCTGCCCCCCTGCCCCCCAAGCCCCCTGGCTGCCTGCCCCCCTGGCTGCCTGCTCTTCAGCTGCCTGCTCCTCAGCTGCAGACTGGCTCCTCACAGGTGTGGAGCTCTAGGGTTAGAGAGGAGATCCAGGTGAAGGCTGGTGGGCTGACTGGCAGCTGTAGCTTTGATAGCACCAACATTTTTATAAAGACAGTTGATGTAAATGCAGGAAGTTGCATCACAGCAGTGACAGAAGAGTGTTTGAGGCCATAATAAAACTCCTTAGTGTCACAATAAAACCAAGTCTGGTAAAGAAGACATCTTTCCAGACAGAAAAATGAACAAAGACGCCGTGGGATCAGTCCAGTTCTTATCAGTATCCAAAGTGGCATTTCCTCTCCCTGACACTGGAGGGTGGTAAACACAACCACACAACTGCAGCCACACAACTGAAAACACACCAGGTGTGAAGGAGATATACTGATAAAGAGCCACGCGTGTCTGTAAGCTGTGAACACTGTCTGGCTGTGAGCATCTTCTCTCCTGCATGAGTCACTGAAGGCTTGTGGTTGTGATGCCAAGCAGGAGGCAGACAGAGGCAGGTAGAGGGGCTCCTGGGGGTCCAGCAGGGCCCCTGGAGGCAGACAGAGGCAGGTAGAGGGGCTCCTGGGGGTCCAGCAGGGCCCCTGGAGGCAGACAGAGGCAGGTAGAGGGGCTCCTGGGTCCAGCAGGGCCCCTGGAGGCAGACAGAGGCAGGTAGAGGGGCTCCTGGGGGTCCAGCAGGGATGGAGGGTTAGAAGATCCCCTTAGCAATCTTCAGGCCTTTCTGCTTCATGCGAGGCAGCGTGGAGCTGGAACCATGCTTGGGTCGTGCCGCCCGGGCAAACCCCCTCCTCTTCAGGACAAAGTCATAATTGGCAGATGAGTTCATGGCGTAGAACACGTTGGCGTTGTCCGGGATCTTCAGCTCTGAGGAGGAACATAAGACGCCTCGTCTTAGAACACAACCATCTAGATTGATGTTGTTAATATAGATATATGTTGGTAATAACAGATGCATTTTGTTAACATAAATTTGGTGATGATACCCAGCAGGGCCGGTTCTAGACAGGCATATATGAGGGGGCAGTCAGAAATGTGAAGGGGGCATCATGTGTACACATCATGCTCCAGCACTTTTTTTCTGTGCTTATAGTAACAGTGTTTCTTCATTGAGTTGGGTTGTTAGCTATGTGTCCAACCCCAACCAGGAGGATTGCACTTTGTCAGGCCTCTACCTTCAGACCTGTCAATAAGGTGGCAATCCCTCAGGGGGGGAACTGAAAAAATGAAGATTTATTTTATAAACTAACAACATAACATTTATCTTAACTGGATGGCCTATTTCTCAAAAAAATCTAAACTTAAAGTTGGACTTACACTATAGTCAATATTTACAAAACTGAAAGGCAGTCTTTTGAATGATAATTTTTTTTATTCTCAAAGTAATTTATATAACACAACAGATATAGAGCATATATTCTTTTTTGCTTGTTTTTTAATTTTTAGTTGGCAACTTAACAGCTAGAAAAACTCTCCTTTCTCTCCACTTTTTTTTCTCTCCACTCTACGACAAAAACACGCTGTGATTATATTAAACAAAACAGTGCAGAACTACAGCCTGGGGCGGACATTACGTTTATCCACGTTTATTTATTATTATTATTATTATTATTATTATGTTACGTTTATTATTATTACACATCTGGGGTCTCATTTATAAAGCTTGCGTACGCACAAAACGGGGCTGAAAATGTGCGTACGCCAGTTTTCACGCAAAGTCAGTGATTTATAAAAAACAAACTTGGCGGTAGAATGTGCGGTCCTCCACGCAAACTATGACCCTCCCGTAAACCTACGCACTTTTTGGAGACAGTGGGAATTGGAGACACATACTGCAAAAAGTAAAAGTCGGAGAAGCGATTACTCGTAATATTTATGTATTTGGTTGTCCTCACACACGTTGACTCAATTTATGATTATAATGAAGATTAAATACATCAGTGTTATTTGCGCTTGAACTACGTGATAATTGTTCCATACACATCTTGTACAATGCAACTCAAATTTTCACAATCAGACGTCCTTTTACCGCAGTGTAGGAGGCTGAAATGCATGTAACTACAGAACACAAAGTATAACTAAATATATGTATTTAATACTGTGCATATATCATGTCAAAAACTGGAAATACAGTTGTTAAGCTCCCGCGCAATCACTACACTCATTACACTTCAGAATCAGAATTCGTTTTTAATCGCCATGCAAGATACATCAACACGGAATTTACTACTGCAGTTCTCCGGTTCTCCCTTCTCCGGTTCTGCCACTTGGCGCGGTCGCACTATTGTGTTGTTTTTTGTTTGCCTTCATTCACCGTGAAGAAGAATCACCTGCCAGGTTCATGAGAACGATACTAGATTAGCATTCATGAGGTCCTTTGCATTGACTATTAATGGTTAAAAATGGGCGTGTTCAGGGCGGGGTGCAATGATACTTTACGTACGCAAACTTGTGGTTAAGATGTGATTTATAAAGCGAACATTGCCTACAGGTGTGCGTACGCACGGTTTTATAAATCTTAATTTTTGTGTGCGTACGCCAATTTACGCTTTTGGGCGTACGCACACTTTTAGTAAGAATTCTACGCACTCCTTTATAAATGAGACCCCTGCTTGTTCAAAGTTTTACCGCTCCGTGGTGAAACCTGACACCACACTGTCAGGCTACGTCTGGGCTCATTTGCATACTGCAACAGCGAGATGAGAGGGAAGCTGTGTGTCTCTTTTTCGGCTGACTTTTTCTGCTACTGCAGATCGTTTTGTCAACTTGTAATATGTTAATTTAGTGAGCGTGATTTGAGGGGGGAAGACATCTTGCCCCTGCGTAGAGCCGGCCTCGATTACCCAATATGTTGTTAATAACAGACGTCATCACAGCAGATGGTAGCGAGTGCAGCGCCCCCTATTGGCCTGTGAGTGCAGCACCCCCTATTGGCCTGTGAGTGCAGCGCCCCCTATTGGCCTGTGAGTGCAGAGCCCCCTATTGGCCTGTGAGTGCAGCGCCCCCTATTGGCCTGTGAGTGCAGCACCCCCTATTGGCCTGCGAGTGCAGCGCCCCCTATTGGCCACACCTTTGTCCTCAGAGATCTTCTGCAGCAGCTCATATTCCTCTGGTCTCTCACGGTCCAGGTTGTGTTTCACCATCGCCTTCCTGATCACCGCTGGAGTCTTATCCTGACTGGTCACCTTGGGTCACATGAGGCTCATATACATTAGAATTGACTTGTTCATAATCATCACCAATCACAACTTTTAACAAGATAGTCTTTCTCCACACCTCCCTCCCTCCCCCCTTGCTTCCTCCCTCCCTCCCTCCCTGTGTTTCCTCTCCTCACCAGTATGCTCTTGTACATGTTCCCGTTGTCGACGTCCAGGCTGACCCTGATGATGCAGCAGTCGTCCACCTGCTGGTTGTAGAGCGGCAGGGAGAGTGAAGAGTAGCTGGACACCCCAGAGACAGAGCGCTTGTGAGAGCGTGAGCCGGGTGTGGAGGACATGGAGGAGGAAGAGGCACTGCTGGACCCTGAACCAGAGCCCAGACCAGACGCATCGAGCGACGAGAGGGAGGTCGACTCCCAGAACTGGGAAAGGAGAGGAATCAGTCAGCAGCTAAGACACTCACATCCTGGACCAGACAGGTGGGTTAGGGTTAGGTGGGTTAGGTGGGTTCTCTACTCTGTCTTTCTGTTACATAGAGATGAATGATTGATTTACGCCTGCCGAAGGAAGTGTGGCCGGATAGCTCAGTTGGTAAGGTGTCGGATTCCATTTGGGAGACCTGGGTTCAAGACCCGGTCAGAGCAAGATCCAATTTGATATGAAATGTCAAAGACATGTTGGCCGGCAGATACTGGGGAATGAGAGCGTGGAAATTGATGAGAGAAAGTGGGGAGGGGGTCAAAAAATAAGGAGTTGGTAGAGAAGAGAACCCGCAATGAGTGAAAAAGATGATGAGTGAGGAGGAGGAGGACAAAGGGGGGGTAGGAGAAGTCATGTTAGAGGAGAAAACGACGTAGTAGCGAGTTGATAGTACAGAGAGGAGCAGATAGAATGGGCCAAATAGATAGTGAGGGAGGAGGACAAAAGGTGGGCTGGTAAGGTTATGATAGAGGAGTGAAAAATATAGGGGAGAAGACAAGGGAGAGGAGACAAATGACAGAAGGTGAAAAGTAAAAGGCAGAGTTAAAGCAAGACATGGTAGGGGAGGGAGGAGGAAGGAAAAGTTAGCACAGATATGGAGGACGTGAAAAAAGTAGAGAGTGATGGAGGAGGGCGAAATGAAATCACATCCAACTAAAGATCACTAGAAATCACAGCAAATGATCCAGAAGAAACCTAAATCCATGTTCAATGGGGAAGTGAAATTGGTCCAAATTACAGGTGTAACAGGAAGTGTTACAGGAAGAGGAAGCAGTACCGTGGGTGCCAGGTCAGCCAAGGGGCCGCACTTCCCTAACGTGGAGTTGGAATGTTTCACAGAAGGTGTGGAGGTCTAGAAAAGGAAATTAAAAACTACAGTTAAAAACTAGTCACCAGCAGCTCTGAAACCTGACGCTACAGTGAGTGAGTAAGTGTGTGTGTGTATCCTCCAGGCCTCCTCACCTTACGTTCTGGGGCGTCAGGTGAGTGTGAGATGAAGCTGACCTCATCCACATCAGAGCTGCTGGAGCCAGCAGAGGTGACACTGAGGGAGTCTGCACCCTCCCCTCTCTCCCTCCCCCCCTCCCCTCTCTCCCTTCCCCGCTCCCCTCTCTCCCTCCCCCCCTCCCCTCTCTCCCTCCCCCCCTCCCCACTTCCCCCAAGGCATGAGGTGTAGCGCAGCTGGTCGAATGACTTGGAGTGAGCGCTGCTGGATCCAGCCTCTGTGCTGGCTGGCTGCCGACTGGAGGTTAGAGAGAGGAGGAGGGTCAGAACAAGTGATTTAGGATGAACCAGGAAGGGACATGAGGAGAGAGACTCACTCGCTCCAACGCTTGATTATCCCCGTATTCTTCTTGGCCTTCAGAGTGTTGGAGGCAGATTCAGACAGAGGCTCAATCTCACACGACTGGCTGTAGCTGTAGAGGCAGGGGGGAGTTAACATGTGGAGGCAGGGGGGAGTTAACATGTGGAGGCAGGGGGAGTTAACATGTGGAGGCAGGGGGGGAGTTAACATGTGGAGGCAGGGAGGAGTTAACATGTGGAGGCAGGGGGGAGTTAACATGTGGAGGCAGGGGGAGTTAACATGTGGAGGCAGGGGGGGAGTTAACATGTGGAGGCAGGGGGGAGTTAACATGTGGAGGCAGGGGGGAGTTAACATGTGGAGGCAGGGGGGAGTTAACATGTGGAGGCAGGGTGGGAGTTAACATGTTGAGGCATCTATCACTAACACTCTCTCACCCTAGGAGGCAAGAAGATCAGGCATAGTGTTCCTATTCTCTCAACTCCTTCCTCCTTCCCTCTCCCTCCCCCCTCTCACCTCTCTGCCTCAGTCAGTTTGTCCAGACTGCAGTACCACTCCCTGAAGCGGCTGTTCCTGGTGAAGTTATAGTTGTTACAGGCCAGCTGCAGCAGCTTGATCTGGGCGATCACCTCAAACTCCTGCAGAACACCAGGAGGTCACAGGTCAGGAGGTCACAGGTCAGGAGGACACAGATCAGGTGGTCAGGAGGGCACAGGTCAGGAGGGCACAGGTCAGGAGGTCACAGGTCAGGAGGTCACAGATCAGGAGGTCACAGGTCAGGAGGTCAGGAGGACACAGGCCAGGAGGTCACAGATCAGGAGGTCACAGGTCAAGAGGTCACAGATCAGGAGGTCACAGGTCAGGAGGTCACAGATCAGGAGGACATAGGTCAAGAGGTCACAGGTCAGGAGGTCACAGATCAGGAGGTCACAGGTTAGGAGGTCACAGGTCAGGAGGTCACAGGTCAGGAGGTCACAGGTCAAGAGGTCACAGATCAGGAGGTCACAGGTCAGGAGGTCACAGGTCAGGAGGACATAGGTCAGGAGGTCACAGGTCAAGAGGTCACAGATCAGGAGGTCACAGGTCAGGAGGTCAGAGGTCAGGAGGTCACAGGTCAGGAGGACACAGATCAGGAGGTCACAGGTCAGGGGGTCACAGGTCAGGAGGTCACAGGTCAGGAGGTCACAGGAAGCAGCAGGTTACCTTCCTCCTCTTGTCAAAGTTGATCAGGCCTCCCTGTGAGCAGGAAGAAAGCAGAAACAGGATGTTTCAGATCCCAGAAGAACAACATGACCTTCTAACATGATGCTGTGACTCACATCCAGGTAGTCCTTCATAGCTGTGTCCATCATCACCAGGTCAGTAAGGAATGTTCCCAGGTAGGGGATGGTTCCCTGCATCACACTCTGACACAACACAACATCACATTACACTCAAACAAACCACTGGATGCTCCATAACTGTGGACCATAGAGGAAGATCTGCCCCCCTGCCCCCCTGGGCCCCCAGCTCCCCTGCCCCCCTGGCCCCTCACCAGGTGTCTGGGTTGTTGTCTTTTCTGTGCTCGCTTCGGGTTGATCTCCAGAGTGGCAAATTTCGATGTTCCCTCCTGAGACACAGAGACAGCGTTAGACAGACAGGTACAGAGACAGTGTTAGACAGACAGGTACAGAGACAGTGTTAGACAGACAGGTACAGAGACAGTGTTAGACAGACAGGTACAGAGACACAGAGACAGTGTTAGACAGACAGGTACAGAGACAGGGTTAGACAGACAGGTACAGAGACAGGGTTAGACAGACAGGTACAGAGACAGTGTTAGACAGACAGGTACAGAGACAGTGTTAGACAGACAGGTACAGAGACATAGATACACAGATAAAAACATATGAACTTGACTGGTCGACAGATGATAGACTATTCTACCATATTATATAACGAGGCCGGCTCTACGCAGGGGCAAGAGGGGGCAGCGCCCCCTCGAATAAATGTCTTGCCCCCTCAAATCACGCTCACTAAATTAACAAATTACAAGTTGACAAAATGATCGGCAGTAGCAGAAAAAGTCAGCCGAAAAAGGGACACACAGCTTCCCTCTCATATCGCTGTTGCAGTATGCAAATGACCCCAGACGTAGCCTGACAGTGTGGTGTCAGGTTTGAACAAGCAGATGTGTAATAATAATAAACGTAACATAATAATAATAATAAATAAACGCGGATAAACGTAATGACCGCCCCAGGCTGTAGTTCTGCACTGTTTTGTTTAATACAATCACAGCGTGTTTTTGTTGTAGAGTGGAGAGAAAAAAAAGTCTTGAGAAATGAGAGTTTTTCTAGCTGTTAAGTTGCCAACAGAAACATTTAAAAACAAGCAAAAAAGATTATACTTTATATCTGTTGTGTTATATAAATTACTTTGAGAATACATTTTTTTTAGCATTCAAAAGATTGCCTTTCAGTTTTGTAAATATTGACTATAGTGTGTGAAGTCCAACTTTAAGATAAGATTTGTTTTTTTTATAGGCCATCCAGTTAAGATAAATGTTATGTTGTTAGTTTATAAAAGAAGTCTTCATTTTTTCAGTTCCCCCCCTGAGGGATTGCCACCTTATTGTGGTCAGGGGGTTTGCGTGCCTCAGTGACCTTAAGAGCTATACCAGCAGGAGCTTAATCTTCAGGTGGGACACCCAAGTTGGACAGGTCTGAAGGTAGAGGCCTGACAAAGTGCAATCCTCCTGGTTGGGGTTGGACACATAGCTAACAACCCAATTCAATGAAGAAACACTGTTACTATAAGCACAGAAAAAAAGTGCTGGAGCATGATGTGTACACATGATGCCCCCTTCACATTTCTGACTGCCCCCTCATATATGCCTGTCTAGAACCGGCCCTGTTATATAACATCTTTAAGGTAAGGTGTAAGATCCTCACACACACACACGCGCGTTCTTGGTACCTTCACTAGCAGCTCTCTGCTCAGCGAGTGATTATTCTCATCTGAGAAGATCTCTGATAACTCAAGGAATGTCCTGAAGTTCTCCCTGAGAGAGGGACAGAGAGAGAGAGACAGAGAGAGAGAGAAAAATGAGAGACAGATAGAAAAAGAGAAAAAGGAGAGACAGAGAGACAGAGGGAGAAGAGAGAGGTCTGTCAGACAACACTGCTAAGGTCCGGGTCTTGTTTCCACCCTACCACCCTGCCACCCTACCTAGATACTTCATCCCAGGTCCTCTTGAGCCGGTGAACAGGGTTACACTGCAGAGCAGACAGGATGGCCCGCAGTGAGGAGAAGTTCTTCAGGATACGACACTCCTGAAACAAACAAAACACCAAATAAGAACAATAGAAGGCTTAGTAACTGTGACAGGCTTAGGGCTGATTACATAATGAAGCAGGACTCAACCACAGGACAATGTGAACCATGTAACAGCAGCACCTTACCCTGGCCACATCGATCCAGTGCTCCACCACCTTGGCTCTCTGTGGGGGTCTGAGCAGGCGGTTTCCCAGGCAGGTGGCGATCACACAGTTGGTGACACAGTTGAACTGGGTAACGGTGGCTCGGATGGTGGGAGCCAGGTGCTCTTTGCCCTTCTTGTCACGCTGAGACCAGATGCTGCCCAGGCAGTGATATGGAACAACCTTCTTAAAGAGCTCCTGTACAGGAGAGAAGGGGGAGAGAAGGGGGAGAGATTAGGGAGAGAAGGGGGAGAGTTATCTTCCAGTAACTTCTTTACTTAACTTCCTGGTCATCCAGCAGGCTACAAAAGCTGTTAATCTCTGTTTGGGTGAGGGTTAGGGGTTAAGGGTTAGAGTGGAGGTTAGGGCTTTGAGTGGAGGTTAGGGGTTAGGGCTGAGTTCATTTCAATATGTAGGCTTCTTACTGCATCCATGAGGGTCAACTGCTCAGCCACCACAGTGGGGTCGAAGGTCAGAAAGTCAGGCCGGTAATCCTCAAAGCCATTCTCCTCCAGCAGGGTGAAGGTGTAAGGGCCCTGGGCCAGCACTGAGGGATGACAGCACAGGTTAGAGGTCACCTTAGATACCCTGATCAAGGTAATGTTGGGTGTTCCAGGTCAGGGTTAGAGGTCAGGTTTAGAGGTCAGGGTTAGAGGTCAGGGTTAGAGGTCAGGGTTAGAGGTCAGGGTTAAAGGTCAGTGAAGTGTCACCCTCGTGTTCAGGCTCCTGAAGCTGCCGGCGGTGAAAGTGAGCGAGCAGATTACAGGCACGGCGCTCCAGATCTGAACCAGGGAAGTTGAGGTGGAGGTAAGAGATGAGGCGGCGCAGGCAGCTGTACTCGGGAGGCTTCCAGAAGTCCTCTGAGTATTGATCCAACCAAGCCCCCAGGATGGACGAGATGGTACTGAGGACACACACAAGAAGAGTCAAACTAGAGTCAGACTGCACAGGAAGAGGAAGAGTCAAACTAGAGTCAGACTGCACAGGAAGAGTCAAACTAGAGTCAGACTGCACAGGAAGAGTCAAACTAGAGTCAGACTGCACAGGAAGAGTCAAACTAGAGTCAGACTGCACAGGAAGAGTCAAACTAGAGTCCGACTGCACAGGAAAAGTCAAACTAGAGTCAGACTGCACAGGAAGAGGAAGAGTCAAACTAGAGTCAGACTGCACAGGAAGAGTCAAACTAGAGTCAGACTGCACAGGAAGAGTCAAACTAGAGTCCGACTGCACAGGAAAAGTCAAACTAGAGTCAGACTGCACAGGAAGAGTCAAACTAGAGTCAGACACACACAAGAAGAGTCAAACTAGAGTCAGACTGCACAGGAAGAGTCAAACTAGAGTCAGACTGCACAGGAAGAGTCAAACTAGAGTCAGACACACAAGAAGAGTCAAACTAGAGTCAAACTGCACAGGAAGAGTCAAACTAGAGTCCGACTGCCCAGGAAAAGTCAAACTAGAGTCAGACTGCACAGGAAGAGTCAAACTAGAGTCAGACACACACAAGAAGAGTCAAACTAGAGTCAGACTGCACAGGAAGAGTCAAACTAGAGTCAGACTGCACAGGAAGAGTCAAACTAGAGTCAGACACACACAAGAAGAGTCAGACTAGAGTCAGACTTCACAGGAAGAGTCAAACTAGAGTCAGACTGCACAAGAAGAGTCAAACTAGAGTCATACTTCACAGGAAGCGTCAAACTAGAGTCAGACTGCACAGGAAGAGTCAAACTAGAGTCAGACTGCACAGGAAGAGTCAAACTAGAGTCAGACTGCACATGAAGCGTCAAACTAGAGTCAGACTGCACAGGAAGTCAAACTAGAGTCAGACACACACAAGAAGAGTCAAACTAGAGTCAGACTGCACAGGAAGAGTCAAACTAGAGTCAGACTGCACAGGAAGAGTCAGGATAATGTTTCCATGGTTTTACTCTGCATAGGTTACAACCTGATATTTATGTGTAGTCACACGACCCTAAGGACAGAATACAAGCCATGTCCTCCTAAGGATGTAGGTCAGTTGTGTATGTCAGTTATGTGACACAGAGCAGCATTCAAGTTCTAACAATGGATCCGACACAGCATGGTCCATCTCCTCAGGCCTGTGCTACTGTAGAACATTCTGTTCTTTACATTTCTATAGATGTACTTGATTTGGGTCTCCTGCAGTCTCTGGTTTGTGGTTTGGAAACTGCTTAAGCACTTTATAACACTTGTATCTACTAAAGTCAGTGTACAAGCAGTGAGCTTGACCCAGAGGGGGACTTACTTCCTCAGTTCAGTCCGGTCATCATGAGTCAGTCTGTAACCTTCTGATCCTGGGAGGTGCTGCAGTTTAGCATACCTGGTAAACACACACACGTTAGCTTAGCATACCTGGTAATCACACACACGTTAGCTTAGCATTCCTGGTAAACACACATTCCTCCTACACACACACACTGTCCAAGTACACACACACACAGTCCAAGTACACACACACACAGCCCCCCCCCCCCCCCCCCCACACCCACCTGTTGAGCAGCAGGTCCAGCACCTGCTTGGTTGAGGCGAAGGATCGATAAGTACAGAGGAAGATGGTCACATAAGTGGAGTCGTTCCCCCGAAAGGCGGCCATCATGTACTCCACCAGCTTCTCCAGGGTTCCTGCCTTGATGGTTCGTACCTTGCAGGTCTCATACAGGCTGAGGCTGCTGTCTGCACCTGCCCAGCGCTGCCCCCTGCTGGGCGCCTGGTGTACCTGCAGCTTCCTCAGGGTGATTGAGTACACCGCCCCCTCCTCCACCTCCTCTCCGATCTCCTGCGTCGTGTTCTGCAAGCCCACACATGTTGAAATCCCAGTTGAATATCTAACTGTGTTATATTGGGAAGCTCAAACATAAACCTTAGATCACCTCAGTGTGGGGAGGAAATACCGTTCAGGATAAGTACCAGTGAAAACACAATAACATTACAGCTGCCACACATCACCTGCCAACAACACTGCACAACACACTGACCTACTTGCTTTATTAGGCCAACCTGTAATACATTCTTATATTTCCAAAAATACGATTGGCTGCTTATGGAAACCTAACCTGTCTGACAGCACACCTGTCTCTAACACAGACACTACCACAGACTAACACAGACTAACACAGACTAAAACAGTCTAACACAGACTAACACACTCTAACACAGACCAACACAGTCTAACACAGACTAACACAGTCTAACCTAGAGTCTAACACAGACTAACACAGTCTAACACAGACTAACACACTCTAACACAGACCAACACATTCTAACACAGACTAACACAGTCTAGCACAGAGTCTAACACTGACTAACACAGTCTAACACACTCTAACACAGACTAATACAGAGTCTAACACAGACTAACACAGACTAACACAGACTAACACAGAGTCTAACACAGACTTACACAGACTAACACACTCTAACACAGACTAACAAACTAGCACAGACCAACACAGTCTAACACAGATTCTAACACAGACTAACACAGTCTAACCTAGAGTCTAACACAGACTAACACAGTCTAACACAGACTAACACAGACTAACACAGTCTAACACAGACTAACACAGACTAACACACTCCAACACAAACTAACACACTCTAACACAGACCAACACAGTCTAACACAGACTAACACAGTCTAACACACTCTAACACAGACTAAAACAGACTAACACAGACTAACACAGAGTCTAACACAGACTAACATAGAGTCTAACACAGACTAACATAGAGTCTAACACAGACTAACACAGTCTAACACAGACTAACACACTCTAACACAGACTAACACAGAGTCTAACACAGACTAACACAGTCTAACACACTCTAACACAGACTAATACAGACTAACACAGAGTCTAACACAGACTAACACAGAGTCTAACACAGACTAACACAGACTAACACACTCTAACACAGACTAACACACTCTAACACACTCTAACACACTCTAACACAGTCTAACACAGAGTCTAACACAGACTAACACACTCTAACACAGACTAACACAGTCTAACACAGACCAACACAGTCTAACACAGACTAACACAGTCTACACAGAGTCTAACACAGACTAACACACTCTAACACAGACTAACACACTCTAACACAGACTAACACACTCTAACACAGACTAACGCAGAGTCTTCTGTCAGGAGCACCAGTCAGGACTTCAACTGTTCTAAGAAGAGTTTTCTGGCCTTGAAACACGATGCCACTAACGGTGTGTGTTTTTATTCTGCTGTTAGTGTTTTTATTCTGCTGTTAGTGTTTTTATTCTGCTGTTAGTGTGTTTCTCTAGCTCTATGCCGTGTGCAGGAATCCGAAGGAATAATACCCCAGAATTCTAATAACCCCTGAGTTCTAATACCCCTGCATTATAATCTGTCTGGGGCAGGAATGACTAGGGAGGGCTGCTGAACCAGAGGCACCACACGAGGGACCTCTCTTCCCTTCTCCTCCCCTCTCCTCCCCTCTCTTCCCCTCTCTTCCCCTCTCCTCCCCTCTTTTCCCCTCTCCTCCCCTCTCCTCCCCTCCCCTCTCCTCCCCTCTCTTCCCCTCTCCTCCCCTCTCCTCCCCTCTCTTCCCCTCTCTTCCCCTCTCCTCCCCTCTCCTCCCCTCTCCTCCCCTCTCCCCCCTCTCCTCCCCTCCCCTCCCCTCTCCTCTCCTCCCCCCTCCTCCTCTCTCTTCCCCTCTCCCCCCCTCTCTTCCCCTCTCCTCCCCTCTCCCCCCCTCTTTTGCCCTCTCCCCCTCTCTCTTCCCTCCAGCACAGTTTTGGGGTCTGCTGATCAGGGGGTTTTCAGTCATGGATAAAACATTTTAGACTTTGCCAGCAGCCAAACATCATGAGAAACAGTGTGGAAGATTCCAGGGGGTGAAGACAAAAGCAGACAGTAGATAGAGTAGAAACAGGCAGTAGAAACAGTAGAAACAGACAGTAGAAACAGACAGTAGATACAGTAGAAACAGGCAGTAGAAACAGGCAGTAGAAACAGGCAGTAGAAACAGACAGTAGAAACAGACAATAGTTACAGTAGAAACAGGCGGTAGATACAGAGAGTAGATACAGTAGAAACAGACAGTAGATACAGTAGAAATAGACAGTAGAAACAGACAGTGGAAACAGACAGTAGTAACAGACAGTAGAAACAGACAGTAGATACAGTAGAAACAGACAGTAGAAACAGACAGTGGAAACAGACAGTGGAAACAGACAGTAGATACAGTAGTAACCAACAGTAGAAACAGACAGTAGAAACAGACAGTAGAAACAGACAGTAGATACAGTAGCAACAGACTGTAGAAACAGACAGTGGAAACAGACAGTGGAAACAGACAGTGGAAACAGACAGTAGATACAGTAGTAACAGACAGTAGAAACAGACAGTAGATACAGTAGAAACAGACAGTAGAAACAGACACTAGATACAATAGAAGCAGGCAGAGATGTGTCTGTAGAGAGAACAAGCTGTTCAGCTGAATCATCATTCAGCCACAACCTGAGGAAAACCACTGAACAGGAAACCCTGAGACGGATGGCTGGAGCAGAGATGTTGATGTCTCTACTGTGAACACACAGAGCAGCAGCCCCAGCCCCAGCCCCCTGCGCCCAGCCCCCTGCGCCCAGTCCCCATCCCCCAGCCAAGTTTCCCACAGCAAACACAACCTCCTTGCTACAGAATCATTTGTTGGCTAGACTGTATCTAAACTGGTTGTTGATCCAGCTCAAAGCAGCAAGATGTCCTTCTCATCCCAGACTGGAGGCATGTGGTCAACAACAGGCTGATAGAAAACAGAACGCTGCTATTGGATCCTCCATGACTCACACTCCCCACACTAAACTGCAGGCTTCACTAACACAAGCTGTGTCTGAACTATCTATTCACTGTGGGTGGATAAGGCAGCCAGAAACATACATGAAGGTTTGTGTCCTATAAAGCATAAAAACCTCTGTATTGAGACGTTACCTCCAGGAGTGGAAGGTCTGGGTCCAGCTGAGTGAAGCTGTGCAGGACCACAGGGCCTGGGTCTCCAGCCACCTCCAGCCTCACCCCCTCCCAGAGCTGACGGACGCTCCAGCCTCTGCCGTCAAACATCCCGCCTGCAGACGCCTGCTTGGCTCTCACCTCACATGGGGCTCCCGTTAGGTAAACCATGGGGGTCCCTGGCTGTACGGCCACAGCAGTAACAATGTGGAACACCAACTTTTTCACTCCATGAAGCGATGCAAGTGACACACAAAGAGCTGAATCTGAGTCAGGAGGGAGAACGGGTCATTCAGGCTGTTTTCTCTCTGACTCCTCCCCCCCCCCCCCCCCCCCCCCCCCGACAGGACCACCCCCTTACAAAGCTTGTGGTGTCATTTAGCACCAAAGTGTTGCTTTAACTCTGTACTAACACTGACCCTGCCCTGTTCTCTACAGTAGACCTGTAATTGGCTTTGTCAACTAAACTAGCTCTTTTTACTGTTTATTAATTCCCTCATGTTGACCTAATCTGGACGTCTAAATGTAGAAGCCTTCAGTTGTTTTTGTGTTTCACAAAAATTCCCTGAAAAAATAAAGCAGACTTGGTCCAAACACCAGATCCCTGTGATCCAGACTGATCACTGTAAAGACAGTCTGTTTGGTGATCCAGACTGATCACTGTAAAGACAGTCTGTGTTTGGTGATCCAGACTGATCACTGTAAAGACAGTCTGTTTGGTAATCCAGACTGATCACTGTAAAGACAGTCTGTGTTTGGTGATCCAGACAGGCCACTGTAAAGACAGTCTTTTTGGTGATCCAGACTGATCACTGTAAAGACAGTCTGTTTGGTGATCCAGACTGATCACTGTAAAGACAGTCTGTGTTTGGTGATCCAGACTGGCCACTGTAAAGACAGTCTGTGTTTGGTGAGTCCAGACTGGGCACTGTAAAGACAGTCTGTGTTTGGTGATCCAGACTGGGCACTGTAAAGACAGTCTGTGTTTGGTGAGTCCAGACTGATCACTGTAAAGACAGTCTGTTTGGTGATCCAGACTGATCCCTGTAAAGACAGTCTGTTTGGTGATCCAGACTGATCCCTGTAAAGACAGTCTGTTTGGTGATCCAGACTGATCACTGTAAAGACAGTCTGTTTGGTGATCCAGACTGATCACTGTAAAGACAGTCTGTTTGGTGATCCAGACTGATCACTGTAAAGACAGTCTGTTTGGTGATCCAGACTGATCCCTGTAAAGGCAGTCTGTGTTTGGTGACTCCAGTACTGTAAGTCAAGACGACGAACATTCTTCAGCTCTGCTCTACTTTCCACATCTGTTGTGTGTTGGCGTGGGCGGGGCCAGCAGAGAGGAGGAGGAGAGGGAGAGAGAGGGGGGAGGGGTACAGAGAGGAAGAGGAGGGGTACAGAGAGGGGGAGGGGTACAGAGAGGAAGAGGAGGGGTACAGAGAGGGGGAGGAGGTGCTAGAAAAAGTGGGGTGTAGTTCCTACTGAAATGGGGTCTTCACATTCATGGAGGTGTTTAGAAAAACGTGACATATGTGTTACGTATGTATATGGAAGTGTTGAATATGGAGGTGTTTTAATAATGGATGTTGAATACAGCTGTGATTGGCCGAGAAGCTGGTCAACACTATCCTGAGTCATGACATTTCATTGTCCAGAATGGAACTCTGTGTTCCTGAAAGAGCTGATGTTGAACAAAATGATGTTACAGAATCACAGACTTAACTTGGGTCTCTTTAGCCATCTGAACTACACTGTCTGTGGTAAACAAAAGACAGGATATTGTTAAACCAAAGCCTTAATCATACTTCTAAAGTACAAAATAAAAGGTTTTCACTTCAGCGGGTGTGTAGTGTAGCGGTTCAGCCCCATACTGGGTCTCATCTGAAGATGAATGCTGTCACCTAATGGACGGAAGGTGAAGTACATCCAGTCTTTGTCATTCAGCACTTTGTTGTCCAGCTCTCGTCTACAGATTACACACGATGAATCATGCTAGGTGGATCAGACTAGCTGACTAGCCCTATGCTAACTCTCTGCTAGCTTCCTTCTGGGTGTGTAATGAGGCCTGGAGTCACAGCGTCAAGCTGTTTTCTCCCTGTTTCCCTCACTGTAAAAACTGGGTAAACTGGGCTGGCTGCCATGGAGACCACAGCAGGGTTGGCTGTCTGGCCTGTTAGCTTACACAAGCTGGGAGCTCCAGTAGAACAGCACACAGCCCTAACCCAGAACAGCACACAGCTCTAACCCAGAACAGCACACAGCCCTAACCCAGTACAGCACACAGCTCTAACTCAGAAAAGCACACAGCTCTAACCCAGAACAGCACACAGCCCTAACCCAGAACAGCACACAGCTCTAACCCAGTACAGCACACAGCTCTAACCCAGAACAGCACACAGCCCTAACCCAGAACAGCACACAGCCCTAAGCCAGAACAGCACACAGCTCTAACTCAGTACAGCACACAGCTCTAACCCAGTACAGCACACAGCCCTAACCCAGTACAGCACACAGCTCTAACCCAGAACAGCACACAGCTCTAACCCAGAAGAGCACACAGCCCTAACCCAGATCCAGACACCAGCTGGGAGCTCCAGTAGAACAGCACACAGTTCTAACCCAGAACAGCACACAGCTCTAACCCAGAACAGCACACAGCCCTAACTCAGTACAGCACACAGCTCTAACCCAGAACAGCACACAGCCCTAACCCAGACCCAGACACCAGCTGGGAGCTCCAGTAGAACAGCACACAGTTCTAACCCAGAACAGCACACAGCTCTAACCCAGAACAGCACACAGCCCTAACCCAGACCCAGACACCAGCTGGGAGCTCCAGTAGAACAGCACACAGCTCTAACCCAGAACAGCACACAGCTCTAACCCCGAACAGCACACAGCTCTAACCCAGACCCAGATACCAGCTGGGAGCTCCAGTAGAACAGCACACAGCTCTAACCCAGTACAGCACACAGCTCTAACCAAGAACAGCACACAGACACAAGAAGCACAACACACGAGAGAGCACACACACATATTCTCTCTCTCACACACACATATTCTCTCTCTCACACACACTCACACACACACATTCTCTGTCTCTGATCCCCACAACACTCGCTTGAGAAGTGAGACAGCTGTTTTACTTCCTGTATCTTGTTACTGTAGCATTAACATGGCTGATGGGTCTCTGTACAACTCTCACTTAGAAAACACACAACACACAATCACGCAGAAAACAAACCACCTAAAGAAGCAGAGGTAGTGAGATGTGCAGACTGGAGGTTCTATCTGTGTGGTTCTATCTGTGTGGTTCTATCTGTGTGGTTCTAACAGTGTGGTTCTATCAGGGTGGTTCTAACAGGGTGGTTCTATCAGGTTGGTTCTATCAGGGTGGCTCTATCAGGGTGGTTCTATCAGGGTGGTTCTATCAGTGTGGTTCTATCTGTATGTTTATGCATGCAGCTCTGAGGCAGAAGAATCTCAGCTCGTGTCCTAAACATGGTGCCATGGTAACCCAGCACAGTGTTGACCTGGAGCCAAACCTGCTGTGATGTCATCCTCTGCCTGACTGTCTTACTAGAGTCAAGTCATGTTAGTAAGAAACACAGAAGCATAGTTTTAGTAACATGAAGGTCTGAAGCTTCTTACCTGGGTATCCAGCATCATCATCTTCTTGGAGTCATATCCTCGTCCTTTGCTACTGCCTGGCAAATCTTCTACGTCTTATGAAGCTTTATAACAGGTCGGCTATGTCGGCCTTCACACCCAAACCCCACTGATGGCACAGCTGGACTGTCCGTCACCTGGGAAGCTCCTGGGTTTGACAGCTTTGGACCCTCACAATAACACAGTGATGTCCAGGTGTGGCTCATCAAATCCACCTCAGTCAAAATGTCAATCTTTACAATATGACAGGAAGTTAGGCAAACACGTTATACAAATAAATCTGTTTGGAATGTGCTGTCTTTAAAATAATGCTCCCACATCAAGTAGGCCACATGTGGTTCCCATTCAGGCCAGATCCCCTTCGTCTAAAGGAGGATGGGGGTGTAATAACATGGAGAGTACAGGCTCACTGGAAGACGGATTAACTATTGTAGTTTGACTAAATATCCCAACTGTTTAGCGCACCCACCTCCACTGACATGAAGGATATCCTCATCCCATTTTCTCATCCTGTTTTTAACAGGCAACACTTCATATGCAGGATGAGTTATTAGACCTCGCCTATGCCTGATATCATCCCTCCAGAGATGCTCTTTAATAATGCTACTTTAAAGGTTTAAAGGCCTGTTTAGTCTGAGGACTGAACCATCCGCCAACCTGCTGTTGGATTCTTGGATCCTTTGAGGATGGAGTAACGAGCCACAGAAACGTGCTCAGCATAGACAAAGAGAGGATAATCTGTAACTGTACATGATGACAGGGGGACAGCTCTCTTTCTGGGTCATCCTTTCTGTCTGTCTACAAAATCACAGGCCTTTATTACGCAAATGTTGTCAGTAGAAAATATGCCTGTTTTATATGATTATAATATCACAAGTTAATAGACAACCAAGCTTCAGCCTCCGTGCTTTCAGATTATATCCACAGGTTTCCTGTTTTCCTGTAATGATCCGTTTCTTAATCCTAATAATGTAGCAATGTTGTCTCTGATGTCCTGGATCATCATGTTGCCTCTTCACCTCCTCTCCTCCTCTTCAACAGATCCGAGAGGTACAGTCTCGCCTATGTTGTCGCATTAAAAGCCCCCAAATCTGGGCGAAAAGGATCAAATATCCCCACAATCCCTCCAGTCCACAGCAGTGGATCGTGGTAGGTTACAGCGATGATGAGACCCGGGTGAGTCTGTCCCGCCTTATATCCGTCACCCTGCCGGGCAGATCACTGGAGCCCAGCTGGTCATCTACCAACCCGGAGAAACGCAAATAAAACGTTCATTCTCCAACGTTATTCCGACATATTGATAGATCCGAATCCTGATGGATCCTAATGGAGTGACTCGGTGTCTGAATCCTGGATCCTCTTCTCAGTTCTGCGCCGCCTTAAAGGGCAGATTCGACCTCGATCTAAAACGGCTCCGTTACAGACTTGATGCTTATCTCGACTGGTTACTGTAGTTTATATGATCCTGCCTCTAAAATGACCCAAACCAAGTCACAAAACAGCCGTCTAAATATAGAGAACCCTGTTGGAGATCTTTATAAATGAGCTCCACCAGTGTTTGCCCCTATAGGCTGTCAGCGGTATGAAGAACAGCTCCTTAGTATCCAGACAAGATGATCATGTTATGATGAGGTTATGCTTTTGATGCTGGTCAGCAATATCCTGTCAACAGTAGTAGCTTTCATATGCAGTTTAAAACAGATCACATTAACTAAAATACCCTAAATCAGGGGTGTCAAATGCCACTTTTCTGAAGGTTTTAGATGTTTCCCTGCTTGAACACTCCTGATTCTAATGTATGGGTCATTATCAAGCTCTGTGGAAGCCTCATAATGACCTTTCATCAGAATCAGGTGTGCTGGAGCAGTGAAACATCTAAAACCTGCAGGACAGTGGCTCCTGAGGACTGGAGTTAGAGATCCCTGCCCTAAATGCATCCTAAACAAGTTCAGACAGTCTAACCTTGACCAGACCTTGTGCCACCTGTGAGCGTTCCATCCACCTGTAGTTAAAACTGAGATGAGACAACAAACATTAGTTCAGTGGTTTTCACAGGGGACATATTAAAGAGGACCTGGAGTTTAACTTCACTACTTGGGGATTATTCATAATGAAATTGACATGTTTCTAAATGTCTACTGACAGTATCATAAAACACAATACAGACTTGTTGAAATCATCATTGACGTATTTAATGTGTAAAACATGTGACTAACAGCTTTAATAGATACAGTACGTAGCCACACACACACACACAAGATGGTGGTTTTGTATTTTCACCAGTCTGAAAGCAGCTTCCCTTCATCTCATCTGGAACATGTTCAGCAAGAAATCAAGAGTGTTAAACATTAGCAAAAAGACGATCCATAAAAAACGACGTACATAAAACAACAGACAATCAACAGTCATTTATGCAGACAAGTCATTCACATCCTTTTCTGCAGCAAAACACAACCATAAAAAATATGAAACTATCTTCAACAAACAAGAGATTCCAGAATAAGTTTGCTCCATGATGTCTTGATCTGTGTCTTGGTAAACAGGAGTTACACAGAAGTCAAGTCTTAACACATCATCTCACAGAGGTCTTTCAGTTTCACTACATCAACTGATTGTTGTATTTTTCTTTTGTTAATGTAGACTGTTTTTTATGAAACCAAATGCAGAAGGAATCTGAAAGGACAATAAGCTTTTGATCTGCAGTGAAAACTTCTGGTACCAAGTTGTCCCCTCCTCCATATAATAAAGGATGATCTTATAACCCTCACTGAACTGAAACACCTTAACTATCTCCTTCCATGTGCTTTTACTGAAGAAGGCATCACTCAGGAGTCGGACTCAGGACTGATTCCTAGTGTTTTTTCCTATGGCACCTGTCTCCCCCAGGGAGAAACCCAGACACCCCCCCTCTGTGCCCAGATCATCGCTTCCCTCTCAGATCATCGCTCCCCTCCCAGATCATCGCTCCGCTCCCAGATCATCGCTCCCCTCTCCGCCCTGTGGAGGCCCTCTGGCAGGCCCCTCCCCCTCATGACGGTCTTTATTACCACACGCTCTTGTCCTGAGCCCAGGAGCTCCCATGGCAACAGGCCTGAAGAGCAGGGCAGGGCACAGGAGGGACGGAGGTCAGAGGGGAGATTACCACAGAAGTGCTACACTGTGTACAAGCACCATGTCTGTAGGGTTAGACTACTGACCACATACTGCACCTCACACACCAACCATGGCTGTCACTGACCACATATCTGCTCTAAATGACAACATGACACTGGACAAACATTTCTGAAAAAGTACATTCAAATCTGCTTCATCCGACATCATCAGGAGCTTATTACTTCTTGTAGTGAGTCTTTGTTTAATCATATGGAGTCACTGAGAAGCCAGAGGGATGGTAGGCTGGCAGGCTAGCAGGCTAGTAAGATAGCAGACCAGCAGGGAAGTTGGCCGGTAGGCAAACAGGCTAACAGGTTAGCAGGCACATTCAAGCCTGCATGACAATTGTAAATGACGTAGTCAGGATTACACACATTTCATTAATATGTGAAATACAATCCAAACTGAATTCAAATGTTTAAAAGGGGGAATTAATCTCAGTGTTTTGTTGGCTTTGCAGTAACTGTTGATGTTTTAATTAAAGTAGTAAAAAAATCACATATTTTAAGTCGGCAACTTTGTAACTTAACACAAAAATGATTATTGGCAAAAACCCACTTAAAGTGAACTGTCATCTGTAGGACTAAGCAGCGTTAATGATGTCCGTTTTGAAACATCAGATTAAAGATGGTCACTTCCTGTTTGATCTACTGCAGACAGAGAACATTTTACTTTAGATACAGAAAGTTTATATTGTTCAAACCCCACGAAGTAGCCTTTCATTCATGGTATCAATAAAACCTTCATTCCAGTTAGCACGAACAGATCTGATTGTTGGCCAGTTCTGCTACGACTGCTTCAAATGGGAAACCTTCAAGTTCAACATTCAAAAATGAACAAATAGTTTTCCATAATTCAACTAACTCAAAATACACAGTATTTCAAGTAAGAACAACCCCCTGTCCCCCTGTCCTCCTGTCCCCCCTGTCCTCCTGTCCCCCGTCCTCCCTGACCACTCCTCCATCCTTCTGTAGGATAAAACTGACTTCCTTGTTTGTCACAATGAATAAAACATTTATGTAGCGTAAAATTTCCAATATATTTAAAACAAACATCTTTCAAAGACATGACACCCTCAGACCAGGAAGATGGCCATGTTGGATCTGTCCACTTCCTGGGATGAAGAGGGAAGTTTGTGGACGTTATTCTAGACAGTCCTGAACTGTGCTCAGGCCCCTGCCCCCAGCCTCCTGACCCCCCCAGCCCCCCAGAGCGAACATATACAAGGCTGTCTCCAGGGGGAAGGGGTCTGTGTCCTCTGATGGGGAACCTGGGACTGAATCCACCTCCCAGAATGCACTGGGGGCCTGTCTTTAGTTACCATCTCCCAGGCTCCTCCACCCAGCCGGCTCTGTGATGGCTGCTAAGAGCCCAGCTGCAGCTCCTTGGCCTTGGTGAGGATGGTGTGGACATCAGAGATGGGGTAGTCCTGTGGAGATACACCTGTTAAAACCCCCCTCAACATCCCCTCTCCTACCCTGCAGGCAGAGCAGCATCATGGGGGAGAGATCATACCTGCAGTAGCCTCATGTTGATGGTAAAGTCTCCAGCCAATAGCTGATCACGGATCAATCTGCAACAACAACAGGGACACGTTTACCCTGGAAATAACTCCCTTCACCTGGGACACTACAACCAGGCTCCTAACCAGCTACGCTCTTACTGAGAGCACACACACACACAACTAGGACACACACCTAGTACACACACACACAGGTCCCTGTGGTGGTGGTTGGCATGGGAACCTGGCTACTGTGTCCTGATTGGACAGCTGACTGGCTACCATGTGCTGATTGGTGTGGGACTGACGTGAGCATGGCGCAGCAGACCAGGATGAGGAAGTTGAAGCGATCCTGGTCAGAGAACAGAGAGTCCCAGATCCTGATGACATCAGGGAGCAGGAACTCCTGAGACAACAGCAGAGTCAGCCAGCGAAACGTGAAGTACTGAGGCTTGATGTTCTGCTCTAGCTGGGGGAGAGAGAGGAGAGAAGGAGGGAGGGAGAGGGAGAAAGAGGGAGGAGAGGGAGGGAGGGAAAGAGGGGGCGTAAAGGAGAGAGGGAGGAGAGGAAGGGAGGGAGGAACAGAGAGGGAGGACCGGGGAGGGAGGGAGAGAGGGAGGCAGGGCAGGGCAGGGCAGGGTAGGGTTAGGATTTCTGTTCCTAACTGAACACTGTTCCTCGAACACAGGAAATGAACAAATGAAAAAGTGTGCTGTTTGAACAGGCCCATCTCACCAGTTTGAGATAAAGCTCCTTATCTTTGTCCTTCAGCAGAGAGTAAACACTCTCCATCTTATAGGTGATCCCACACTGACAATCATCCAAGCTCTTGATGAAGTTGTCTCTGTTCTCTGACATCAGGTTGGTGAAACAGAAGAACGTGTCTGCCTCTGCGTGTTCTGAGCAACACAACACGTGTTCATCATTATCACACACGTGTTCATCATCATCACACATGTGTTCATCATCATCACACATGCTCTTCTAGTAGAAGCCCTTCCTGAAGCTGTGATGGACCCTAACCTTGCAGCCTCCCTCATCCCGGAAGGGTTAGGGTAAGAGGTTAAAGGTTAGGGGTTAGGGTTAGGGGAGAGCTCACCTTTCCACTCATCATTGGGGTCTGTGGCGAAGGTGTAGTAGATGGGCCCCACAATCTCATTCATGCCCTGGACATAGGCGATACCAGGGTTCAGCTTGGCGTAGATGAAGAGGATTCTCTCCACCACCTCCCAGTGTGCCTCGAAACCCCGGGGCAGGACAGAGTACTCATTAGAGGGGTACAGGTGGAGGGCCTTACCTGGAGAACTCACCTGGAGGGGGTTACAGGTTACAGGGTTCCTAATTAGAGATGTGCTATGTTACTACTAGAAAGGTTTCTGCAATGGTTACTGTGACATGCTTAACTGATGCTTTAGAAGCCTGGTCATTTATCAAGGGAAATGTATTTGTCACTGAATGCTACGGTAAATATATTAGTAAACAAAGACATTATAATGTTTTTAAGCCTTATAGTTACGTTAGTGACTCCACTGCGGTTGCGGTCGACAGTCTGAGCCTTGAGGGTGGTCTGCTCCACTCTGCGCCTCAGGGTCTCGTACTCGTTCTGCGGGTCGAGGATCAGCTGGCAGGGATAATCTGTGGGCCGCTGGAAGAACGCCATGTCTGGATACAGACGCCTGCAAGCAGGAACACAGCCTGTCACTGTCTGCTGACTCTTCACACATCTTTACTGACTTTCAGGATAACGCACCGGACATCTTTATCAATCTGCAGGAGGACTTCGTTGTCTTTGAAGTAGTTGTTCCACCTGCTGTCGGGGTTTGGGTTGAGGGGCTGAGGACAACAGCAGCGGAGGAGGAAGTAACAACACACGGGGCTGTTTACATTTTTCAACTTGACCTTAAATATACACATCTTTCCATTTGTGACCAAAAATATGACATTACTACAAATTCCAATCTGTGACTTACGTGGTCCTCCATGGTAACATCCTCCCTGGACCCAAAGTTGGCCTTAGTGATACCCGGCTGGATGATCATCTCTCTCAGGAAGTGGGTGTAGCCATCCCTAGGAGGAAGGAAACACACTGGAACCAACATCTTCCTCCACAATATTCCCACTTCCTCTCCCTGTGTGCAGGCTGGTCTGAACCTGAGCTTCTGCTGAGTGAATCTAATGTAAAACCAGGCTGATCCTGAGACCAGCTCCTCTGTCTGGAGTCTGTCCAGGCTGGGAGAGACCAGCTCCTCTGTCTGGAGTCTGTCCAGGCTGGGAGAGACCAGCTCCTCTGTCTTAATGAGCAGGACAGTTCTACCTCTGTGACCAGTGTCACATGACCAGTGTCACATGACCAGTCACATCTCCTCCACACACACAGCTCTGTCTGCCTTAGGAATACTTCCCAACTTTGACGTCATCAAGGACAACAAAGTTGCTGGTGAGAAGCTTGGTGGTGCCTGGACCATTCAGCCGACAAGCTGAAGGGCAAATATGTGAAGAGAAAGAGAGATGACTCACCTCTGTTTTTTGAGAAATGAGTCCCATGTTGTCTGGTCCAGAGGCAGGTAGTTCAGTAGGATCTGTACAGCATGAACACCAGCCAGCATGGTTATTACCATGACAACACAAACTGCTGAACGTTTTGTTGTTAATTAAATTACAAAATTTAGAACAGCCTTAAAGCTGTGACTGTTTAGGGATAACAAATAAATAAATAAAAATATTTTAAAAGTTTCAAAACATACTTTCCAGCAGAGCGCTCGAATACCTCCTTCAAATGGAATTCCTGTGAGTTACAAATATAATGAAATAGTTACCAAACACCAGGAATGTAATCAGAGTAAAAACTGAATTTCCCGAACATCGTTCTTAAAGAAATCCAACCCACCGCTGAAACACAGATCCCTGAGAGACTGAAGCTCTATCTTCTCTTCACTCAGAGCCACTTTGAACTCCTGGATCCTGAAATTCACCAGAAAATAAGGACCTTTCTAGACTCAGCTACTGTTTGATAGGTCTAAAGGCGTCTCAGACCAGTGAACAGGCAGCAGCTGCAGCAGCTGCAGCAGCTGCCCCCCCCCCCACCCAGGGAGGCATCATCATGTTCACTGCACATACAGCTCTCAGTTTTATGTCAATTTACCGGCATTATTCTGAGAACAGAATCGTCCACGGGAGGGATAATATGTTTTAATTCATTTCATTACTTTATAAATGTGGCCAAATGTTTAGTTGAACATAGTAGTTGACTAAGATAATATCCATATGACTGACAGTCCACATGTCAGTTAACGAGCGTTAGCGAGCAGATCAACATTCACGTTTCCAAATCACTTTAGAATCACTTTGTAAAGAACATCTCACTGTCTCCTAATGACAGGAGTTATTAAATAAGTTATTAAATAAGACATTTAATCACGATGCGGGTAGAGAAAGAGGCCAAACTATCTTAATAATGTTAGCTTCCTGTTAGCAAGCAGACTTTGTTAGCTTCTGTTCCAGTTTCACATCTTATCCAGGATCACAGGATTAGACTAATAATCACCAACTAATAATTTATAAGATGTGATATAAGAAGAGAAACTAGTCTCACCTGTTTTTATAAGAACTTGACATGTTGGAGTCCTGCTGCAGTGTTACAACAATAACAGTCCGGAAGGAACACGGTCACGCGCCTCCCATCAGGCTGCTGCGGTGTTACACAAATAACAGTCCGGGGGGACACGATCACGCGCAAGACATGTCTATGGTCACGCGCCTCCCATCAGGCTGCTGCGGTGTTACAACAATAACAGTCCGGGGGGAACACGGTCATGCGCCTCCCATCAGGCTCATGGACCTATAATATTAACTGAATACTGGATAGAAAAATGGAGGCCGTTGATTTCAATGAAGTTGCTCACCTAGCGCATACCACAAGCCCCGGGTCTGCCTCTCAGCAGCTGTGCCGATTTCTCCCGGTGGCCACTCGTGGTATTGCAACATAAAATCATGGTCATGGAGTTTTAAACCGTGCCAAAAAATTCTAAAGGCCAGAAAAGTCTTATTCTTATGTTGACGTCACAGCTGTGCTCCTACACTCCCAAGCGCGGTCCCGCTGTGTCTCGGGAACATGACACTGTGGCCCTGTCTCAATACCCGCACTACGCCCTTGCGCCCTTTTGTGAAGTGCGGAAGTGGTAGAAGTGCGCGAAGGGTTCGAAGTGCGTAGGCTACAAGCGTGCGGAAATTAGAGAATTGGGACAGTGATGACCACGTCATCGATTTAGCCAGCGCGTCATTACTACGACATCGAAAATGGCGACACCGGTTGCTGTTTTTGCAGTTTTGCTGCTGAAAATCATATTAAAGCTGCACCAAACAATTATTTTGAGAAGAAAGAAGCTCCAAAATCGAAGAAAACGTATGCGTTAGTTCTCGCTGTCGTGACAAAAGAAAATCAAAAAAGACCTTTGATTGTTTTTACGAAAAGGTGTTTATTGTATTTCTTTTTTTTACAACTTTGAATAAATATAAATTAATCAAATTGACTCGAATATTCTGGAGCAAGTAATAAAAACTAACTCAGCAATTGAGCAAACTATGCTGCAAACTCATTGAATGAAAATGTATGAAACACTCAACTGAGCAAACATTACAAACTGACTTTTTCAGGGGCAACAAAAATCAAATTAAACTTGTTGACCACCTTACTTGGTAAGGCACTTTACCGCATGAGCGGGCCAACCATAGACATGTATATGTACCATCTATTGTCTATGGGGCCGACCACCAGACATCGCCATATTCCGCCTTTTTTGTGAAAACGTCACACGCAGCAATGAATTGTGGGGAATACACCTCGCCAAAGTCGATCAAGCCCCGGGTCTGCCTCTCAGCAGACACGCCGATTTTTCCCGGTGGCCACTCGTGGTATTGCAACATAAAATCCCCATGGGGCCCAGAAAGCATTTTTCCCATAGACCGTAATAGTAAAAGAGAAGCCTGTAAAAAGGTTCTCAGGACACCTTCAGCTGTAACCACTATTAATTGCAAATCTTTTTATTCCATACTTTTAAGTCATGGACTTTTAAACCGTCAAAAATTGTTCTAAAGGCCAGAAAAGCCCCCGCAAAATCTTATTCTTATGGTGACGTCACAGCTGTGCGCCTACACTCCCAAGCGCGGTCCCGCTGTGTCTCGGGAACGTCACACTGTTCAAGCCACTCTGTCGCAAGTCTGTTGTTTTTGTTATGTTATGTTCGTTATATTGTAAATAGTTAATGTTCAGTAAAATCACATTATTACTTTGAAAAGTTTGAACTTATTTCATTATAAAGCCTTGCATAGGAACACCCAATTATGTTAAATACACCACACAACGGAATTTGTATTTATTTATTCAGTAGCATGTGGCTCAGTAAAGGTTCTGACATCTCACTACAGGAGAAAACAGTGTTTTAGGGTCGACTATAAAAAGATATCAGGCTAGGAATTACACTTAATGTCCAGGAGCTCCTTCCATGACTCAGGTAATATCCAAACTATATCACGTAGCTGTAAAAGAAACAGAGAAGCTGCATAACGCTTAATAACGAAAGACTTGCCTGTTTGAATGTGCCGATATAGCCTATAAAACGATAAGAACTTTAAACTTAATCTGACAAGAAGTCGTAGGCTATATCACACACGGGATCATTGATAGACAAAACAGATTTGACTACCGGCATCTGGCTGATAAATATGACAGCTTGTATTGTGGAGAATCCCTTATTTTTTATTGCAGATAAACTTTAATAAAAATGACTCGTTCGCATTTCTGACTGCCCCCTCATATATGCCTGTCTAGAACCGGCCCTGTTCGTAACATAACAATACATATTTGGCAATATTCTGGTACAACTGTAATATAACTGTATATTCCGCTAATAACCTGTAAATCCTGTATATCCTGCATATGCTGCAAAAAACTGTAAATCCTGTACATCCTGAAATAACACTGTATAACACTGTATATTCAGCAAGACCAATTACTTGCATAATTGTAATTTGAATTGTATAGACTATAACGTATAGTCTGTAACCTGCACTTTATCCTGTACATCCTGTATATTCTGCACAAAAAACTGTACTCATGTACATCCCGATATAATACTGTATATTCTACAAGACTATTACTTGTATAATTGTAATTGTATAGCCTGTACATAATCATTTATCCAAGCCTATGCCCCCCCCCCCCATCCTCCCTTTGAGGATTCACCGCACCTACCGTTGTTTACTTATTGTTATTGCCCCCACCCCCCTATCCCTTCGTACACTTTCTAATCTTTTACCTCACACCCTTACCCTTGTGTGCTTTGCGAGACTGTGTGCCGTTGATACAAAGGAGTTTCCCTCGGGATCAATAAAGTAATCTGAATCTGAAAAACATTTAAACATTAAAATATTTAAACATTACTGCTTCACCCACGAGCTCTTACAAGATATAGTCTGCACCCCCTTGATACATTTTTCTTTGTGATTTTAGTTTACAATGTTATAGTAAAACCCTACGTAAGAGAGTAATTCATTTGATTAGTAATCTTAATAGGTACATCATTGTCAATTTTAAGACGTAATTATGAGAGTTTCTCGTGATGTTTAATTATGAATATTGTCCATCATGAAGATAATACTTGTATATAGGCCTACGATTACTTTTTATTTGAGAGAAAACATAATAATTGTGAGATTTTCCTAATAGAACTGTAGCAACATAGGAGTTCATGTCAAACAAGACATGACACTAAAGACACTAAAGGTTTCTGTCTAGAGCATTTTATTGTCATCATTATTAAAATCAAAATGTCAACAATTTAAAATCATATACACGCAAGAATGCATTTAAATGTTAGCACAGCTCCTTCAAAATTTATACATATGTACGTTTTTTTTGTTTATTTTTTTTTCAACTCATGGACGAGCAGACAAAGGGGTGACATCTCAAGCCCCTCCCACCAACCAAACAACCAATTCCTGCTCCCCGGAATTAAGACAGCCCCCTCCCCTACAGAAGGGCTATGACATGGTTGAATAAGAAATACAACATGGACAATAAAAAATATATCCCAACTCAAACACAGAGAAGTGACCACTCCCAGAGTTCATTAGAGAAACAGACAAAGCTTGAAACAAACAGGAAGTGTAGAGTATAGCCCCACCCCATCCCAAGCTCTTTAGCCCCGCCCCAGCCCCCCCGCCCCCCCGGCTCCACACCCTGCCCCAGGTGGAGGAGGGGTCAGAGGAAAGGAGTTACAGACTTTGCATCCATCACAACCACATGCCCCACCCCTCAGCACATGCCCCACCCCTAAGCACAAGCCCCACCCCTCAGCACAGCCACAGCTACAGTGCACCAGGAACAGCACCCCCTCTTGGAATAACTCCATAGTACATAACATTTAGCCTGGGGAGCGGATAGAAGACCATGTGAACCTGGTGGGGAGCATGTGGGAGGAGCATGTCAGGGGGAGGAGCATGTGGGAGGAGCATGTGAAGGGGAGGAACAGGTGGGAGGAACAGGTGGGAGGAGCATGCCACTGATGTGACTGTACAGGATGAAGTAGGGGGGAGGAGGAGGAGGGAGCAGCCATGATGGGTGATGGATCTCTTGGCATCACAGGTGTGCAGGAGGTCTCCTCTCTCCTAGCTCCTCTCCTAGCCCCTCTCTCCTAGTTCCCTCCCTGTCCACCTTCTCCTCTAAATATCACAATATTTTAATATGTTTTTATTATTTTTGGACAAGAGTCTAAACAGCCGTATATAAAGCAAGCGCAGCAGAAAGAAGATTTAACAGTAATAATATTAACAATAAGGCAACATACGACAACAGTGAAACGCTGGTGAGGGTTAGAGAGGGAGGAAGAGGAGGAGAGAAACTAATGATCTGAGGAGGAAAACTGCCTACTCTATAAAGTGTCATTAACTTAGTCAAAACGGTCCCCAACCCTCTAAACACACACACAAACACACACACACACACACACACACACACTCACACAGTCACACACAGCCTCCTACAATGCTGGAACGCAGCAAGCAGTTTGAGGGGAATCCTGTATCTGATGTCATCAAGTCTCTCACACAACCATCAACATCCCAGCTGTGATGCTGGGTCATAAATCACATCATCACCGTTACTGTCCAATCCCTGGACAGACACAACCAATCACAGGCCAGCAAAACCAAACGTGATCCAAACTAACAAGGGTGGATGGACCTGCAGCTGTGATGCTGGGGAGGAGGGAGGGGGTAGGGTGGAGGGTCACCCACCTGGGGAGTTAAGTCTTCTGGAGGGAACAGAGGGGGCTGTTATCTCAGCTGTTATCTCAACTGTTATCATTGTGAAAAGCCACGTTAAATAAAACAAAACCTTGTTTCAGTTTGTTATGAACATGACCTGCTGTGTGTGTGATATTCACAGCTGATAACCTGTGCTGACTGGTGACTGGAGGGGGAGAAGAGGGGGAGACGGAGAGAGGGGGGAGTGGGGGGAGACAGAGAGAGATGGGAGGCAGAACAAATATGATGTAGTCACTCAGTCAAAAACATTTCCCTCCCTCCATCATCCACCCTTCAAAGGCCCCCCCAGACCCTCTCTGTCTCTGGAGTTGGGAGAGGGTCTGGGGAGGAGGGAGGGAGGTGATGGAGGAGAGATGATCAGAGAGAATGGTGGAGGAGAAGACGAGGAGTGAGTGGTGGAGGAGAGGAGGAGTGTGTTCCACTAGCAGCCACAGCCCTCTCTCTGAGGCTGGGGCTCACTGGTGAGCCTGCCCCCCTGTGGAGCGGAGGGCTTGTGCTGCACCCCTGACTCTGCAGCATTCAGGTCCAGACTGCCGTCCTGAATGTTCTGGTAGATCTTCTTAGCTGCCTCCAGGAAAGCGTCCTCCACGTTCTCCCCACTGGGGGAGGGAGAAGCATGTTAGAGGGGCGAATCCTGACCCTGGGGAGGAGGAGGAGGAGGAGGGGGGGGGGTGTACTTACGTTTTAGCGCTGGCCTCCAAGAATAACAGACCTGCAGGACAGAAACACAAGATCAGACTGCTGCTCTGGTCCTTGGACACCCCCCCCCCCCCCTGCACAGGACACACACTTCCCTACCTGCACAGGACACACACACACACTCCCCCCCCCCCCCTCCTCTCCTCACCGTTCTCCTCAGCAAACTGCTTGGCCTCCTCGTACGTCACGTCTCTCTGAGCCTCCAGGTCAGCTTTGTTCCCAATCAGGATGATCACCTGTAGACACACACCATCACATCATCATCACATCATCATCACATCATCATCACATCATCATCACATCATCATCATCACATCACCATCCAATCAGGGAAGAGGAAGAGCAGAGGACTCACCGTGTTTGGGTTGGTGAGGTTCCTGGCATCGGTCAACCAGCTACTGAGGTGGTTATATGTGCTTCTCCTGTGACACACAGACAGCAGAACATGTTACAATGACTACTGAGGTGGTTATACAGTCAGGTCCATAAATATTTGGACATTGACACAAATTTCATCATTTTGGCTCTGTATACCACCACAATGGATTTGAAATGAAACAATCAAGATGTGCTTCAAGTGCAGACTTTCAGATTTAATTTCAGGGTATTTACATCCAAATCAGGTGAACGGTGTAGGAATTAAAACACATTTTATATGTGCCCCCCCCCTTTTTTTTTTAAAAGGGACCAAAAATAATTGGACAAACTAACATAATCATAAATCTAATTGTCACTTTTAATAGCTGGTTTCAAATCCTTTGCAGTCAATGACAGCCTGAAGTCTGGAACCCATAGACATTACCAGACGCTGGGTTTCATCCCTGGTGATGCTCTGCCAGGCCTCTACTGCAACTGTCTTCAGTTCCTGCTTGTTCTTGGGGCATTTTCCCTTCAGTTTTGTCTTGAGCAAGTGAAATGCATGCTCAATTGGATTTAGGTCAGGTGATTGACTTGGCCATCGCAGAACATTCCACTTCTTTGCCTTAAGAAACTCTTTGGTTGCTTTTGCAGTATGCTTCGGGTCATTGTCCATCTGCACTGTGAAGCGCCGTCCTATGAGTTTTGAAGCATTTGGCTGAATCTGAGCAGATAATATTGCCCGAAACACTTCAGAATTCATCCTACTGCTTTTGTCAGCAGTCACATCATCGATAAATACAAGGGAACCAGTTCCATTGGCAGCCATACATGCCCACGCCATAACACTACCTCCACCATGCTTCACTGACGAGGTGGTATGCTTTGGATCATGAGCAGTTCCTTCCCTTCTCCATACTTTTCTCTTCCAATCATTCTGGTACAAGTTGATATTGGTCTCATCTGTCTATAGGATGTTGTTCCAGAACTGTACAGGCCCTTTTAGATGTTTTTTTGGCAAACTCTAATCTGGTCTTCCTGTTTTTGAGACTCACCAATGGTTTACATCTTGTGGCGAACCCTCTGTATTTACTCTGGTGAAGTCTTCTCTTAATTGTTGACTTTGACACAGATATGCCTACCTCCTGGAGAGTGTTCTTGATCTGGCCAACTGTTGTGTAGGAGTTCTTCTTCACCAGGGAAATAATTATTCTGTCATCCACCACAGTGGTTTTCCGTGGTCTTCCGGGTCTTTTGGAGTTACTGATCCCACCAGTGCGTTCTTTCTTTTTAAGAATGTACCAAACAGTTGATTTGGCCACACCTAATGTTTTTGCTATCTCTGATAGCACGATGGCTTGCTTCACTGATGGTGACAGCTCTTTGGACTTCATATTGAGAGTTGACAGCAACAGATTCCAAACACAAATACCATACTTGAAATTAACTCTAGACTTTTTATCTGCTTCTTGTCAATGAAATAACAAACTCCCTTTATGAGGGAATAACGTACACCTGGCCATGGAAGAGCTGAGCAGCCAATTGTCCAATTACTTTTGGTCCCTTAAATAGGGGGGCGGCACATATAAAATGTGTTGTAATTCCTACACCGTTCACCTAAATACCCTGAAATTAAAGCTGAAAGTCTGCACTTAAAGCACATCTTGATTGTTTTATTTCAAATCCATTGTAGTGGTATACAGAGCCAAAATGATGAAAATTGTGTCAATGTCCAAATATTTATGGGCCTGACTGTATGTGCTTCTTCTGTGACACACAGACAGCAGGACATGTTACCATGACTACTGAGGTGGTTATATGTGCTTCTCCTGTGACACACAGAGAGCAGGACATGTTACCATGACTACTGAGGTGGTTATATGTGCTTCTCCTGTGACACACAGAGAGCAGGACATGTTACCATGACTACTGAGGTGGTTATATGTGCTTCTCCTGTGACACAGAGAGCAGGACATGTTACCATGACTACTGAGGTGGTTATATGTGCTTCTCCTGTGACACACAGAGAACAGGACATGTTACCATGACTACTGAGGTGGTTATATGTGTTTCTCCTGTGACACACAGAGAGCAGGACATGTTACCATGACTACTGAGGTGGTTATATGTGCTTCTCCTGTGACACAGGACAGCATTACCATGTTACCATGACTACAGACCAAACACACAGCAGCTAGCTGTATGTCAGAGTGTTCCAGCCTGCCAGCTATGTGAAGCTAGCACACCAGGGGCCTCATGTACAAAGGTTGCGTACGCACAAAAACGTGGCGTACGTCCTTTCCCACGCTCACGTTCAGATGTATCAAACGTGAAATGACCGTGGAAATGTGCGGTGCCCCACGCCAGCTTCATAGCTGTCGTACGCACGTTTCTACAGCTATTGTGCCTTTGGCGTCACTTAGAGGTGATGCTGGGAAACTGTTAATGTGAAAACAGTCAAGTGATGTGCACATCAGAGACACCGTTGTGAACAATTTACACACCCAGGCGTTTGTAATCATATAGGTGAATATAAAAGCATGCGCAATGTGATTAAGAAAATGGTATTAACAATGGCAGCGTTCGCGTTGTTTGAGGACCTTGCAAATGGTGCAATCCGACGTGAGCGAGTTTTTAGGGAACGCGAGGATTTACTTGCAAACAATAACTGGCTCATAAACCGATTTAGGTTACCAAGGCCAGTGTTACTGGAGTACGCAATTAGCAGCGATAGCCGGTTTCCCTAAGGTTATCGGATATATTGACTGCACACACATTGCTATAAAAGCGCCATCACAGGATGAATTTGTTTATGTTAATAGAAAACATTTTAATTCCATTAATGTTCAAATCATATGTGATGCGCAAATGCCTTCCGGGTGGTAAACGGGACTGCCCCGACCTATATCAACTCTCTCCTCCAGCCCTATATCCCCACCCGCCACCTACGGTCATCTGCTGACAACCGTCTAGTGGTACCCCACCTCAAGAGCTCCAGAGCGCAACACAAACTCTTCCACTGCCTGGCTCCCCAATGGTGGAATCAACTCCCGACCTCCATCAGAAGCACGGACTGCCTTCTAACCTTCAAAAGAAGGCTTAAAACTAATCTATTTAGAGAATTTAATGGCACTTACCAATAGTATGTCATTTCACCTGATCTAATGTATTGTGTGTTGTATCTCTTGCTTTATATTCATAATCGTTGTGTTATGCATTTATAGTTCTTCCTTTGGCACTTATTGGTTCTCATGATGTATGATTCACGATCTAAAAATCCGACTGTGTTCGGGGTCTATCACGTTGCTTTGCTCAATGACTGATGCTCTTTTGTAAAAGCTCTCTCTTGTAAGTCGCTTTGGATAAAAGCGTCTGCTAAATGAAAAATGGAAATGTAAATGCAGTTAACTAAAATCGTGGCAAGGTGGCCTGGCTCAACGCACGACTCATTCATTCTGACAAACAGCATGGTTGGGAACAGGCTGGAGGCTGGCGCGGTGCGCGATGGGTGGCTATGGGTGCGTAAATAGTTTATTAATTAGTTTAATTGTCTATGTAAACAAGCGAAATGCACATTTGGGCAGGTGCGCATTCAAATGTTTATTTTATTTTATTGAAATTAGAGCTGCAAAGCTTTCTATCAAGCCCCTGATTGACTCATTTCTTCCCTCTACTCATTTTGATTTATCTGATCGGACCAAGAGGGAAATTAGATAAACCTTTATTTGTCCTCCAGGGGGTGGAAATTGCAGGTCCAGGGCCCATTTACATTGATTTGAATATTTAAATGGAGGCGTGGACAGGGAGGAGTTCGGCACCTCTGCATGTGCGCTCAATTCCAAGTTGATTGTGATGTACAAAAGAAACGTGCTTGGATCCATGCCTACGCACACTTTGATACATCTGAATTTATTTGTGCGTACGACAGTTTCTGGGTTTTGGCGTACGCCAAGTTTCAGTAGGAAATCCACGCAAGTCTTTGTACATGAAACCCCAGGTGTGTCTGTGTGTGTGTTACCTGGTGATGTCATACACCAGGTGTGTGTGTGTGTGTGTTACCTGGTGATGTCATACACCAGGTGTGTGTGTGTGTTACCTGGTGATGTCATACACCAGGTGTGTGTTACCTGGTGATGTCATACACCATCAGTGCTCCAGCTGCTCCTCTGTAGTAGCTCCGTGTGACAGCTCTGAAGCGCTCCTGACCGGCCGTGTCCCAGATCTGCAGCTTGATCTTCTGCCCGCTCACCTCGATGATCCTCGTCCCAAACTCCACCCCGATGGTGTGGGGGCAGTCCGCCATGACTGAGGGCAAAAGGGGCAGTTACACACCTTCTCATCCATCCATTACCCTCCAGGGGGCAGTTACACACTTTCTCATCCCTCCATCACCCTCCAGGGGGCAGTTACACACCTTCTCATCCCTCCATCACCATCCAGGGGGCAGTTACACACCTTCTCATCCCTCCATCACCCTCCAGGGGGCAGTTACACACCTTCTCATCCCTTCATCACCCTCCAGGGGGCAGTTACACACCTCATCCCTCCATCACCCGCCAGGGGGCAGTTACACACCTTCTCATCCCTCCATCACCCTCCAGGGGGCAGTTACACACCTTCTCATCCCTCCATCACCCTCCAGGGGGCAGTTACACACCTCCTGATCCCTCCATCACCCTCTCAACATTATTGCTGGGCTAAATGCCAAACGAACAAGCTTATATTGATGTACTTATTTAAAACCTGGCTTTCAAACACACACACACACACACACACTCACACTCAAATGGACATGGCTGGGAATTAAAGCAATTTGGACACACACACACAGCAGAGACACACACACATGCACTTCAGAACACAGTTGAAAGGTGCCACCTGGCTGTACTTACATTTCTTCTCTGTGAACTGATGAAGCAAACATGACTTCCCTACGCCCATATCTCCTGCAGGAGGGAAACATGGAGGCCTGTTAGCTCAGGTTAGCATGTTAGCTTCCAGTCCACTCACTCTGCACAGCTCACTTACCGATAATGATGTACTTAAAAATGTAGGAGTAGTTGTACGGTGCGGTTGCCATCTTGGCTCTGTGTGAGACAGAGAGAGAGACAGATATTAGACACAGAAACAAACCGTGCTAGTGAGATAATGTCACCATGACAGGCTGGCTAAAGCAGCTGGTGCCATTGGTGCAAGCTAACTCTGTTAGCCTGCTTGGTACCCACTACATTCTGATTAGATCCTGCTAGTTAGAGCAAGTTCACCCACTATTCCACTTCATGTCTGTTAGCCAGAAGCTAACTGAGTCACATGGCAGTGCTGAGTTAGCTGACCACACTGTGACCTGAGCACATCCCTCAGAAACACCACACTGTGGCCTGAGCACATCCTTCAGAAACACCACACTGTGGCCTGAGCACATCCTTCAGAAACACCACACTGTGACCTGAGCACATCCCTCAGAAACACCACACTGTGGCCTGAGCACATCCTTCAGAAACACCACACTGTGGCCTGAGCACATCCTTCAGAAACACCACACTGTGACCTGAGCACATCCTTCAGCTCTTACTGAAGTTCCAACAGCCATTTGGTCATTAGGCTTTGCACCAATCACATTCCACTCTGACGTCCAGGAAGTGAATTGCTGACTGCTTTACAGCTGATGATGTCAGGTGACATGAACAGGGTGCTGACCAGGCTGAAACCACTTCCTGGTCTCAGAGCAATGAGCCCACAGGAAACACAAGAAAACCTCCTCCTCCCTCCTCCTCCCCTCACCTCTCACTCCTCCTTCTCCTCTCCCTTCTCCCTCTCCTCCCCTCTTACTCCTCCTCCTCCTCTCACACCTCCTCCCTCTCCTCTTACTCCTCCTCCTCCTTTCTCCTCCTTCTCCACCTTCTCTCCCTCCCCTTCCTCCTGTTCCCTAGACAACACATGCCTGTGTGTTTCATTCTCCTAGTGAACCATCTGCTCTGCTGATGTGCCGCCACCACACACACAGGATTTTTTTGGGTCAAAAGATTGACTCCCTATCCTCCTACAGACACCAACACACACACCCACCCCCACACAGACTTAAACACACCTTCATCAGAATTACATAAATAACCCAGACTATTAAGGAGTCCAGAGAAGATGACCTGAGTTACTAGAGCATCATGAAGCCTAGACATTATTACTAGGAGGTAGGAGGTCTGGGGGCTGGAGGACAGTCAGTCCTGGGGAGGAGGTCCTGGGATGATCAGGGGAGGAGGTCTGGGGGCTGAAGAACAGTCAGTCCTGGGGAGGAGGTCTGGGGGCTGGAGGACAGTCAGTCCTGGGGAGGAGGTCTGGGGGTCGAAGGAAAGTCAGTCCTGGGGAGGAGTGTCCTGGGATGAACAGGCACAGCCTTGCCAAGGGTACAGAAAGTACAGGAACCAGAAGCTATGGTGTTTATATACAAACTACAATACTGATGGAACCAGCCTTCCACGCCTGTCAACCTCCCTCCTCCTCCTCCCCCCTTTAACTACAGGGCCTGGCTGTGTTCCATCACATGACCCTCTAGTCATGTGCTGCCTCTTGCTACACGTCACATGACAGGTGTTTTTGTGTCCAGGCAGCAGCTCCAAGCTTTAGGGCTCAACACTGGACACTGTCCTGAGACAGAGAGAGGAAGAGAGAAGAAGAAGAGGCACTTCCTGCCTGGAGTGGGCCGAGGAGAGGAGAGTACAGGCATCATGTGACCAGATCACAGCCTCAGCACTTCACTGCCACGTCTCTCTCTCTCTCTCACACACACTCAATTCATAAAACAGAAAGCAGTGTCACAGCACAGGCCTGTGAGAGTCCTGACCAGGTGCGACTCAGGAACATGATATTACCAGGATGCACAGAAACAAGGTCAACTGATGAATTAGTGAAGAATATAATATCCATTTTGATGGTTCCATTATGATGAAGTCATGTGATTCTGAAGACCCTTATCTCATTGGCTTATCAAAGCACCATATCAAGTTATAAATATTTGTGTGATGAGTCAGGTAAGGGCTGACAATCCTGTTCCATCAGTGTATTTATGGGACAGAACCAGTCAACAAACATGATAGAGACTTATTGTATTTGAGACCTTGAGGAAACAGACAAATATAAAATCCTGTGATTTAAGTGTTTACATCGAGTAAGACAATTCCTGGAAGTACTCATGCATGTGTTGCCTTAAACCCAAACATGCTAACTAGCAAGCTTGTTCAAACAAGCAGTTCAGTTCAGGAACAACAAAGGCCAAGCCTGCCTGCCTGCGTCTACCTGCCTGTATACATGCCTGCCTGTCTGTCTGTCTGTCTGTCTATCTGCCTGTCTGCCTGTCTATCTATCTACCTGTCTTGTGTGATAAAGGCAACACCTTGCTTGGCCAAGATCAGATTGCATGATGTGGAAGCGAAATATGAAAGGCTAAAGCTTTCCTGGCTAAACTAGCTATCGGTCTTTAAGCAAGATGACTCAAACTAACACAACACAAATATAAATAAACAATGTTCTGGTTCTGAGCCTCATCTGAAGCTTAGCGGGTCTGAGAAGAGGATGTTTCATAGACCAAGATCAGGCCCACACAGGATCCTGTCAACAGTAAGCTAACAGGCTAACGACGTTAGCCAGCATCAATCTATCCTGACAGAGCAGGACACGTTAGCGAGTTATCGCTAATTATTATTATTATTATCGTGTATTATTTTACACATCTTAAAATGTGTTTTTCAAACCACTTTAACTCCTTTCTAATCGGTAAAATCATGAATGTGGACTAATTTAACGATGGTTATGAACCTTCTTCTAGATGACAGACCCGAGTCTGACACACCTAAAGCAGCCGAGCTAGGCTAACCTAGCATTAGCATATAGAGCTCGAGCTAGGCTAACCTAGCATTAGCATGTAGAGCTCGATCTAAGATAACCTAGCATTAGCATGTAGAGCTCGAGCTAGGCTAACCTAGCATTAGCATGTAGAGCTCGAGCTTCATCTAATCCCAAACTGATTAGCGAGCTAACAAGCTAACAAGCCAGCAGGGGGAACATCTTATAAATAACACAGAACAGCTTCAGAGACAGATGACACTATAACCACTGTTATATTACTATCATCCCGCCTCATTATAACACTGTGTTCACTGTTAAGAAGTGAAGTTTAATAACCAGTCAGATGAAAACAGTGAGCTAACATTAGCATGTAGCTACAATCACCACAAACACCATCTAGCTAAGAAGCCACAAGCTAACTTTAGCATATCAATTATAATGACATTTCCTATGTTGTTCAGTATAACTATACAAGACAGTTTAGAGGTAATCTGTATGTCATCATGTCTGGTATCTTACCGGGTTATTGTGTATGTTATTAAACGTTATATCGTCTTGATCTGAAGGTTCTGCAGGTTGTCCTGGAGGTTCTATCCAAGATGGCGGCTGGTGAGCAGCTTCCTCTGTCTGGGACAAAGACACGCGCGCATGCGCAGAGCTGCCCTTTCTGCGCTAATTGGAGATGTGTGTAATGGCGTTATCACAAAGAACCTTACCTGTATAGGTGTACCTGAGGGATACTGTGTAGATAATACTCAAGGTTCATCAAAACATGGACCAAAATATAACTGCAGTTTCGAAGATTTAAATGGCCAGTGATCATTACAGTTGACCAAATAAGCAAAAATAGTCAAAATATTCGTAGTATTATCAGTATATTTTGCATTGTGCGCTCTCTAGCTAAAGATTTGTATTTATTTCACTGAGATGCACATTTCTATCTTAAACGTGACCTCTGATTTCGCTTTCTAATGTGGTTGGCGTCATAGCATTGTTATTAACTAGTTCAGGGTTAGGGGTTAGGGTTAGGGTTAGGTCATGCCATGTAGGGTTAGGGTTAGTTCATACCATGTAGGGTTAGGTCATGTCATGTAGGGTTAGGGTTAGGTCATGTCATGTAGACTCCCAGTGGAACTAGGATCATTCGTTCATTCCATGTAATTTGACACGTAAATCATTTGAAACGAAAGCTACTTAATTATACTAAATTATTTATTTCACAACATTACATGCTTTCACTGTACATTGGACCTTAAAATCTCAAATACTCTCAAATATAAATTCATGCTGCGTGCATAATCAAGCTTATAGCTTGAGGAAACATTATAATAAAAAAGAAACAGCAACAACAATATGGCTTGTGGAGAGCATTCATGGTAAAGACGTGCAAAACCCCACCCATACCAAACCAGAAACCAGCTTGACAACCAACTTGTCTGTTATTGTAGAACACAAAAGCTCACATGTACTCTAGTTCTTAGAAGAAAATACAGAAATGTTCATTGGTAAACGTTCCTGATCATGTTTACACAGAACTGCTAAGACTTGAAACACATTTTAGAGTTTTCTTTTGAAGCATGTGTTAAACAGTCTCTATGTTTGCGCTAAACTCAGATTGAATCATTTAATGATTTCCTTCTGAGCATCTGACCTATTCTAAAAAACGGATCATAAGGACGCATAATAAATGCACAAGCTGTGGTTTTTGACACTGGGGAAGGACTCAAGCATCTATCCACAGTGACAAAAGCTGTTATCTCAGTGTTCTACCTTCCGTTCAGCTTCTGAACAAACAACTGAAAGACACAGAACATCACTGATAGAGGGTGAATCCACATTCAGGTCCTCATTGGACCCTTGTTGATTGACAGGTACTTAGAGCATCATGTCATCAAAGACAAAACCTTAGAAGAAGCAGACTTGCTAATGTGCAGACGTAATGCAGCGCTCCCGCCCGCCAGGAGGTGGCGCTGTTACACAGGTCTGAGTCACAGCAGTGGATCCTTACACCCGGCAGCTCCTGCTGTTGGCAGTGTCTCGAGGTGGCACAGCCGCTGGTCAGCACAATCCCCAGAGCCGCTGGAAGACAGGAAGACAGCAGTCAGTCAGAGCAGCAGGACATGCTGACAGCTCTCTCAGCAGAGGGACTCTAACGACAGCAGTTTACGGTGTGAGACTGTGCTGAGGCTGGGGGTACGGCCAGGCTGGGACTGAGGCTGAGACTGAGGCTGGGGGTAGAGCCAGGCAGGGGCTGAGGCTGAGACTGAGGCTGGGGGTAGAGCCAGGCAGGGGCTGAGGCTGGGGGTAGAGGTAGGGCCAGGCAGGGGCTGAGGCTGAGACTGAGGCTGGGGGTAGAGCCAGGCTGGGACTGAGGCTTTGGCTGGGGGTAGAACCAGGCTGGGACTGAGGCTGGGTCTGGGGGTAGAGGTAGGGCCAGGCTGGGGCTGAGGCTGGGGCTGGGGGTAGAGGTAGGGCCAGGCTGGGGCTGAGGCTGGGACTGGGGGTAGAGGTAGGGCCAGGCTGGGACTGAGGCTGAGGCTGGGGGTAGAGCCAGGCTGGGACTGAGGCTGGGGCTGGGGTTAGAGGTAGGGCTAGGCTGGGGCTGAGCTTGGGGGTAGGGTTATCATTTTGAATAGCAGTGTGGTCTAATCCATTGTCCCATCTGGACTGAATACTTTCCAGGAGTGTCAGATCATGAGACAACATCTGGCCTCCTTTCAACTCCCTCCTGATCGGATTAGAGACCAGACTAGGTGTGCTGCCCCTTCAAGACTGTCCTCATCCTAGACAGAGACCCTGTCACACCCGACAGCCTGTCATCAGGCTGTGCTGACCCCATTATTTCCCCTGAGCCAATAAAAACAGGGTGCCACATCAGCTCTTTAACATGATTGGCTGTCTCAGCTGTCCAGGAAGTGGCAGCTGGCGCTTACATCATCCTCATGTCTAAGACGCTGTTTTATAAACTGAGGAATTTACACATTCTAAAAGTCTGAATTCAGAACAGTGCTGTGTGCTGTGTGCTGTGTTTGCGTGCTGTGTTTGAGTGCTGTGTGCTGTGTTTGAGTGCTGTATGCTGTGTTTGAGTGCTGTGTTTGAGTGCTACGTTTGAGTGCTGTGTGCTGTGTTTGTGTCTGAGTGCTCAGATACTCACTACTTTCAGTCCTGATGCAGAAGCGATGCTTGAAGCCTTTGTGTGAGTGGCTGCAGGTGAGGACTTCTGGGTTGGAACAGCCAACATCCACATATCTCTGACCCTGGATGATGTTGCAGCCGTAACACTGCAGGCCTCTCACTGTAGGAAACACACACACAACCTGTTAGTGTGGATGGAGAAAGTGGTAATGCCAGACAGGTGTGTTTCTATTCCAGTGAGGTGTGTCTTTAGTCCAGTGAGGTGTGTCTCTAGTCCAGTGAGGTGTGTCTCTAGTCCAGTGAGGTGTGTCTCTATTCCAGTGAGGTGTGTCTTTAGTCCAGTGAGGTGTGTCTCTATTCCAGTAAGGTGTGTCTCTAGTCCAGTGAGGTGTGTCTCTAGTCCAGTGAGGTGTGTCTCTATTCCAGTGAGGTGTGTCTTTAGTCCAGTGAGGTGTGTCTCTATTCCAGTGAGGTGTGTCTCTAGTCCAGTGAGGTGTGTCTCTAGTCCAGTGAGGTGTGTCTCTAGTCCAGTGAGGTGTGTCTCTAGTCCAGTGAGGTGTGTCTCTATTCCAGTGATGTGTGTCTTTAGTCCAGTGAGGTGTGTCTCTAGTCCAGTGAGGTGTGTCTCTAGTCCAGTGAGGTGTGTCTCTAGTCCAGTGAGGTGTGTTTCTAATCCAGTGAGGTGTGTCTAGTTGTCCGTCTGGAGCAGATTAAAGGACATAAACCTCTTAGAGCTTAACCAGATTGTTTCTCACACACTGGACCTCACACACACCTGTGGCTGAACTCAACAATCCAGTGGGAGATCAGACTGACAGTGATCCTCCCTTTCTCTCCTCTGCAGGCCTGAAGAGCTGGACTGTGGGCTAACAGATGACCTCTAGCACGTCTGGGAAACATCCAACCACAAGCACTCATGCAGCTTTCAGTATGAAAACTAATCCTGCCAAATGCTCTTACTGAATCATTTTAAAATCTGCTGGAATCAAGCCTGGTAGAAGCAAGATGGACAACAACATGAGAGGACTGATGTCATATCAGACAAACACAGAGGGACATTAACTTTAGTCAACATATCTTCACTGAAAGAGAGAGAGAAAGAGCAAGAGAGAGCGAGAGAGAGAGAGCGAGGGGCCAGATGAAGAACCCTGTTTGTCTCTGAGGTGCTGACATGATGTGTGGTTGAGAGCTGAGATGGTGTTGATGTTTAGACCAGATACATGAAACATTAAGGAGGCTTTTCTCTAAGGACATCAGACAGACAGGCAAACAGACAGAGGGGCAGACAGACAGGCAGGCAGACAGAAGGACAGACAGGAAGACAGACAGGCAGACAGACAGACATACAAACTCTACAAACATGCCTACAAAAAGATGCTAAATGTTTACAGTACAATAAGAAATGTCAAATGTAACATAAATGTAATATATTAGTCTAAACAGACAGATGTCATATAAAACCGTCTAAAACAGACAGGCTCAAATGGTATTACTCTGCACGCTGGAATCATATTCTGAGAATAAAACCTTAGTGAATAACCGTGTGATGCTTTGAGATTAAATTCATGCTCAGCATATTCACCCCCTCTGTAAAGCACTGACATGCCATGAGTGTATTGATGAATAATCTGAGATTATGGCACAGTTCATAGGAGCCTCAACGAGATCAAAACTGATGACGAACATCTGTGGGAATCAGAGAATTCATGAGAGAGTAAAAGCACAGGTTTGTTGACCCTGTTTTTTAAAATCTTTCGCTCGCTGCATAAAGAGGTTGGATGTTGGAAATTAATCACTTGAGATTGTACCTCAGGGAAATTTGGGTTTTCACATTTGCTTGATGTCTAGTGTAACCCCATGTGGGACATTAAACCCAGAGCAGTAATTCACCCAACAAAAGAAGCATTATCAAACCCTGAAGACCGTAATAATGCTTGTTCATTATTTCTAAGTGTTTTTTTTCTGTAAATGTAAATCTGTTGACAGTTCGTTGGACTCTGTACAAACACAAACCTCAGGTCCTTCTCTGCTTATTATACATTAGTATATAGATACACCAGTAAACATATATACACAAGTACACACATCCCCTCCCTCACAAACACATGTCCCTCCCCCCCTCACCACACGCATGTATGCACACGCACACAGAAAGCACACACACCGACAGCATTCACACATACACACACAGCATCCACACACACACACAGCATTCCCACAGTCACCTTGTGTGATGCACAGAGCGGACAGCAGGGTGAATGCGAGCGCAGCCAGCCAGGTGTGTCCAGTCATGGGTGCAGCCCAGGTGAGGCGTCTGCAGGTGGGGCTGGGAGGAGGGCAACACGGCCCTGCTAACATCCAGGTGAGGCGTCTGCAGGTGGGGCTGGGAGGAGGGCAGGACGGCCCTGCTAACATCCAGGTGAACTCAAACAGCAGCTCCTTCTTCTGTCAGCGCTGGGATCTGTCTGAGCTGCACACACACGCTGACACGACACACTCACACACACCAGCACGCCTCTATTGAGTGGCAGCAAGTCAGTCAGCGAGTCAGGCAGCGAGTCAGTCAGCGAGTCAGTCAGCGAGTCAGTCAGCGAGTCAGTCAGCGAGTCAGTCAGCGAGTCAGGCAGGCAGGCAGGAAAGGGAAGGAAGATATAATAACCGTTTGAGCTGCTTGTTGCTCCCTCCCTCCTCTCCTCTTCATCCCTCCTACTCCTCTTCTCTCTCTTTCCCCTCCTCTCTGGGAAGAGAAGAGACGATAGATTCCTCTACTATTTCAGAGGGAGAGGAGGAGAGGAAGGAGGGAGGGAAGAGAGGGAGGGAGGGGAGGGCTACAGAGGGGAGAAACGAAGGGAGAGGAGGAGGGGGGAGAGGAGGAGGGGGGACGGACAGCGACTGCAGGCTCTTCAGTTTAACCAGACACAATAATCCAAATGAATTCCTGATTGATAACCCAAGTCTTCTAATAATAGTCCAACACATTGTTACCATGTGGTGGTATCACACTGCAAGAGACCAGTGTGTGTGTGTGTGTGTTGTGTGTGTGTGTGTGTGTTTATCCAGGTTATCACTGTTCAGTGTTTCTCAGCTAGCTCTGGAGAGAAATTCTATCTAATCAAGAATTAACGATGAAATCCTTTCTTAGAGGCTTTAATGCTGCGGATGAGGCAGATTTGCAGCTAAGCCAACCTCTCCTCTCCCACAGCAGCATATGGTGCCTCTCACTCACTGGACACACAGTCACATGGTGGGCCACACATTCTTCTAGGAAAAGGAAGTTCCAGTAAGCCGGAGGAACCTGACTTCCTGTCCTGTGTGACAGATGGGTGTGTGTGTATTGATCTGTTTGTTTTGGTGCTGAGTGTGTGTATATTGATCTGTTGGTTTTGGTGCTGAGTGTGTGTGTGTGTGTGTTTATGCATTGCACTTTGTGGAACTGTGTTGTGTGTCTGTGTAAATATCTGTTTGTGTGTGTGTGTGTGTACTCTGAAACAAAGAGAGGGAGGGAGAGAGAGGGCGGAGAGAGAGGGTGGGAGAGAGGGGGGGAGAGATAGAGGGGGGAGAGAGGGAGGAAGGGAGGGAGAGAGAGGGGGGGAGAGAGGGGGAGAGAGGGAGAGAGAGGGGGAGGGAGGGGGAGGGAGGGAGAGAGGGCGGGGGGAGAGAAGGAGGGAGGGAGAGAGAGAAGGGAGAGATAGAAGGAAGAAAGAGGGAGGAAGGGAGAGAGAGGGGGGAGAGAGAGAGAGAGGGGGAGGGAGGGCGGGCGGGAGAGAGGGCAGGGGGAGAGAAGGAGGGAGGGAGAGAGAGAGGGGAGAGAGAGGAGGGAGAGAAGGAGAGAGAGGGGGAGAGAGAGGAGGGAGAGAAGGAGAGAGAGGGGGAGAGAGGGCGGGAGGGAAAGCAGTAGGGAGAGAGAAAGGGAGATAGGGAGGGAGGGAGGGAGAGAAGGGAGAGAGGGGGAAAGAGGGGGAGAGAGGGGGAGGGAGGGAGAGAGGGCGGGGAGAGAAGGAGGGAGGGGAGGGAGGGAGGAGAGAGGGAGGGAGGGAAATGGGGAGGGAGGGAATATGTACTGGAGGGGATCTCTTGGGATGAGAGCCTTACAGCTCATGTCTCATCTCATGTCACACTGGGCCCTTAGAGGACCCTCTGGGAGAGAGAGAGAGACACACAGAGAGAGAGAGGAGAGAGAGAGAGACGGAGAGAGACACAGAGAGAGAAAGAGAGAGACAGAGAGAGACAGAGAGAGAGAGAGACACAGAGAGAGAGACACACACAGATAGAGAGGGGAGACAGAGAGAGAGAGAGAGAGAGAGAGAAGTGAGAGAGAGGGAGAGAGACAAAGTGAGAGAGAGAGACAGAGACAGAGAGACAGAGAGAGAAGTGAGAGAGGGAGAGAGACAAAGTGAGAGAGAGAGACAGAGAGAGACAGAGAGAGAGAGAGAGAGAGAGAGAGAGAGAAAGCAGCATGGTCATGAAGACTTCCTGATGAAGCTGCTATTAAGGACAAGCAGCAGAAGAAGAGAGGCCGGCAGCGTCGACCCAAAAAAAGACAACAAGCGTTGATGAGGAAAAGCAGAATGCATGAAAAGTTAATTCTGCTGCAAGGCTTTAATTCTGGTCATCTGTCATCTCACATAACGCAGAGATGTGAAGAGAGCAGAGAGGAACAGGAAATGGCTGTTAAGTCTCGCATGTTTTAAACCCTGCTGACAAGATCCACAGTGTTAATCACTGGCAACCCACCGAGCTCCCATGAACACCACAGTAACATCCTGCAGGCTGGGATCCTGACATCAGAGAATCATTTCAGAACACAGGATAGTGACACTGAGAGGGAGGGAGGGAGGGGGGGAGGGGTGTGGGAGGCTGGGGTGTGGGAGGCTGGGGTGTTGGAGGCTGGGGTGTGGGAGGCTGGGGTGTGGGAGGCTGGGGTGTGGGGAGGCTGGGGGACGGTGTGGGGGTCTGGGGGACGGTGTGGGAGGCTGGGCGACAGTGTGGGGGGCTGGAGGACAGTGTGGGGGGGTGGAGGACGGTGTGGGGGGCTGGGGGACAGTGTGGGAGGCTGGGGGACAGTGTGGAGGTCTTTCCGGCAGGGCTCTTCCAGCCTGGTACCATCCCCCCCCTGCTCCTCCAGGGACGGAGGTTTTGTCACACGAGTCTCGATGATCATCTTAACTCTGACTGAGGGATTAAAAACCTCGGAGGCAGGAAGCAGGAAGGGAAGCTGCCTTTTAACACCAACGAATATCAAGTAATTGAAAATTTGCCCATGTGTGCATGTAGCGCAGTTCTGCTATGAAGGGGCATTAAAGCCAGAGGGTTCTTATGTATCAGAGGCTTCCTGTCAGAGAGCTTAGCTGCTGCTGAGGGGACAGAGCACAGCACAGCACACAGCACACAGCACACAGCACAGCACACAGCAAATGGCACAGCACAGAGCACACAGCACAGAGCACAGCACACATCACAGCACAGCATAGAGCACAGAGCACAAGCACAAGCACAAGCACAGCACAGAGCACACAGCACAGAGCACACAGCACAGAGCACACAGCACAGCACAGCACAGCACAGAGCACAGAACACAGCACACAGCACACAGCACACAGCACAGGACACAGAGCACAGCACAGGGCACAAAGCACAGCACACAGCACAGCACACAGCACAGCACACAGCACAGCACACAGCACAGCACACAGCATAGGACACAGAGCACAGCACAGGGCACAGAGCACAGCACACAGCACAGAGCCCAGGGGTAGGGGGGTGAGAAATTTCATTTCTTGTGACGCAGACCATCAGGGCTGCTTCCAGCATCTCACTGGCTCCTGGGACGAAATGGACAATTTAGCTCAGGGGGTTGTTAGGGGGTTGTTAGGGGGTTGACATCACACCATCTGTTAGTGCTGCTTGGGGGTGTTGGGGGCAGGGGTGAGTCGTGAGGGGGGGGGTCATTCCCAGGACAATGAGGATCTTACAACCTCTGCTTCAGGGTATCCTAACTCAGTGGTCCCCAACTCTGGTCCTGCATGTTTTAGATGTTTCCCTGGTCCTCAGGGGCCACTGTCCTGCATGTTTTAGATGTTTCCCTGGTCCACAGGGGCCACTGTCCTGTATGTTTTAGGGTTGGGAAACACTGTCCTAAGACAGGACAATATCCAGCATTAAGTTATCTTGTTTCACAGGATCTCTTGTTCACCCTGAAGGCAGGAAAAGACTCCAGCTCCAGAAGCACAACTTTAACTGTGTCCATCTGAAAGTGTCCATCTGGGTTTTGGGACACTGGGTTGGGATTTCACTTTGACACATCACCTCTGAGAAGAACATGCTTCTTAAACACAGTCTCTGATTATCTTTAAAGGCTTCAGTGCTGCTCTGTGGTGCCGCTCTGCTGCCTCTGAAGCTCTGCCAGTGTCCGTCTCTCTGGCACACATCGAACACTCTGCCTATTTTTAAAAGGTTAGCTGGGCGCAAGGCCGGCCTTTCAGAAGCGGCAGATAAATAATTCAACTGACACAGATACAAACCAACATCTAATACTTCACTCTCTACCAGCTTAGTTAAAGCACTGGTTAAATAATCCAGTCCTCATCTGTACATGCAGAACCCTGGACAGGAACCTGACAGGAACCCTGGACAGGAACCTGACATGAACCCTGGACAGGAACCTGACAGGAACCTGACAGGAACCTGACAGGAACCCTGGACAGGAACCCTGACAGGAACCCTGGACAGGAACCTGACAGGAACCTTGACCAGCGACAAACATGCTGTCCGAGCAATCTGTCATTAAACTGATGCTTCTGAGTGAGTGATCATGTCATACTGCTAAATTAGCACTTCAGAAGCAACAACATACAGACATTTCAGACCCATTCAGCCTCTCCCACGCTTGATAAAGAAGGTTTTCTTGAAATGTTCATTATCTCTGCTGTTTTAAAGCTGTTAGTATCCTCAGGGTTCTTATGGTAGCAGCTTAGCATCATTAACATAATACGCTGATAATTCAGTTCATGTAGCCATAGTTCAGGTCTTTTATCCCAACTTCTTCATCACTATCAAGTTAAGTCAATCATCCTCCTCCTCATCATCTACTCTTCAAGTCAGTGTGGCTGTAATTTCATATTAACTTCAAACATTTAAAATGAATTAAACAGATAGTCCATGCTATGCACCCATGTGGTAACTCGAGGTAGTTAATATAACCTTTATGAATGTTAAGTGTAATTACTAGTATCACATGTCATGTTGTTCTTGTAGGTGCTGAGTAATGTGGTCGTTGATGTAAGTGATGCTTCAGCAAAGCAGCCATATCGCCCTCGGAAACGAGGTGACATTAAACATACGGGACATCTTGGAAACAAGGATATAAAACAATCATGAATTATAAATAGGATTCATAATGGGATTTACAGCAGCACAGAGGCAGTAAGCCTTGTGGGGGTCCAGGGGGAACCTGGATCTGCTGGGTTCCCCGATTAGCTGGACTGGTCCCCCCCCCAGCCGCCCCCTCTGAGCTTCCTGTCACTTGTGTGTGTTAATCCCTCCAGGATTGACCTCCTAAACCAGCGCTAAGAACTAAAGCTGATCCAATACAAGTGGAAAATAGCTCAACACACCTCAGCTGCCCCCCAACACACACCTTACCTGCCCCAATACACACACCTCACATGCCCCACTACACACCTGCCCCACACCTCAGCTGCCCCCCAACACACACCTTACCTGCTCCACACCTCACCTGCCCCCCAACACACACTTTACCTGCCCCACACCTCAGCTGCCCCCCAACACACACTTTACCTGCCCCACACTTCAGCTGGCCCCCAACACACACCTCACCTGCCCCACACCTCACCTGCCCCACAACTTACCTGCCCCCCAACACACACCTCACCTGCCCCACAACTTACCTGCCCCATAACACACATCTCACCTGCTCCACAACACACACCTCACCTGCCCCTCCCACATCCAGCTGCTGGCCGCAAAAACACATCAACATGATCTACTCTGCTGTTGCCATGGTGATGACTTATTTAGTGTTTACGTCCATCTGATGACTTCAAACACTCCCCAGCCTTGCTCTGATTGGCTGGTTGGTGGAGATTCAGTGACTTTAGAGTACTGACAGACTCCATGCTGCTCAGATCAGTGTGGCTCCACAGCACACAAAACAGGAAGCAGCATATGGAAGGGTTCCCGTGGCCACCTCTCCTTCCTGTCCTGATGAGGGCCCCTGAGCATCCTGCTGTACATCTTGCTGCTTTCTGGAAATACATAAACACAATTTATGAATAATATCAGATTAATGCCTCAAATTAAAGAGGAACAAAATGTTCCGTTGCTGAGTGTGGAACAGGAATGTCATGTGAGAGAGGAGTGTGTCAGATCTCAGTCCCTGATTATTATTCAAATGGATCCAACTGAACAAGTATTCATGTGCTGCTTGAATTGACTTCCATTTCAGATTTCTTTTCTTTGGAAGAGATGTCAGCTATTATCGGTGAATCACGAGAGGAGGATATTAATTCCTCCTCAAGACTGTGAAATATAAACCAGCGATAGCTCACTGCATTCGCTCTTTCAAAAAGCTCAGGAAATACGGGTTGTTTCAGTCGCTAGAATGTGATTAGAGGCTTTGATAAATATATCTTCCGGACGCTGCTTGGCTGAAGAACCGAAGCTTCTTTCTGAGCAGCGTCTCAGGATGAAAACATGATGATAAAGGTCTGTTAACATTCAGGAGAGGTGAAACCTGTCTTGAATCATTTCTACTTGTGGATGAATGAATGGATGATTCTACTCACGCCGTTGACCAGAACTCTACACACATTTTGAAGAATCTGGGAAATAAATACCAGAGTTACTGTTGTTGACGTGAACCAGATGTAACACAGCAAAATGACTCCATCATTCTAGGATCCATCATTCTAGGATCCATCATTCTTTGGTAACCTAACTATCCACATTAAACATCCACTAGATCACACAACACCAATTCACATTTATTTCACAGTGAGACACCACAGCCAACAATAATTTCAAGTAGCAATATTGCTTTTTTATTGCAACAATAAAATTGCACCAAGGTTACAATAACAGGTCAAAATAAAGAACGTATGAATTTACAGGAGAAGCAGAATGTCAGCAGAGATGATGTCATCACTGTGCAGGAAGGAAGCAAAGGACTCTGCTGTCTGGCAGGGCTAAGGTCAAAGGTAGGAGTAACACTGAACACGTAGATGAGGGAAGGGGGGGGTCATTCAATGTGCCGTCTGATTGGCTGTCAGGGAATGTGTGGGTGTGTTCTGTAGTGAGGTGAACTGTGGGCATTGGGGCAGGTAAGACACACCATCCCACCTGAGATTCCACCTGTGATCCCACCTGTGATCTCACCTGTGATCTCACCTGTGATCCCACCTGTGATTCCACCTGTGATCCCACCTGGGATCTCACCTGTGATCTCACCTGTGATCCCACCTGTGATCCCACCTGTGATCTCACCTGTGATCTCACCTGTGATCCCACCTGTCCACAAGGTTCACCCACAGCAGCTCTGGATGTTGGAAGTGGTTTAGAGGACAACAACTAAATGTCAGTAAAAGAAAATCAAAATAAATCAAGCAAATAGTGTTAAAATCAAGACATAAAAACAACATTCACATCCTGTATCTGGTTCTTATCTGGGTTACCATGGAGATGGTGTGTGACCAGAAAGTGGTGGGTGTGTGAGAGCTCAGGTGAGTCTCACCTGGAGGACAGGTGTGCTGCTGGTAGTGTTGCTGGGGGGGGGCACATGCTGAATACTGATACATGGATATTGTGTGTTTGTGTGTGTGGTGTGTGTTTGTGTGTTGTGGTGTGTGTGTGTGTGTGTGTGTGTGTGTGTGTGTGTGTGTAGGGGGACTGTGTGTGTAGAGGGACTGTGTGTGTGTGTGTGTAGGGGGACTGTGTGTGTGTGTGTGTGTGTGTGCAGAGCAGGCAGGAGTCCTCCAGGTGTGGTTGCACAGCTGACAGGAAACACAGAGGGACAGCTTCCTGTCTGTCAAACTAACCAGACATGATCCTGTAGATGAGTGAACAGGTGAACAGGTGCTATCAGGACTAGTTCTGTTCCAGGAAGCCACAGAGAAACTTGCAATCAGAGGTTTAAGGCTCTCAAGGCAAAACATTAAAAAAACATTAAAACACTAAATAGTTTGTGTTTGTCTTTGATTCAGTTAGCACAGGCAGGAAAACAAGATGGCTTCCCCAGAAGTGAGCAGTCCTCTAGTGAGCAGATTCCTCTGTCCTCCAAGACACAACCAGGCCAGAATGATGCAGTCTGCCGTAGGAGGAAGAAGAGGGGGAGGGAGGAGGAGAATGGGGGAGGAGGAGGGAGAGGAGGAGGATGGGGGAGGAGGGCCAGTTGTGTTTTCAGATCAGCCCCCTGGTCGCATGTGTGTTCCGCTACCTCTGCACAATATCACTGATCTCTTTGAGAGAAGACAGCAGCTTCCTGAAGTCCTGCTGCGCGCTGCTGCCCCCGGTGGCGGCCGGGCAGATCTGCAGCTCCCTCAGGTTGTTCTCCAGCTTGTTAATGGCCTCGCGGAATGCAAACTTGTTCCTCATCTGCTGGATGGACTCAACGAAGCTCACGCAGCAGCGGGACAGGTTCTTCCCAGCCTCCAGCACGCCGCTGTGACTTCCTGTCTGCTCTGACACGCGGCCAATAGCAGCTCGCAGCTCCTCGCTGCTCTGGAGGACCATGTGACGCGTCACAGCTGAGGGGGCCGAGCGCTCTGGAGGCTGCCGTGTCTTACGCAGGGAGCGGCGGGTGTCCATGAGGGGGATGAAGGCCGGGGGGGAGGCAGGTTCCCCCGGGGAGCTGAGGGGGGAGAAGGAGGTCTGGCCTGGTGAGGTGGACACAGAGGAGGAGGAGCTCTTTAAGGGTTTGGAGGAGGAGACCAGTGGCAGCTTCTTGGGGAGGTCAGAGAGGGAGGGTCGGGGCAGGTCGCTGGAGACATGGGGCTCTGGGCCGTAGCTCAGAGAGGAGGGGCCCCGGGGCTTGGGGTCCGTGGGGGAGTGGAGCTCCAGGCCCCTGGAGGGCTTGCCTGACTTACTGCTGGAGGGGGGTGGAGGCGGCGCAGGCTTGGACTTCTGGAATTTTCCCTGGGGCGCAGTGGGGGCCAAGGAGGAGGGGTCCAAGGTAGGCCTGTGGCGACGGGCCTTACACTCGTCAGCAGCGGCCCCCAGTGCAGGGAACACGTTGGGCTTGAGGAGTTCGGCCTGCAGGGCGCTGGTCCTGGAGCTCTCCTGCCTCCTGAGCCGTGTGATCGGAGGCTCCGCTTCCCTGAACACCTCGTCCACCTCTTCCGTCCTCCTAGGGAGGCGGGGTGGGGGGGTGAGGGCGCCACGGCGAGGGCACGGCTCTCCCTTCTGCTCGTTGGCTTTCTTGCGTGGCAGCGCTGGTTTACCCCCCAGGGTGCAGGAGTCAAAGTGTCGCTGCCCCAGCTCTCTGGGGAGCGTGACGGACCTCCACTCTGAGCAGCCGGAGGGAGCGCTGGAGGCAGACGAGGAGCGCAGAAAGCGTTTGGAGTTGGACACCATGTCCTCCTCTCCCGGGGGGCCCGCGCCCCCCTTGACCCCCACCACCGGCACGGCTGGGATGCCCTTCTTCCGGCCGGGAGGCGGGAACAAGCAGCTGGGGTAGGAGGGCGCTCCGTTCGTGACTCCGCCCACTCCGTTGTTGTTGGCGCCTGAGAACTTGGTGTGATCGGGGGCGTGGTCGGGGGCGTCGCCGGGGGCGTGGTCGCGTGGCTCCAGGGTGTGGCGGTCCAGGTGAGCGTCCGTCTCCCTGAAGGAGCTGCTCCTCTTGGGCGGAGCCGGAGCTGTCTTTTTCTTCTTCTTGATGCGGCTCAGGAAACCTCGGCTCCTGTCCCGGGGAAGCAGACGCTCCTCCTCAGCCACGTCCAGCGGAGGGCGCTCTTTCCTGGGCAGCAGGGGGGACACAGCCACCTCTGGCTCTGCTGGGTCTGGAGGGCACAGGAGGCAGATCAACACATAACCTCTCACACTCTCACACACTCTCACACACAGGCTTCAGACTTCCTCATCTCACCAGGGCCATCAGGGTCTCTGTCCTGGTTCCTCCGCAGTGTTCTGGTCTTGGTTGGCAGTTCTGGAGCTTTCTGACTGCAGCCCACACACTGCTGCTTCCCCAGCTCCTTCTCCACCTCTGACCACACACACACACACGGTCAGCATCACCAGACCACATCAGAATCACAATAAGCTTTATTCACCATGTGAGTTCATATAAACAAGGAATTTGCTGTGGCAGGAGCTTGGAGCTATCCAGAGAGCTAGCAGGTGAGCTAGCAAGAGAACTAGCAGGAGAGCTAGCAGGAGAGCTAGCTGGAGAACTAGCAGGAAAACTAGCAGGAGAACTAGCTAGAGAGCTAGCAGGAGAGCTAGCTGGAGAGCTAGCAGGATAACTAGCTGGAGAGCTAGCGGGAGAGCTAGCAGGAGAACTAGCTGGATAACTAGCAGGAGAGCTAGCTGGAGAGTTAGCAGGAGAGCTAGCTGGAGAGCTAGCAGGATAACTAGCTGGAGAACTAGCTGGAGAGCTAGCAAGAGAGCTAGCAGGTGAGCTAGCAGGAGAGCTAGCAGGAGAACTAGCTGGAGAACCAGCTGGAGAGTTAGCTGTTAAGCTAGCAGGAGAGCTAGCAGGAGCGCTAACCATCGGAGATGCTGGACTCCTGGAACATGTTCTCAAAGGCCTGGTGGGTCTCAGCAAAGGACGGCCGCTCAGCAGGGTTCCACTTCCAGCCTGGGGGAAGAGGTGGAGGACACTTAATACATGTGAAGTGTATGTGTGTGTGAGTGTATTGGCGCTTTTCCACTGCATGGTATCAGCTTGCCTCGACTCGCATTTTTGGCGTTTCCACCGCAGTTCCATGGTACCTGGTACGTGGTAGCGGGTACTTTTTTAGTACCTTCTCGCTCTAGGTACCAAGCGAGCTTGTAAGTCGAGCTAAAAGGTGACGTCGGCAGACGGCCGGCCATTGATTGGCCAGAAAGTGTGACGAAGTCACGAGAGCGACTTAAAGCAACAGCTAATACTTATTACTATCAGATACAGTCCATTACACCAACAGTCTACAAGCTTTTTAAAAGTCAGATAATTTACAAATTACTAGTTCGTCAACATGGCTAAAATTATAATGTGGGTTCTGTCCACTTGTGGGTTGCGTTGGTGTTATTTACGTCGCGTACAAAAATACGTCACGGCCTACGTCACGCCCCTTTCGCCGACGACCAGGAAGTACTATTTGCGGTACTATTTGCGGTGGAAAACCACCCGTGTTTACTACAAACCGAGTAGAGTCGAGTCGAGTCGTGCTACATTTGCGGTGGAAAAGCGGCATATGTGTGGGTGTGTATGTGTGTGTGAGTGTATGTGTGTGAGTACGTACAGGCCCTCATCAGCTGATACACCTTCTCAGGGCAGCCCTCTGGTCTGTCCATGCGGTAATCCTTCTCCAGCAGCTCGTATACCTGGGACAGGTCGATCCCCGGGTATGGAGACATCCCATAGGTGGCGATCTCCCATAGCAACACGCCGAATGCTGGAGCAGGGAGGGGGCGACATACCACATGACATCATGTCACATGACACCCATCTTCTGACCCTTGAAGAAATCTCCCATACACACTTCCTAAATGTGTCACTTCCTGTCGCCCCCCCCCCCCCCCCCCCCCCCCCAGACTCACCCCAGACGTCAGACTTGATGGAGAAGGTGTTGTAGGCCAAGCTCTCGGGGGCGGTCCACTTGATGGGGAACTTGGCCCCAGCGTGGGCAGTGTAGGTGTCCCCTGTCATCAGCCGGCTCAGGCCGAAGTCTGCCACCTTCACCAGGTGGTTCTCCCCTACCAGGCAGTTCCTGGCAGCCAGGTCCCTGAGGGGGGAGGGAGGGAGGGAGGGAGGGAAGGAGGGTCAGTGCTTAGATCAGGGGAGGAGAGAAGCAGATGAGGGAAGGAGATGAGGGGAGGAGAGATCAGAGAGGAGATGAGGAGAGATCAGAGAGGAGGAGAGATCAGAGAGGAGGAGAGATCAGAGAGGAGGAGAGACCAGAGAGGAGGAGAGATGAGAGAGGAAGAGAGATCAGAGAGGAGGACTCTGACCTATGTATGAAGTTCTTCCTCTCCAGATACTCCATAGCAGAGGAGATCTGTGTGGCCATGTAGAGCAGCACCACAGCGTTCACCTCCTCCCTCAGACAGTCTCTCAGGTAGTCCAGCAGGTTCCCGTGGGTCATGAACTCTGTGATGATGTAGAACGGCGGCTCACGGGTGCAAACACCTGCAGAGGGCAGAGCTTACTCACCTGCCTCAGGTGTTCATACATTCATGTGTGGTTCATGATGCTTCATGTGTGGTTCATGATGCTTAATGTGTGGTTCATGATGATTCATGTGCTCACCAAGCAGCTGCACCAGGTTGGGGTGTTTGATCTCTTTCATGACAGCAGCTTCCTTCAGGAACTCCTCCACCTCCATAGTGTCCTCCTGTTACACACACACACACACTTATACATATACACACGCATGCTCGGTACACACACACACAACCAACTCTTCTCCATTTGGGTACAAAATCACCTGCAGTTACATCTCTGTAGTACCAGGTGGAGCTATACTGGACAGAGCGCAGCACAGGTCCTTTTCAAAGGACTGGGACACACACACACACACACACACACAAACACACACCTTGAGAGTCTTGACAGCCACAGTGAGGCTGTACTTCTTCCACACCCCCTCGTACACCTCCCCGTACTGTCCTCCGCCCAGCTTGTGTTTCATGGTGATGTCTGTTCGCTCCATCTCCCACTTGTCATAGTTAGGAGACACACCGTACACGGTGGGCTTGGTGCGTTTGGGCGCTGGGTAGTGCAGCGTGGTGATCAGACCGTCTGCCACTGTGGAGTGGTGGTGAACCAGCTCTGCCAGAGTGGTGAAACGACTCTCTGAGGAGACATACAGCTGGAGGGAGGAGGGTGGGAAGAGAAAGAGGGGGATAGAGGAGGAAGGGAGGAGAGAGGATAAAGGTTAGATTGAAGGATGTTGTTCAACTAGAATCTTCTCTACTTGAGTGAAAAAACGATCCATCACTACAATTTCCTCTGCCTCCTCCTACCCATTCTCCTCCTCCTCCTCCTTCTTCTCCTCCCCCTCCCCAGCCTCCTCCTCCTCCCCAGCCTCCTTCTCCTCCTTCTCCCCAGCCTCCTCCTCCTCCCCAGCCTCCTTCTCCTCCTCCTCCTCCTCCTCCTTCTCCCCAGCCTCCTCTTCCTCCTCTTCCTCCCCAGCCTCCTCCTCCTCCTCCTACCTTGCTGTCAGAGGCAGTGTTGATGCGGTAGTGGTAAACTCGTCCCTCGTAGCGTAGAGAGATGGATCTCTGTCCAGGGCTGCTCTCGCTCTCCCGCACCAGGAAGCTCCCGTTGATCCCCGAGCTCAGCAGGTATTCTGCAGCGTTCCGTGACACAGGCCCGTGATACCAGCTGTGCTTCTCCAGGCTGTTCACAGGTGTGATGTAGTTGCTAGGCACCCATCCTTGCCCGTTCTTGGTACGTGCCTCGCACCATTCTCCATTGTGGTTGTAACCCAGAACTCTGAGCTTTTCTCCTGCAGGGGGAACAGAGTCAGAGGTCAGGGAGAGGTCAGAGGGTTTTAGTGGTGTAACTGGACAGTAATGATGTGTGTGATTCTGTCTCACCCTTGGTGATGCTGAGTGTGTTGTCTCCGCTTGCCACAAAGTCGTACAGCGCCACAAACAGGTTGGGGTCGTTCTCACTGGGCCCAGCCAGCAGACTCTCCTTCGAGTTCCAGCGACCAGCCTCCAACAGACCAGGGGGGTCCAAGTCTGGCTTCTGCAGGGCTTCTGGAACACACACACACACACACAGAGCTCAGACCAGGACAGAGGGGGTAAGGGATTTATTTTCGTATGTGTGTGTGTGTCAACATTTCTATGTTCCACAGCAGCATCAGGTGTGGAGGCCTGCTGGTCACCACGCTGCAGTAGAACATTGTAGTTCCACCAAAAAGGAAGACAGATCCAGCTGTGTGTTTCTGGGCTGACAGACAGACAAGCAGGCAGACAGACAGGTAGACAGACAGGTATGAACAGGGGGGTTGGGACCAAACACTGTCTACATCTCAGCTGTCACACCTGTTTCAGCACCTTCAGCTTCACACACACACACACACACAGATGACAGGCCTGAGACAGTTTGGTGTTTAGAGCATCAGAGAGAAGAAAAGCTGGTTGTGAAGTGGTTGTGTTGTGGTTCAGGGGGGTTGTGTCGGCTGATAAGCACCAGTGTGAAAGCAAAGCCTCTGGTCGACAGACCTCTGGTCGACAGGCCTCTGGTCGACAGGCCTCTGGTCGACAGACCTCTGGTCAACAGACCTCTGTTCGACAGGCCTCTGGTCAACAGACCTCTGGTCTACAGACCTCTGGTCAACTCAATCAGACAGTTGCACAATCCCTGGCACATGCTGAGTGTTCTGGTCCAAATAAAGGACCCTGTTCAAACTGCCGTTCCCTCTACTTCTCAGAACTGAATCAATCTTTCATCCAGACTAACACAGTTAGCTGATCTTCATCTCAAGTAGAGGCAACGAGGAGTCATGGAAAATGAGTTAAGTGGACAGAAAAACCCTTTAAAGTGAGTCTGTAACTCACTTTCACCACACGTCCTTATGTAGACTGATGTACTTCCATTCTGTCCTTCCTGCAATCTCTCCCCCCTCTGCAGTGAGACAGCGTGTCCACCCCCCCCCCTCTGCAGTGATACAGTGTATCTACCCCCCTCCCTCTGCAATGAGACAGTGTATCTACCCCTCTCCCTCTGCAATGAGACAGTGTATCTACCCCCCTCCCTCTGCAGTGATACCGTGTATCTACCCCCCTCCCTCTGCAGTGAGACAGTGTATCTACCCCCCTCCCTCTGCAGTGATACAGTGTATCTATCCCCCTCCCTCTGCAGTGAGACAGTGCATCTACCCCCCTCCCTCTGCAGTGATACAGTGTATCTACCCCCCTCCCTCTGCAGTGAGACAGTGTATCTACACCCCTCCCTCTGCAGTGATACAGTGTGTCTACCCCCCTCCCTCTGCAGTGATACAGTGTGTCTAACCCCCTCCCTCTGCAGTGAGACAGTGTATCTACCCCCCTCCCTCTGCAGTGAATCTACCCCCTCCCATTGCAGTGAGACAGTGTGTCTACCCCCCTCCCTCTGCAGTGATACAGTGTATCCACCCCCCCCCCCTCTGCAGTGATACAGTGTATCTAACCCCCTCCCTCTGCAATGAGACAGTGTATCTACCCCCCTCCTTCTGCAGTGATACAGTGTATCTACCCCCCTCCCTCTGCAATGAGACAGTGTATCTACCCCCCTCCCTCTGCAGTGATACAGTGTATCTACCCCCCTCCCTCTGCAGTGATACAGTGTATCTACCCCCCTCCCTCTGCAGTGATACAGTGTGTCTACCCTTCTCCCTCTGCGGTGAGACAGTGTGTCTACCCCCCCTCCCTCTGCATTGATACAGTGTGTCTACCCCCCTCCCTCTGCAGTGATACAGTGTGTCAACCCCCCCCCCCCCCCCCCCCCCTCCACAGCATAGGAAAGAGGCCTCAGAGAGATATCTTGCCTCTCTCTAACTTCTCAAACACGCTATGCAGTAATATCCTTCTATCTCTTCCCCTCAGCCCCCCCAGCCCCCTCGGCCCCCCTCAGCCCCCCCAGTCTTACCTTCAAGGTAACAGCTGGAGGAGGATGATAGTCCCTTCTTAGATTTGCACCCCACCAATTTCAGACAAATCTCCAACATTTTCATTTGCTTTTTCCCTCCACTTCCCACTTGAAAAATCCAGATTCTCTGGGTCTGAAAGTCTCACTAACTTTCCTTCCACTCACGACTGGAAGAAAGAGAAAAAACGGGGGAGGGAAGAAAAAATAAGAAAAAAAGTTTGGAAAAAGTTCCTTTGACCGTCGAGAAAAGGAGCAGAAGATTGTTGAAAACTAAACTTTGAAGGTTTAAGAATCCGTTTTTCTTTCTCTTCTCTCCAGCCCAGCTTGAAGTTCTCCGGGCTGCTCACTGCTCTAGCGATCTACAGCCTCCATCTTGGTTTCCTCCTATCTTCTTCTCCTCACCGCTGAAGACTTGGAGGCTGGAGCAGGACTGTGTGAGTCAGAGCAGGCAGCTGAGCAGAGTGGATACAGCCATTCTCCAGTCCCCCGTCAGTGTGTGTGTGTGCGCATGTGTGTGTGTGTGTGTGAGGGGGAGAGAGAGAGTGTGTGAGAGAGAGAGAGTGTGTGTGTGTGAGAGAGAGAGAGAGAGAGAGAGAGAGAGGCGCTCGTCCTGAAGACTGCCAACAAAGGCTCTCTGTCAGCCTGCTGCCCTGAATGACATCAGATGCTTAGTCCCTCCCCCAAAACACGCTCACACACTCTCACGCACACTCACGCGCACACACTCACGTACACTCATGCGCACACACACACACACACAAACAGGAATACAAAGTTGGGCAGCGATCACCAACCATGGGGGAAAAAGTTGCAGTCCAAGTGAAGAGTGTTAGCAACATGTTATTAGCGTGTTAGCAGTGTGTTAGCAGAGTGTTAGCAGTGAAGCCAGTGTGTTAGCAGTGAAGCCAGTGTGTTAGCAGTGAAGAAAGTGTGTTAGCAGTGAATCCAGTGTGTTAGCAGTTAATCCAGTGTGTTAGCAGAGTGTTAGCAGTGAATCCAGTGTGTTAGCAGTGAAGCCAGAGTGTTAGCAGTGAAGCCAGTGTGTTGGCAGTTAATCCAGTGTGTGAGCAGTGAATCCAGTGTGTTAGCAGTGAATCCAGTATGTTAGCAGAGTGTTAGCAGTGAAGCCAGAGTGTTAGCAGTGAAGCCAGTGTGTTAGCAGTGAAGAAAGTGTGTTAGCAGTGAATCCAGTGTGTTAGCAGAGTGTTAGCAGTGAATCCAGTGTGTTAGCAGTGAATTCAGTGTGTTAGCAGTGAAGCCAGAGTGTTAGCAGTGAAGCCAGTGTGTTAGCAGAGTGTTAGCAGTGAATCCAGTGTGTTGGCAGTGAATGGGTGAAGCCGGTTCTGGCATGACACTCGGGCTGCCCGCGTCATCACTCAGTCATACAATCAGTACATATCATTAATTCACACAATTCGGTATACTTTACCTATTTATACACCTCAGTATACATCATCACTCATTCACACACCTCAGTATACATCATCACTCATTTACACCTCAGTACACGTTATCACTCTCCCCCTCACATGCACTAGCAGCACAAGCACTCAGGTAGTGTAAGCAATCAATCATGAACACACCTGACTCAGCTAGTGCAAGCCCATTGGGCCTCGACCGGTAAGACTGCCTTTAAAGGCTGCCCGGATATCTAACACTCACACAGACCGGCTAAGGATCAGTACTGTTGCCTCCCACCACCATCCACTTTCTCCCCCGGTTGTCTGTCTGTCTGACTATATGTATATCTGTCTTCTGTCTATGAGGGGGATTATATATCTATTGCTCCATGCCTCATGTCATATATGTATGCACGTATGTGTCGCTCGAGGCGGTAGGGAGCGCTCCCCCTTTAGACATTCCACTCCGCCAAAGTCAAACATATTCCATGTCATGGTAATCAATAAATATTGTTTATTATCAATTCATCGATCACGTGAGTGTCTTGACTGAAATACAGTGTGTTAGAAGTGAATCCAGTGTGTTAGCAGTGAATCCAGTGTGTTGGCAGTGAATCCAGTGTGTTAGCAGTAAAGCCAGAGTGTTAGCAGTTAGTAGAAGTAAAGCCTTTTCGATTAGATTAGATCTTTATTTGTCATTGTCACAGGTACAACGGAATTGAAAGTGCTTCTAGTGAGTGCAAAAAGTAGAAACCTAGTGCTAAAATAACTAATAAGTATTAAAATAACTAGAATACATTTCCTTTGTCTTTCTGTCTGTTTGTCACAACAGGGTTTTTGGGAAATCCTTCTTCCTACTGCCAACCCCCATGAACTGCCTCTCTCTATCTCCCTCCCCCCCCCCCCCCCTCCCTCCCTCCCATCACACACACAGAGCCAGCAGGATAACAGACTCCACAGCAGGTCCTGGTTGTGGGTTAACAGTTGACCCACACACTCGCCCACTGCCACACAACCTAGAGTCCAATCAAGGAAATTAAATAAATGACAGGCCTTTCCTACTGAGGGGGTGAGGAGCAGGGTCTGGGGGGGTGTGGGTGGAGGGGGTGAGTGTGTATGGTGTGTGTCTGTGTTTGTGAACCCCCCCCCCCCACAGTCACACACAGAGCAGATGACCAGGGAGGCTGTTGGAGCCTGGAGACTGGAGCAGCAGGGTACACATGGTTTGGGGATGAGCTCATAGGAGAATAGCTCACTAGCGTTTTATATAATCCTCTCTCAGTATGTTAACAGTTAGATGACGTACAAACACTTCCACAAGTACACACATCTATACACAAGTACACACATTCATACACAAGTACACAGGTGCACACACAGGCACGCAAAGGAACACAATGCACTTCTGGTACTTGATTCACTGCTTGATTCATTGCTTGAGAGAGGGAAGGAAATTGTTTGTAGTTGACACTATCTGAGGGTACGGTTCCCTACATAACCTCCAAACAGCTGGGGGGGACAGGACCCCCAGGGTGGGGTGTCTGGGCAGGGGGTACGGTTCCCTACATAACCTCCACACAGCTGGGGGGGACAGGGCCCCCAGGGTGGGGTGTCTGGAGGATAGTCCTGAATCAACATTACTCTGTAAGAGCTGGAGAAGTCTACAGGGGGAAGAGCATGATGTAGACACTGTTAAACACACACGCACTCACTCACTCACTCACTCACACACTCACACACACACACAGCTGCTGCAGTGAGAACACCCCCCCCCCCCCCCCCCCCCAACTTGCATCAGAAGCAGAGCCAGAGATCTGAGCCAAACAGCCTCGTTTGTTTTCATATTGTTGTGGAGTTTTAGAGGCCCACCTTCCCCCCTTCCCCCCCACCTTCCCCCCTTCCCCTCTGCCAGCTTTCATATCTGCTTCAGAACACGAGGTCACCGGTTCAAATCCCCCCTGAACGGAGATGACAGAGAAAACCAGAACACTGATGGAACACAACAAAGAATGCTGCAGGTCAAGTCTGCAGGTTGGAGTCGCAGAGCTGAATTTATACTGCAGCGTTTCAGAGGAGCTGGGAGGAGGAAACAAATTTGTGTGTGTCAGTGTGTGTTTGTGCGGGGAAGAAAGTACAAGAAAGTGAAATAAAGAGAGAGTGACTTGGCCAGGAGGCTCTGTGAGCTGCAGTGGAGGTTTGCTGGTTTTCTTTGTCTTTAAGTGGAAACAGATGCAGGCAGTGTAGCTAGCTAGCTAGCTGGCCCCCTCCTATAGCTGACAGGCAGTGTAGCTAGCTAGCTAGCTGGCCCCTCCTATAGCTGACAGCAGTGTAGCTAGCTAGCTAGCTGGGCCCCTCCTATAGCTAACAGGGAGTGTGGCTGTGTCACACCATCCCTTGCCTCCATGGTGACAGCTTCTTTGGGATGCTGTGCTATGCAGTCAGGGAGAGAGGGAGGACAGAGAGAGGGGAGGGGAGAGAAAAGGGAGGGGGGGGGGCAGAGAGAAGGGAGGGCAGAGAGAGGGGAGAGGAAGGGCAGAGAGAGGGGAGAGGGAGGGCAGAGAGAGGGAGAGCAGAGGGGATGGGAGAAAAGTGAGAGGGAGGGAGAGAGGGAGGGCAGAGAGAAAGAAGTAGATGGAGGGAGAGCAGAGAGAGGGGAGAGGGGAGAGAGAGAGAGAGAGACAGGAGAGAGAGAGAGAGAGAGAGAGAGAGTGTTGTGGTCACAGCCCTCCAGGACTAACAGGCTGTGACAGGACGGCATTTCTACACAAGACGGAATTTGCAAGGCACGGTAATTAATCCTTAAACACAACAAAAACAGGTTCTGTCTGCCCAGAGAGCAGCAGCAGTGTGTGTTAGCAGGGGTGTCTATAAGCTCCTCCCTCTTGTCCCGCTGGACACAAGACAGACGGGAACCTGTCTCCATGGTTACTGGCAATAGTGAACATGCATGTGGGCAGGAGACAAACAGGAAGTAGGAGCAAACACAGAACGCCAGAGAGGGAGGGAGGGGAGGGGAGGAGAATTGGAGAGACAAAGAGAAAGACTGACAGAGAGAGAGAGGAAAGAGAGCGAGAGAGAGAAGGGGAAGAGAGAGAAAGAGCGAGCAAGAGTAGGGGAAGAGAGCAAGAGAAAGAAAGAGAGAGACAGGGAGAGAGAGAGAGGGAGAGAAGGCTAGAGAGAGAGACAGGTAGACAGGGGGAGAGAGATAGGGAGAGATAGAGGGATAGAGAGAGAGACAGGGAGAGAGGGAGAGGACAGGAAGAGGGAGAGGAGGGATAGAGAGATAGACAGGGAGAGAGGGAGACAGGGAGAGAGGGAGAGAGAGGGAGGGATAGAGAAATAGAGAGGGAGACAGGGAGAGGGAGAACAGAGAAGGATAGAGAAAGAGAGAGGGGGGATTGCACCAGTTATTTCTCAGGAATGCACAAGAGGTCACATTCTTGGACTTCACTGCTGTAGCTTGCCTAGTGTTCAACTCTCTCCGCAAAATAGGCAATATTACCTAACCCTGCCTAGGGAGGGCGCACACGAACACACACACGCACATACTGTTCCCTGCACACAGACACACTTGACAAAGCACAGCAAGCGGAAGTTGTCAACTTAGATAAGACTGTTATTGAGGATGAGGATTCAGACAGGAAGTTGGAAAACACAATGCTGACTCACTTCCTGTATCTGGTCTGTCCTGCTAACTGAACACTCACACCTGCTTTTAGCTGGTTATTATCTGTGGAACTGAAATGTCCTTCATGATCTGACAGGTGGTCAAGTTTCAAAAGAGGAAAAACACACACAACAGCTAGGCTAACGCTACACTGTCCTGTAATGGCTTGGCTAATGCTACACTGTCCTCTCATTGGCTATGCATGTTCAGGACCCACAGGGATCATGAGGGAGCTTTTGGTGTCTAGACTTAACAGATTCCACAAGGTCCAGCAAACAGAGAGACAGGGAGAGAGTGATGAGAGAGAGAGAGAGAGAGAGAGAGAGAGAGAGAGAGAGAGAGTGCAAGGACAACAGGAGAGGGTCAGACAGGCATACAGACAAGCAGACATACAAGGATATGTAGGCAGGACGGACAGGCAGGCAGGTAGGTATGTAGACAGACAGGTGCAGTTGAGGTCACCAGGAAGAGGTCACATCCTAACATGGGAGGGGCCAGAGGTCATACACAGTAGGAGGGTGTAGCTAGCAGAGTGTAGCTAGCAGAGTGTAGCTAGCAGAGTGTAGCTAGCAGAGTGTAGCTAGCAGAGTGTAGCTAGCAGAGTGTAGCAAGCAGAGTGTAGGCTAGCAGAGTGTAGCTAGCAGAGTGTAGCTAGCAGTGTCCAGGCTACACAGGTGAGGGAGCAGCATGTTAGCATGTCCTCACTGCAGACACACTGGAAGGATCCAACACGTCCCTGCTTGTCCTTCAACTACCTTCTCCCTTCACATTCTCCTGCACTTCGCTCTCGCTCTCTCTCTACACCCTCTCTCCCTGTCTCTCTCCCTGTCTCTCTCCCACTCCCTCACACTGTCTGTCTCTCTCCCACTCCCTCACTCTCTCACATCCCTCTCTCTCTCCCACCTCCCTCACTCTCTCTCTGTCTCTCATCCCACTCCCTCCCTCACCCTCCTGCTCTCTCTCCCACTCCCTCCCTCACCCTCCTGCTCTCTCTCTCTCTCCCACTCCCTCACTCTCTCAGTTTCTCTCCCACTCCCTCACTCTCTCTCCCACTCCCTCCCTCACCCTCCTGCTCTCTCCCACTCCCTCACTCTCTCTCTCTCCCACTCCCTCACTCTCTCAGTTTCTCTCCCACTCCCCTCACTCTCTCCCCACTCCCTCCTCACCCTCCTGCTCTCTCTCTCCCACTCCCTCACTCTCTCAGTCTCTCTCCCACTCCCTCCTTCAACCTCCTGGCTCTCTCTCGTCTCCCACTCCCTCACTCTCTCTCCCACTCCCTCTCTCCCACTCCCTCCCTCACCCTCCTGCTCTCTCTCTCCCACTCCCTCTCTCTCTCTCCCACTCCCTCACTCTGTCGCTCTCCCACTCCCTCCCTCACCCTCCTGCGCTCTCTCTCCCACTCCCTCTCCCCTCCTCTCCCACTCCCTCCCTCACCCCTCCTGCTCTCTCTCCCCCTCTCCCACATCCTCCTCACCCTCCTGCTCTCCCACTCCCTCCCTCAATCTGTCTCTCTCCCACTCCCACTCCCTCACTTTCTCTCTCTGTCTCTCTCCCACTCCCTCCCTCACCCTCCTGCTCTCTCTCTCTCCCTCTCTCAGATAAACAGCATCGCTTGGGCTAGCATGAGAGCTAAGCTAGCTCAGTTGTGAGCTCTGACATGATCCTTCAGGCGCTACATGAGTCACACAGCCCACGCTCCCCCCCTGTCCATTTTACAACTCAAAGGGGGAGGAAATGGGGGAGAAAAACATTGCTGCTACTGAGCCGGTCGTCTACAGAACCTGTTTTCCTGTCTTAACTGCAGACTTTCACTCACGTCCCCCAGAATCCTGTGACCTCAGACACAGTGTGGGTCCATATTAGGTGTGAGAATCACGTCCTTAATAACATCTTATTTCATCATTCAGATGATTTCACTGATCAGTGTGTGGGACGTGTGTGTTGCTGTGGTTGAAAGCTTCTTAGGGATATCAGGTCTTACCGTGCACAGCAAACACGTTGCAGTGGAGGGGTCCATGACGAGAAGCATCCCTCCGGCCGGCCTTGATGAAGGGCAGCGCGGGCAGGCTGGGCCTCCTCTGGTCTCCAGACAACTTGGCCGGCTGCTGCCCATAGGAGCAGGGAGCCAGGGGCAGGAGGGCACTGGGCTGGGCCACCAGGGGCAGGAGGGGCACACTGGGGCAGGAGGGTGTCCAAGACTGTGGTGTGGCGGTGGAGGTATTGGGGAGGGGTAAAATTGTGGGCCAGACAGCAGGTGAGTTAGAGGGTAAGGTGGAGAGTGTGAGGGGGAGATTTGGGGTGAGGTGATGGGGAGTGGATGGGTGAGGAGGAAAGGGCTAGGGTGGGGAGGGGGAGGTCTGGGGTGAGGTGGTCTCTGGTGTGTAGCAGAAATGAGGTGAGGTTCCAGAGCAGTGATGGGAGACAGAGAGACTGTCGGCCCCACTGGAGCTACCCTGGCTGGGCTAGAGAGATGGGAGGAACACTGCAGATCTGTGTCTCCTCCTCTCCTTACTGAGCATCAACACAGGTGTGCATGTCCAGAATCAGAGGAGAGCCGGTACATGACACAGAGGGGCTTCTGGGGTCCGGCTGGTCTGCGGAGAGTGACGCAGGGGCCAGGCTTTGTCCAGCTGCTCTGGGGAGAATGAGGCTGGGGGGCCAGCTGCTCTGGGGAGAATGAGGCTGGGGGCCAGCTGCTCTGGGGAGAGTGAGGCTGGGGTCCAGGCTGCGTCCAGCTGCTCTGGGGGAGAGAGAGGCTGGGGGCCAGCTGCTCTGGAGAGAGTGAGGCTGGGGCCCAGGCTGGGGCCCAGGCTGTGTCCAGCTGCTCTGGGAGAGTGAGGCTGGGGGCCAGGCTGAGGCCCAGGCTGTGTCCCAGCTGCTCTGGACTGTTACCATGCAGAGCTGCACCTCTGGAACAAGTTCATGTCTTTAAAGTTCCACAACAGCAGATCGCTCAAACAGCAACACAAAGTGTGACTTAGTGAAAAGCTGCTTTCATGAGCAGCTGAACTGATCTGCTTCAGTGTTTCTGACCTACTGACATCCAGAAGCACATTATTAACCTCTTCCTGAGATCTCTTCATGTCCCATTTCACAGCTTCACTTCATTTATGATAGAAACTCACACATGGTCACAGTGGAATGAGACACACAAGGTCTGAATTAACCACGACTGTCAACCATAGTTTCTGGAGGATCCATACAAATCTATCCTGAGATTGTAACCCTAACATAAACATTAACAGTTATATAGAAAGATATTCAGGTCTCACAAGAGGACATCAGGATCACTTCTCAACACACCCAGAAACTCAATCACACTTCCCGTGCATTAACCTTTCTCTGGTTATCTAGCAAACTAGGACGAAGAAATGTCATGGAAAAACTACAGGAATGTTAAAGACAGAGTAAAGTTGACTATCTTGAGCTTGATAGTTGTTACATTTTACTAATCTGGTCATACGCAGCGTAAAAGACCCTTCAACTCCACATCGGAACAGCATCCATGTTTCATGTTAACCACAACCATGAAGTCCATGAAGACACCAAGTGAACCCTGAAATCTGTGGTCCTGTTCCAAACTTCCGTGTCCAGGGTTCGAGTCCTGCCGGACCCACTGGAGACCCGGGTCAGATCCTGCTGAGCTGTCAGCCCGGTAACTCCCAGATCCTTAAACACTCTTCCAGATCCGCTCCGGTACCGTGTGATCGGACCGCCGACTTATTCAAACTCTCTCCTGGAAGTCTGAGAAACAAACTTCGGTCGGATCTCCGTCGCCGAGGCCGCCATGTTTCCGTACGCAAGGTGGGTTAGTGAAGTCTGGGGGTGGAGACACGTTAACGTCAGAGCGTGCGTGCGTGGGCTCGTGCCTGCACGGGACTCTGGAGCATTTGGCTCGAGGGCCCCGGGTGTTCAGGCCCCGGGTGTTCAGGCCCCTCCTGCCTTGCATGCTGATACATATTCCTGCCAGAAACGTTATGGTCAAATGCACAAACATCACATCTACACATAAAAAAAAGAAGAACACAATACATGAATAGTTATTTTTATTACTCCAATACAGTTCATAACGATTGCAGTTATTTATTTTCCTCAACAAAAGTAGAGAGGTTTTAAACCATCATCAACAAAATTTTGTTATTATAAAACAAGTAGAAAAACGCCCACCTGCTTAAACAGAATAGCAGAGACATGTTACAGGCATGTTGGAAACCTCTCCTGGTCCATCATCAGATACATGTAGTAACAAGTTCTAAGCAGGTTTCACACAAGGTTCCAAAAGGCCTCAATACTTCTGACCTCAATATCTGGGGTCTCAGATCAAGTTATGTTCCCTATCTCCTCTCTCCTGTCCCCTCTCTCTATCTCCTCCCTCCTCTCCGGTTCCCACTCTCCTCCCTATCCTCCCTGTCTCCTCTCTCTCCTCCCTCCTTCCTGTCTCCTCTGTCCTTCCTGTCTCCTCCCTCCTTCCTGTCTCCTCTATCCTTCCTGTCTCCTCCCTCCTTCATGTCTCCTCTATCCTCCCTGTCTCCTCCTTCCTGTCTCCTCCCTCCTTCCTGTCTCCTCTATCCTTCCTGCTCCACAAGTTTTTGTCGCGTCACCATCACGATCTCCTCCATCACTTCCGGTTTCAAGATGTCCTTGATCTAGAGACAGGAAACAGGAAACCAGACAACACGTTAAGAAGATCAGCTGATGGTGGGTCCATCCTGAGTGCAGCTCCAGAGCTAACATGCTAACATGCTCACAGCTGTTACCTGGTGAGGGATGGAGGCCTCATAACAGTAGAGCACGCTGGTGTCGTACAGGAGAACCATGTGAGCAGCCAGAGCCAGCAGACAGTTCCTCAGCCTGGAGATGACCTCTCGGTCTGACAAAGACACCGGCTGAGAGAGTAGGAGGAGAAGGAGAGAGGATGTTTCAAAATTACACAAGACATACTGTAAGCAGTTAAGACCCCTCAACAAGCAAACCTTTCAGAATCAGACCTCCCCCACCTCCTCCTCACTTCCAGACTGGTGTGATACCCCCCTTCCTCCTCCTCCTCCTCCTCCTCCCACCCCCCCCCCCCCTCCTCCTCACTTACAGACTGGTGTGGTACCCCCCTTCCTCCTCCTCCTCCCCCTCCTCACCTCCAGGCTGGTGTGGTGCCCCCCTTCCTCCTCCTCCTCCGTCCTCCTCACCTCCAGGCTGGTGTGGTACCCCCCTTCCACCTCCTCCTCCTCACCTCCAGGCTGGTGTTGTAGCCCCCAGCTTCCTCCCCCTCCTCCACACCTCCAGGCTGGTGTGGTACCCCCCCTTCCTCCTCCTCCTCCTCCTCCTCCTCCCCCTCCTCCTCACCTCCAGGCTGGTGTGGTAGCCCCCAGCCTCCTCCCCCTCCTCCACACCTCCAGGCTGGTGTGGTACCCCCCTTCCTCCTCCTCCTCCTCCTCACCTCCAGGCTGGTGTGGTAGCCCCCAGCCTCCTCAGTCTGCTGTCCAGGGGTGGGGTACAGCCACACAAAGCCGTTGTTCCCCAGGATGAGCGAGGCTCCGCAGGGCAGGTTGTGGAAGTGAGTCTTCTGCCTCTTAATCAGGGAGGGAGAAAGCTGCACTAGAACCCCCTGACCCAGCTGGGAGAGAGCACAAAGGAAACACAGGCTGAACACATGAGGCTGACTTCAGATGTACACCACCCCCCCCCACCCCCCCACCACCCCACCCCCCCGATGGTGCTGTGTGAAGCGCGCACACACATACACACACTGCGTTACCTTCCCATACTTCAGACTGCGTGTGTGAAGGGACATGGCTCCATCTGAGAAGACAGACTGCACCTCCGCCTGACACAGTCAAGGAAGACAACAACTGCAGAACAGGTTCACACATTCATAACAGGGTTATGGCGTCGGGGATAACAGGGCGAATGCATTGCTAGGATACACTGATGAGGTCTCCCTCCTGCAGATAGACCCTCATGGTCAGTTCGTCCTCAGCAGACCTCCTCCTCTGAACAAAGGAAGGACAAGAAGGACAACATCAACAATGACAACATCAACAACAACATCAATAACATCTTCTAGAAACTGAGCTGAACTGTTTCACTAGTTTGTCTATCCAGAGTTGCTACATCCGCTCCAACCAGTGATCCAGCTCTCCTCCACCCTAGGCTTCAGATATGACTCCTGTACTGACCAGCTCTCCTCCACACTAGGCTTCAGATATGACACCTGTACTGACCAGCTCTCCTCCACACTAGCTTACAGATATGACTCCTGTACTGACCAGCTCTCCTCCACACTAGGCTTCAGATATGACACCTGTACTGACCAGCTCTCCTCCACACTAGCTTACAGATATGACTCCTGTACTTACCAGCTCTCCTCCACACTAGGCTTCAGATATGACACCTGTACTAGGCTCCAGATATGACTCCTGTACTGACCAGCTCTCCTCCACACTAGGCTTCAGATATGACACCTGTACTGACCAGCTCTCCTCCACACTAGCTTACAGATATGACTCCTGTACTGACCAGCTCTCCTCCACACTAGCTTACAGATATGACTCCTGTACTGACCAGCTCTCCTCCACACTAGGCTTCAGATATGACTCCTGTACTGACCAGCTCTCCTCCACACTAGCTTACAGATATGACTCCGGTACTGACCAGTTCTCCTCCAGGCAGGTTGACAGAAGACAGCAGCAGAACAGAGTCCAGTCTGGAGTTGGTGTCGACCTTCCATCTTTTCTGCTGCACCTGAACATCACACAAACATTCTCAGAAGTCATGTGCTGTCATTCACCTGTTAATAATAATACATGCAGTCATGCAATCATTCATTCATTCAATGCAGCACAGAAGGGTGGATCTGAATGAGTGACTTCTGGATCAAGCTTTATCGATGAGCTACAGGTTCCCATCACACTCATAAGGTGTTTCCCTAGTAACAGTGTGAACTGTTCCCTAGTAACGCAGTGAGCTGTTCCCCTAGTAACAGTGCGAGCTGTTCGGTTCCCCTACTAACAGTATGAAAGCTCAAGTCGTACCTCGGTGATTCTGCCCACCACCACATCTCCAACCTCCCCGTTGAACCTGTAACAGAAGCAGAGTGTGAGATGGATCTGATGCGGATCTATGAGCATCACGGCTCCACACTTTTGATCTCTGACCTGGTCTTAAGAGGACGAACACAGATGAGTTTGTTGACCCTCTCCACCTCTCCTGCTACAGAAGCTGTTAAATTATCATCGTTCATATAGGTACCATGGCCCCTACGGAGAGAAAAACACACTGTTAAAAAGAGTACATTTAAATTATACAACCGACTGACATCTAGAAGTGAAATATGTGTCAGTGAATCTCCTTTAATACTTTAGTTAGGATGTTCTCACATCTGTTTACAGCTCCAGTCAGCATGTCCAGTCTGATGCACATCATTACCTCATAAAGCCGGAATCTGAAGTGATCACATCTCCGGGAACTACAAGGTCTTTTCCATCCAGAACAGAAGGAGAGGTTAATAAAGAAACGTGTTTACGGACAGTTGGTAATCTCATGTCAGCTGCCATGCTGTCTGCTGGAGCTGGCGCTGCTTAATGACGTCATGAAGTCCTTTCAAATCAGTGCAAAAACGTTTCATGCAGGTTTAGCAATAAAAAAGACTTTATTTGACATTATACTAATACTTTATTTGACATTTTACTAATACGTGTTCCTTTTTACACACTTTGATACTGATTAAAAGGGAACACTGCAAGTCTACTAATTCAGTAAAGTATTTTGGACTCTAGGTTATTAGCGCCATCCTGTGGAGAATGTGTGAACCCCATCTGCCAGATCAGAGATCTCAGATCAGAAATCTTCATCAGATCAGAAATCTTCATCAGATCAGAAATCTTCATCAGATCAGAAATCTTCATCAGATCAGAAATCTTCATCAGATCAGAGATCTTCATCAGATCAGAGATCTTCATCATATCAGAGATGTTTGGATATTGAGTTATATTTATTCAGTTTGATAGGTTCTGTATTCAAGCAGTGTGATAGGATGGTCTGTTATTTGAACATTAAAGGAAACATTTTAGTATTCTCATTTATTTAGAATATAAAGAAATAAAATTTATTTACATTCACATTTACATACCATTTACAAATTACACAAAGTTTTACAGGAATGTACAGTGATAAAGTGACAATTTAGTTTTGTGAACTTTAGACACAATAGATTAAAGCCAGAGAAACTGCTTGGTGTTTTCATATGAAACTTCACATTTCTCTTTTTAATGGCAACTGGAGGAAACAATTCAAATAATAAGACTCAATCTAAATCGCCATGTTCTCCCACAATACTGTGTGGTATGAATGAGATTGGAATTCCAATAGAAATTCAGAAAAAATCATTGGAATAAGCAAGTATAGACATACAGGTTCACATTCACACTCTGTATAAACAAGAGCAGATGTTCTTCCTTTGGAACAGGATGGTGATGATCACTACATGATACCATCATAAACATGATGTCACAGCTGTAAATAAGGCCACATCTGAACAATACTGATCAGGCCTTTTAACAGTTTAGAATGTTTATATCTAAACTTATTTTGCAGTGAAGATCATCTACCAGGTGTTCATGAGTCCTGAGAACCAAAACCACATCTGTTCTCTCTTTTCTCCTGTCCTCCTGTTCTAGGCTGAAGCAAAGAAACTAAAACTGGTGGTCAGATGGCTCAATGGTTAAGGCGTTGGCCTCATGATCGGAAGGTTGTGAGATCGAGCCCCCGCTGTGGCTATATGAATTTGTGTCCTTGGGCAAGGCACTTCACCCTACTTGCCTCAGGGAAAATGTCCCTGCACTTACTGTAAGTCGCTTTGGATAAAAGCGTCTGCTAAATGAATAAATGTAAAACTCTCCAGAGCAGATTAAGCTTAAGTGCAACATTGTTCAAGTCCCTGCCTCCCTCCCTCCCTGCCTCAGAGCACTAGAGTGGGGATGTGGTGCACCAGCTGGTGTTGGGGCTGGCTGGGTATCTGTGTGGGTGCAGGAGGGGCGGGGGTCTGGGAGGGTGTGTCTGAGCCGGCCGCTCCAGGGCGATGGCGGGCGCTCTTCTGGTGCGCTCTCAGCCCGGCCAGCTGGGAGTAAGCGCTCTGGCAGACGTGACACTTGTAGGGCCGCTCGCCGGTGTGCAGGCGCACGTGGTTACGCAGCGTCGATGACTGGCTGAAGCGGCGGTTACAGAAGCGGCAGACGAACGGCTTGTCCAGCGTGTGGATCCGCATGTGAGAGCGCAGGTTACTGCGGGAGTTGAAGCCTCGGTGACAGATGACGCAGCGCATGCGGCTGGCAGAAGAGGAGGAGGAGGAGGAAGAGGAGGGGGAGCAGGAAGAAGAGCCGTCACAGGAATGGGAATCTTCTGTGAGGAGAAAGAGAAAAGGGGGTGTGACTTAAAGGGATCAGAGACAGCCTGGAGGGAAACTTCTGCTCCAATGCAACAGTCAGTGAGAAAACAATGTTTCACCACATTCAGATACACTTAAGCCTGTAATGTCCCAGATGTGAGACACTGAAAGCTGCTTGAGTAACGTAACACCCTCTCAGTCTGAGGTAGTCATGCGAGCGGAGGGGAGGAGGCAGCAGTTTAGTCAGATAGTGATCTGGCCTGAGGTTTGGCCACAATGGCCACAGACACATTAAACAGGCCTGAGGAGGTAATGGCTGCCCTACTGACCTCATTGTCTGTTTAATGGCTCTGATAGTGATCAGCTAAAGACGCTCTTTCCCCCCTCTCTTAACCTCTGACCTACCCTTACCCCCTCCTTCTCCTCCCTCCTTCCCTGCCTCCCCTCCTCCCTCCCTGCCTCCTCTCCACCCCCACCCCCCCTCCTCCCTCCCCCCCTCCCCTCCACCCCCCCCCCCCCCCCTCCCTCCCTGCCTCACCGTTCCTGGTCTTCCTCTGCTGTTCCTCTTCCAGTCCAGGAACTCCAGGGATTCCCAGGAAGGTGTTCTGGGAGTTTCCGTACCAAACCAGCAGCTCCTGGTCTGGGGGAATGGTCTGAAAGGGGAGGAACGGGGGTCAAAGGTCAACTAAGGAAGAGGACTAGCGGCAGAGTGACGTCAGAGCACCTCAGCTGTTCAGCCAGCAGGTGGTGCTGTTCAGGCAGCAGGTGGTACTGTTCAGCCAGCAGGTTCAGCCAGCAGGTGGTGCTGTAGAGCAGGTCTGCTTCTATGTTAATCTGTTCTAATCTGAGGGCTCCTCACCTCCACAGCCTTGTAGAAGATGCTTCCACCCAGCTGCATCACCTCCAGGTTCTGCTCCTGCTCATTACGAGCGCACTTGATGTAGGTCATCCAGCTGCGCTGGTCCTCCTGGCTGGCGTCGATGAAGTAACGCACCGAGCCGTCCTCATTAAACACCTGCAGAACACCAGGGGTCAAGGGTCAAGGCTATAGGTGTAGCACAGTGTAGGGTAGAGGCAGGGACGTTTCTAGGATTGAAAGAAAGGGGGGGCTTAGCAAGGGCCGGCTCTACGCAGGGGCAAGAGGGGGCAGCGCCCCCTCAAATAAATGTCTTGCCCCCTCAAATCAAAATTTTTGAAGTTGAGAAATCACATTTTAATACGCTCACAAAATTAACATATTACAAGTTGAGAAAACGATCTGCAGTCGCAGAAAAAGTAAGCCGAAAAAGGGACACACAGCTTCCCTCTCATATCGCTGTTTCAGTATGCAAATGAGCCCAGACGTAGCCTGACAGTGTGGTGTCAGGTTTCACCACGGAGCGGTAAAACTGGGGGTGGGGGGGGGGGGGGGGGGGGGGGGGGTGGGGGGGGGGGGGGTGATGATGCCCCCTTCACATTTCTGACTGCCCTCTCATATATGCCTGTCTAGAACCGGCCCTGGGCTTAGCCCCTGGCATTTTCTGTCGACGACGGGGGGGGGGGGGGGGGGGGGGGGGGTAGTCGCACTGTAGTCCGATGCGAGCTAGCCAGCGATTCCCAAAGACGTCAGTTTTTTACTCGTTTTTCGAACTTGTGGGTTACATTTTTGACGCTCAAGTGACCGACATTTAACCGAGAGCATCCGGTAATTTTCGAAATAAAATATTGTTATTAATTATCGTTTTTCTTCGGCGGCCCGATGATAATCCCCATAATTATTTAGGGGGGCTGAAGAACATTTAGGGGGGGCTTCAGCCCCCCTAAAACAGGGCTAACGACGCCCATGGGTAGAGGTACAGTAAAATGACTAGATCATAAAATCAATAATCACTAGATCCTAAGTGGGTTTAGGGTCTAGATAAGACAGTCAGGAGGAGGTAGAGATCATTTGAGATCATCTGTGAGGGTCTGAGATAATCTGTGAGGGTCTGAGATCCTCTGTGAGGGTCTGAGATCCTCTGTGAGGGTCTGAGATCATCTGTGAGGGTCTTTTTACCTCCCACATCAGGTTATTGTTCCGCAGCTGGTCCACAGTATCCGGGGGCACCACGCGCCCGCTGAACGGCCCCATCTCTGTCCCTGCTTTGATCCAGGTCTTTGAGAAGATCCCCAGACCCTCTCCAGGCACCGAGCTCTGGGCGATGATCACCTCGCTGGGTAGAACCAGGCTGGACAACTTCTGGACCTCTGTAGACACACGGGAGGAAGAGGGGTTGAGGAAGAGGGGTGAGGACGACTCCGGAAATGCGCAAAGAATAATGAGTCTCAAACACACATGTTATATATTAGTCTATATATTCTTATTTATTTTTATTCAGTTTCATCGCCTTGTTTCGTAGGGAGTTGGAACATTTTGGAATTTCTCAGATCTTATCTGAATTAATCTGCATTTTGGTCACGAAATATGAAGCCAAATCTTATCCACCGTTTAATTCGATTAAATGAATGAATTGAAAGTTATTGTTGTAGTGAAAAAGCTCCTCGGGAAGCATTTTCATCCTCATTCAATTTGTAAAAAAGAAAACTCCTGCGTTCCTTTAATGTCAGAATCAAAGAAAATTGTATTTGAGGCAAAAAGACGTCCTGAATAATGCTGCTTTACTGAGTCCAGCAATCTGTCATGCTTAAGATGTGATATTCATTAAACCTTACTGGAAAGAAACGGCTAATTCCAAATTCATTATCCTTTTAAGAACTTTGTAGCAATAAATTTTCCCTGAAAGAAACGAAGACTTGTTTAAAAGACGCAGGAATTTCTCAAACAAAAAAATGGAAAGGCGATTAGATGGTTGACATGCAATGAATGGCAATAGAATTAGCCTTCACGGTGTATTATCTGAAGAACAGAAAAGAGAGAGAGAGAGAAGAGAGAAGAGAGAGAGAGGAGAGAGAAGAGAGAGAGAGGAGAGAGAAGAGAGAGAGAAGAGAGAGTGAAGAGAGAGTGAAGAGAGAGAGAAGCGAGAGGAGAGAGAAGAGAGAGAAAAGAGAGAGAGAGAAGAGAGAGAGAAGAGAGAGAGAAGAGAGAGAGAGAAGAGAGAGAAAAGAGAGATAGAGAGAAGAGAGAGCGAAGAGAGAGAGAGAAGCGAGAGGAGAGAGAAGAGAGAGAAGAGAGAGAGAAGAGAGAGTGAAGAGAGAGAGAAGAGAGAGCAGAGAGAAGAGAGAGAGAAGAGGAGGAAGAGGAGGAGGAGGAGTAGAAGGAGGAGGAGGAGGAGGAGGGGCTGTCAGATTGATGAATGCAGGATAAACCCCCCCAGACTCCTCAAAGGGAACCTTTTCTCTCCCCTCAGTTTAAGTGGAAACTTTCTCAGGTCAAGAACAAAGTTAACCAGATGATTTTAATCCCTCAGTCTTTACACACCTAACAAGCTGATAAATGCGAGGTCTCAAAGCACTAAAGGGGTTAATGCGTTAAATGGATGAAAATAAAAGACCCAAAGAGAGAAAATATAGAGAAAGTCACAGAGACCTTGAGAAGAAATATCGAACAGAAGAAGGAAAGTTTCTTGGTTTGTTCTTAACGACCTCACGGAGGTTCTCAACGTTGAATGAGTTTGGACTAAAGGCCCATTTCACGGTTTTATGTCAATTATTGTCAACATAGCAAGTGGGAAATTGTCACGCTTAGAAAGGCTAGATAGAGTTAATGAAATATAAAAATATATTTCAGAAAATGATATTTGTAATAGCTTATATAGAACATACTTGACTACAAATATTTCAAAAGACGGCTGTCATCTGAATAAAAAACACCTCGAATTAACCTGCAATCTATTTTTTTTGTAATCCTGTTAATTTTATTATTATTATGTCACATATATGTTCTATGTTTGCTCATTTCTGCCATAGTGAATTCTATGTTTGTAAATCTTGCATAGCGATTAAACCTGATTCTGATTCTAAATTAAAAATTAAATACAAACTATCTAGCAAATGTGTATTTTTGGCCCACAACCCCATTGATACCTTATGAACACCAACACAGCAAACACACTCTCTAAGATGGTTGAGGATCTGATTCCACAGGTAAATGCACGTGCTCTCCTCCTTTAACTCACCTCCGGCGAAAGACTGCGCGAGGACCTCTGCTGTGAAGGCTGTCCGGGGGCTCGAGCTCTGCCTCTCCTCCATCAGGGGGTCTCCAAGCATGTTCCTCCAGCGGCCGTACAGGAAGCTGTGCAAGATGTCTGAAGTGATGATGTCTGACAAGGAGCGACTCTGACATTTAAATCCAGACTTTAGACCCACAGCTTCTGCAGGTAAGACGGAGCCCATGACTGTGAAGTGTTCAGGGTAGAGTGTGTGTGAGCTGTAGTGTTCAGGATAGAGTGTGTGAGCTGTAGTGTTCAGGATAGAGTGTGTGTGAGCTGTAGTGTTCAGGATAGAGTGTGTGAGAGCTGTTTCTCCTCTGACAAGCTGATGGAAAGTGTTCCAAAGTCTCTCAGCGAGGCTGCTCTTTATAACCGTCTGGGTTGAGCCCAGTCTAATTAGTTATTAATGACACTCCCCTTCTGGTGCAAAGCTGGTTCACCACAAGAAAAGAAGCACCTATTAGCAGGTCCTGCCCCTTTCATAAAGAGAGAGTGTGTGTGTATGAGTGTGAAGATGGAAAGAAATAGCAAGTGAAACTGTTAAAGTAATAATTTCATGACCTTGTAGCCAATTTGTTTCTCACACAAAATATTATTGAATGGTAACTTTTTGTTATACCCTGATCTAAATAAGATTTTTAGAATTAATAGATCAAATAAATTGGTTGGACATTTGGGTGAACTTGATCAAAACAGAATCTCTACAAACTCCAAAATACTATTGGCTTAAAAATAATATCTAAATCATTATCCAAACCAAAATCTTAAGGTTATGCTCGGCCGTGATTTTTCTTTTCTTTCCACAATTTAGAAACACAAAAGATTTCCTATTTAACATTTGGAAATATAAACTATCTAAATAATGTATAATATAGAGCCAACTCTTTCAGGAAAGTTGGCTATGTAACCAATAAATACAAATATATAAGATGATTAACCTGTTGGATAAATATTAGTATGGATATTATCAGGTCATTTAGTCTGGGAGCTGCTGGAAGGTTTTTTCTCATGCATTTCTCATGCATCATCTTATTCTTATTCTTATTCACGCGATATTAATGTTTTGTGTGAATTTAGCGCGCGCGAATAGTAAGAATAGGAGCTCGCGCTCCGTCCTGCACATTGTTCTCGTGCGAAACATGCAAAGCTGCTTTGACGAGGTTCACTTCTCCAGCTCCTGTTGAAGAAAGAGGTTTAATATTCATGGCAGCTCATAGCAGCCCAGTATATTGTGACAGAGTTTAGATGAGTCTTTCTTCTCTCTTCTCTGGGTTTGATGGACTGAGCTAAATGTTCTGATCTCTCCTCCAGCGGATAGAACATCTTTATTCCACCCGGGAGAGCGGCTCCTCTATTCAGTTGCTCTTTAAGTTATGTCAAGGGGCTGAAAAGTGCTGCAAATCAATCCTTCATGGTGTTTTGAGGCCAGTTTGACATCCATGAACTCCTCTTCTCTCCCACAGCTACAAGGAGGTGGTCAGAGGAGCTGAAGTTGTGTTTTCTGCAGAAAGGGGACTGGGAAAGGATCCACAAACACGGTAGAACCAGTCTGGCTGAGAGCAGAGAGATGGAGAAAAGGAAAAGGTGAGTGACAAGGCACGAAAAAAGATTAAAGACAAAGATTACCGGCAAACAGCTGCTTTATGAGCGCGCGGCTCCTCCTCCATGTGGGCCCGTTCCTCCGCGCGCTCAATAGGATCTCAAAGATTGATTTACATTTATTGCATTTCAGCATTCATTGGTCTTAAGAGGCTTCAAATCCTTAGTAAAAGGCCAGTGGGGTGGGACTGCTCTTAATAAAGAGGACTTAAATGAATTGAAATGGGGGAACGCATGAATTTGATTTGCTTATATCTGCATTAACCTGCTAAAGACAAGACTGGGTCAACTGTTCTATTGAAAAACCATTTAGAGCTTTATTTTCTCTATTTAAAGCTTATAAAGTACAATAGTGTGATTGACAGTCATTAAACACAATCACGTTTTTGAAATAGGTTATTAAAAAGAATTCTATCAGTTGTTAACATGTAAATGTTCAGCCTTTATGTTTCATAATAACGAAATATTCTTTTTTGAGAGGATTAAAGTACAAATTAAACAGTTTACCGCTTTTCTAGGAAAATAACAAAAATCTCTCAACTCTGAAAGTATCACGGATATCTTAGAGATACATTTCCCATGATGTTACATTTTTATTATTATACTATTATATAATAATATAAAAATAATATAAAAATAAGATTAAGACCATTTCTATAACATTAGGTCATGTTTAGCTACAAATTGTTTTGATTATAATAAAATATAAATTTTACATCTTGAGGTTCTAATAATGATTTAAATCTAAGAATCTTCTCATCCCTCTTCTAAAGAAGAGAATCTGCTCACCAGGTCCCAACAGAGGGGAACCAGGAACATCACATCTCAGTGTTCTACCATTCTCAGTGTTCTACCATCCTCAGTGTTCTACCATCCTCAGTGTTATCAGTGTTCTACCATCCTCAGTGTTCTACCATCCTCAGAGTCTGAGGAACATACCTGAGCTCAGGGACAGACTGCAGATACCCTGGAGTCTCACTACCCTGGAGTCTCCCTGCCTGTCTCACTACCCTGGAGTCTACCTGCCTGTCTCACTGCCTGTCTCACTACCCTGGAGTCTCCCTGCCTGTCTCACTACCCTGGAGTCTCACTGCCTGTCTCACTACCCTGGAGTCTCCCTGCCTGTCTCACTACCCTGGAGTCTCCCTTCCTATCTCACTACCCTGAGGTCTCCCTGTGGGCGATTGTAAAGAGATTAAGGTGTGGACTTCCTGTGGTGTGGCCGGCCAGGGCTTATCTCCAGGAGAAAGGTGCACGAGGAGGGGAACACCTGCTTAAAGAAACTGGAGCTCTTGAGAAGGGGGGGGGGGGGGGGGGGGGGTGATGGTGTGTGTGTCTACAAGTGCTGAGATTTACAGTCAAATTACAAAGCAAGTTCCACTGTTTAAAATGTAACGCTCTGAAAGATACCACACACTCACCACTGGGGGGTCAAGAGGCTGGGGGGGAGCTCAAGACAGGAGGCTGGGGGAGGGTTTCCAACACCAAGTTGGGGGGGGCACCAAGCTAGGGGGGCACCAGGGGTGCCAGACTAATGTGTGTTCAGTCAGTATTAACACCAGTTACAATTTAGGTGTGTGAGGGTTCGACAGATTGTCTCCTACAGTGTTCATGACGTGAGATGGGGGAGGATTCATGTGTGAGGTCATCACATGACTAACCCACCACAAGAGGACTTGATGTCACCACATCACTATCCAATCACAAGAGAGGCTTGCGGATTGTTTATTAGTTTGTGAACTGGCAAAGTAATGTGCTGTAGAAAATAAATTTTGTTTTTATAAAACATATGAAACATTATACTTCTAAATACTCCATCTGTATTTATATAAATTGAATCATGACATTTTTTTTTTACAGAACACAATAAAGGTAGTCTTTTGATGTTTTTAATACACAGTTACCTGTACACGAGGAAAAAAAACACTAAAATTAAACATTTCAAAATTATAATATCCCTTTTCATTAAGCAATGAAGTTAATACTAGATTCACTTAACTAATCAATCATACATATATTAGATCACACAAAGTAGAAAGAAAAATGATGAATTAAAAAGTTAGCTGGACTGTACACATGGCCTTGGTGGTGGGGCGGTGGTACCAAATAAGACAGATTTGATCGTAATACTTAAGAATATAAAAAACTACAATTAATTATTACACAGGTAGAATCCTGAGGCTTAGCAGTCTTGAATGATTCAGAACAGACATAAAAAACACCTCATCCACAGAAAGATGCAACATCAAATTTCAAATGACACATTTCACCATCTTTGAATATTTTCAGTATGAAAACAGAACATAAACATGGGAGAGTTTTCCTGCAATTACGACTGAAAAAAAGTCTTTGATTTAATTATATATATATATATTTTTTTAAATAAAGTATTTAGTCAAGTATCTGAGCATACATACATAGTTTTACAAGATAGCAAAGGCAAATAACTCACAATATGCAACAACCCCCTTATACCCATCAGATCACTGTAATACAAAATTATCCATTACATTTTCAAATGCCAAAAAAGAAAGAATCTAAGAACTACAAGTTATGTCAAAATATTAGAGAATCCATCTTTGTTTCAAAAATGAAATAAGATATTGCACCTTTTTTTTTTTACCAGAGTACAATAACATGACAACTGAAAACAGAATATAGACCACAACAGGAATTAAATTAGGAATCTGCCATTTACCAATACACCTTGTATTTTGTAACAAAATAATAGATTTTTCTGTAACAAAACATCACAGTTTCATCTCGCTGAATTAAAATGTTTTATGTAAAAGGAAAGAAATCAGACATTTTGTACACATTCTTAAAACATCAAAACAAAACAAACCAGTATTCAAGACTGCCAAGCCCATAATTACGATTTTATTGCAACAGAACTAGAAAAAATAGATTATATTGCGTTTGCTGAAATGTTACAACTCCGGGGTTCGTTTTGGCGGGATAATTTGAATCAAAAAGTAAAATATAGAAAAACAAAACGGCTCATGTCCAAAAGGGATCCCGGAAATTGTCCATTCAAAATAATGGTGTACACAAGTATTTAGTAACAATTAAAGGTTCCTGATTTAGAAATATTCTTTTTTTTATTGTATAAGTCATTCTACAGCTAGTGTTTCTCACTAAGAAAAAAGTAAAAGTCTTCAAGGCGTTGCAAATCTAGAAACCTCTGTTACAAAAGGTTCGTTTTCCTCCCCAGTGATTCAAAACTCTTCAACTAAAGGTCCTCTTTAATTATCCTGCAAAACAGAACTGGGATCAGGAGACGCAGGCAGCTCAAAACAGACAAGCAGGATGCTGCAGTTCAACATCTGGTGGAAAGTGTTTGAGAGCGCAGGAGAGAGAGTGTGTGCGTGTGTTTGAGAGAGCCCTAGGCAGGGCAGTGTGTGTGTGTGTGTGAGAGAGCCCTAGGCAGGGCAGTGTGTGTGTGTGTGTGTGTGAGAGAGCCCTAGGCAGGGCAGTGCATCACCTGTAGTCCAGGTGTCTGTGTCTGCTGAGCTCCCTGGCTGTAGTACGCCCCCTGCTGACGGTAATACTCCACCCAGGCAGCACTGTAGTCTGGGGGAGAGCTCTGCTGGGAGGGAGGCCCTGCTGCCTGGCCTGGGGACACAACACACACTGGGGATGAGAGGTGGAGGTGATGAGGGTGGAGATGACAGTGGAGGTGATGAGGGTGGAGATGACAGTGGAGGTGATAAGGGTGGAAGTGAAAGTAGAGGTGATGAGGGTGGAGGTGATGACAGTGGAGGTCTTACCCTGTTTCTTGTAGTACTCCTCCCATGCCTTGCTGTAGTCTGGCCCGCTGCTCTGGGTCTGGCTCTGGTGACCTGCGCGCACACGCACACACACCCCTGGTCAAAAACCCATCCATACCTCCACACTGGAGAGTCTCCCAGCCCCCCCGCCCTTGCAGGGTTACCTGGGTCTTGCTGGGCTTGTGGTTGCCAGGTTTGATATGTGGTTCCCCATCCTCCAGTCATGAAGGTTTGGGGTCCACTGCAGCAACAGAAAATCACCTTCAATTCTGTCCTCATACTTTAGTATTGATCAAGATTATTCTGAGGATTTAAAGATGGAGCAGCCCAAAGCAGCATTCACACAGTAGAGGCAGAGTTCTGCTTTCTACTCACTTCTGATGAGGGGTGGCTGCTGCTTGAGAGAAGGGGTTCAGACCAAAACTACTGTTCCCTCCCATTCCTGATGCCTGGAGAGGAGAGAGGGGGAGGAGAGGAGGAGGAAGAGAGGAGAGAGGAAGAGGAGAGAGGGAGAGAGAAACCATACTTGTAGTTAAACGACCCACCACACTAGTGGCGCTTTTCCACCGCAAATATAGCACGACTCTACTCGACTTGTAGTAAACACCGGTGGTTTTCCACCGCACATTGCAGTACTTCCTGGTCGTCGGCGAAAGGGGCGTGACGTAGGCCCTGACGTATTTTAGTACGCGACGTAAATAACACCAACGCAACCCACAAGTGGACAGAACCCACATTATAATTTTAGCCATGTTGACGAACTAGTCTTTTGTAAATTATCTGACTTTTAAAAAGCTTGTAGACTGTTGGTGTAATGGACTGTATCTGATAGTAATAAGTATTAGCTGCGGCGCTGTTGCTTTAAGTCGCTCTCGTGACTTCGTCACACTTTCTGGCCAATCAATGGCCGGCCGTCTGCCGACGTCACCTTTTAGCTCGACTTAAGATCGCCTGGTACCTAGAGCGAGAAGGTACCAAAAAAGTACCCGCTAGCAGGTACCAGGTACAATGGAACTGCGGTGGAAACGCCAAAAATGCGAGGCGAGCTGATTTCATGCGGTGGAAAAGCGCCATAGGTCAGAGAGCAAAGCCTCTGTTCACTTCATGATGGATCCTTCATGTTTAACCTGCTGACATCCTGCTGGACTGGGTCAGCCTGCACCCCCCACTCTGCGCCCCCCCCTGCACCCCTGTCCACAACACTGACATGTGCCCTCATGAATACATGTCCTGACAATAGAGGAGCTGAAGGACCTCCTACCCCGATCTTCTCATCGATCAGCTGACGGGCCAGTTCCATCTGCTGTGGGGTTCCCCTGACAGAGAACACCCTGACGCTGGGGTCCGTGCTGGGGGGAGGGTTCCTCTGAAGCTCCACGTGGGCTCCAGACTGCTGGTTGATGTTCTTGATGGTCTCTCCACCTGGGGGGCAGGCAGAGAGAGAGAGGAGGGTGATGTCACAATGTGATGTCACATCCTGTCAGTGTTAGCATGTCACCCTGTCCTCCAGCTCTCAGAGCAGTGTTGCCCAGAGACAGAGGGGCTGTGCTCCCCTCCAACACTGCTGATGGGAGGAGGGGGGAGGGAGGGGTGATTATACCAGCAGGATGAAATAAAACATGTCTGGAGAAAAAGACTCAATTAAAGCATATCCTCTTTGTGTGATGTGGTGCGTCTCCTCTTTCTTCCTCCACTGCAGGCTGCATGCTGTGCTCTGTTAGGAACGCAGGGTGGGAGGGGGAGACGCCACCCCGGCCCCCCTCCAGTCAGCCCCCTTCTCACCCAGCCTGGGGCTCTTCCCAACATCAATTACACGTCTGTCCACTGGTGTTTGACACCCCGGCGACCCAGCTTGACCCCAGGATGACAACATCTCTGTCTCTGTCCAACAGACCTCACACGGGCCGCAGAGGCTTTGTCAGGCAAATGAAGCCTCTGCTTAATGAAGCCATTATGAGGTGCTGTGTTGCAACAGCACAGAGAAATGAAGACCTGCCTATTGACTTCATGGACTGAAGCCACATAACACACAGGCCCTTTAATGAGCCTGGTTTACTGGGGGGGGGGGGGGGGGGGGTGGCACAATACTGGCCTGTCTCTCTCTCCACAATACAGGGGCCTGTCTCTCTCTCCACAATATTGGCCTGTCTGTCTCTCCACAATGCTAGCCTGTCTCTCTCTCTCTGTCTCAGGCTAACCTGGAGGGAGTTAGATGTTCCTTTTAGATGAAGACTTCTGACTGCATGAAGATGAGCGTGAGAGGTTGTGTGTGGGCGAGAGCGTGCGTGTATGAGAATGTGTGTGAGAATGTGTGTGTGTGTGTGTCCACTCACTGCTGGGGCAGCAGGTTGGTCCTGGCATGGTAAAGATATTAATCACCGTCCTGTAAGACAGGCTGACACCCAGGCCTGGCCCCGCCCCCCCAGAACACTTCATATGCTAATGCCGAGGGGGCGGGGCCAGGATATTAGTTTCCCTGCGCCCCCACACACAAAAGGCACTTGACATTTCTATTGCTGTGTTTTCACCATACGCAGAGGCCCTATCGGATCACGCCCCACCACACACACACAGGACCGGACACACACACTGCCCTTCCAATGCAGTGGTCAATGACTTTTAAATAGCTGGCAATAGAGTGGGTATGAATAGCCAATAAGCTAATTTGTTTCATTGAGGCAGCGTCTGCACTCTATCTGTATGAATGCTGCTCATTAGCAGACAGGCCGGCCTCTCGTGATGGAGCCTCTATTATGCTGCCGCAACCATTAATGTCACATTACACACATTATCCCCGTCATTAAGCCTTTAAGAGGAGCATGAATGCTGCTGGTGCTGTATGCATGAGGCTGGGGGACAAGGGGGGCAGGGGCCACCTTGCGCTTTCCTCATCACTTTCTCACCCCCCCCTCTGGGAGAACCATGAGAAACAGGCCTGATGGGGAGAGCAAAGAGCTGACCAACAACTACAACAACTACTAGACATGTTAGTAACTCAGGCTATGAGCAGTACAGGTTATGGTTAGCTGTCTTTCCTAGGATTAGATGGTTATGGTAAGCTGGCCATTTAGGGTTAACAATACTTAATACTGCATATTAGGACAAAGCAGAGGCTTGGATAAATGATTATGTACAGATGTGTGTGAGCGCTGTGTGTGTGTGTGAGTGCTGTGTGTGTGCACCCCCCCCTCACCTTTTCCGATCACCAGGCCACACTTGTCAGCAGGTATGGTGTAGCTGCCCTCCTGCAGGCCCCCAGGTGCTGCCAAGCTCCAGTCACCACGGCCTCTACCTCGGCCTCGAGGGCCCATGGGGCCTCCAAACCCATCACGCTCCTAGGGAGAGAGGGAGGGAGGAGAGGGAGAGAGGCTCAGACAGAACATGAACAGCATGCTCAGCAGAACATGTCTTCCTCCAGAAAACAGGACACAGTGGAACAGAAAGCAGCATTTTACATGACATCATTTCTCAGACTTGCTCTTATCCAAAGTGACTTACAGCACAGGGACATTCCCCCCTGAGGCCAGTAGGGTGAAGTGCCTTGCCCAAGGACAACTTCATGTAGCCACAGCCTGGGGCCCGTTCTTCGTACGTCGCTTAATACATCCGAGATCAAATGACACATCCAAGATGATTTCATCGTGCGAATCATGATCCGGCTAACTGGGTTCTTCGACCAAATCTGTTGTGTATGATTAGTATCACTGGATACGATCATGTGTTGGCTTAAAAGGGGATATGTATCGATAGTAGAAACATTGATCAGCAACGCTGCTATTGGCTGTTCAGCATGGCCAAAGAACGTGCCCACTTTTTCTCCCAATCAGAACAAGAGCTTTTAATGGAAGGTTATTCCGAATTTGAGTCGTTATTTACAACGACAGGGAACACCTCAGTCTGCAAATGCCAGGAGAGTGGGCTGGCAAAAAGTAGCAGACAAATTAAATAGTGAAATACAAGAATATTCTACAAAATGGTAGCCTTTAATTCATACTGTCTTTATTTTAAAAAGCCACTTATTTTTCCTCCCTTTTAAGAACCACTGTTAAATGATGGGTTTGTCTATTTATAACAGCCACAAAGAAAAAGGCTGGAAAAAAACGGTATCTCAACAATTACACTTTATCCCGCAATACCCGATTAATTTGAAAAACTTATTATTCTCCCACCTTCCGCAAGAGGTTGCTCGCGTATGGCTGCGACATACTTCCCCATCTCCTCCGTTTATAAAGCCTCAATCTAATCTTGTTTACATGAAGTAAACCTGCTCCCGAGCAGGTTTGATCTTACGGACCTGTTGCTATGACGACAAGTCTAGGATGAGCTTTGAAGAACCAAACGATCCAAGATCATGCCAAATCGTCAACAATCAAATCCAGCTAACTGAGTTAGCGACGTACGAAGAACGGGCCCCTGGAATCGAACTTGCAATCTTCCGATCACCATCCCCATGCCTTAACCACTGATCCATGTGACTCCCCCGTGACTCATGTTCTAAGCTTTACTTCAGACTGACATGCAGAACCCTCAACGCATTCTGAACCACCTAACCCTCAACACCTGTGTCTCCTGAACCACCTAACCCTCAAACCTTCCGTCTCCTGAACCGCCTAACCCTCAACACCCTGCATCTCCTGAACCACCTAACCCTCAACACCTTCCGTCTCCTGAACCGCCTAACCCTCAACACCCTGCCTCTCCTGAACCACCTAACCCTCAACACCTTCTGAACCTCCTGAACCACCTAACCCTCAACACCTTCTGAACCTCCTGAACCACCTAACCCTCAACACCCGTCTCGTGAACCACCTTACCCTTAACACCCTGCATCTCCTGAACCACCTAACCCTCAACACCCTGTATCTTCTGAACCACCTAACCCTCAACACCTGAACCACCTAAACCTCAACACCTGTATCTCCTGAACCACCTGACCCTCAACACCTGAACCACCTAACCCTCAACACCTTCTGAGCCTCCTGAACCACCTAACCCTCAACACCCTGCATCTTCTGAACCACCTAACCCTCAACATCCTTAGTATCTCCTGAACCACCTAACCCTCGATACCTTCTGAGCCTCCTGAACCACCTAACCCTCAACACCTGTCTCCTGAACCACCTAACCCTCAATACCTTCTGAGCCTCCTGAAGCACCTAACCCTCAACACCCTGCCTCTCCTGAAGCACCTAACCCTCAACACCTTCTGAACCTCCTGAACCACCTAACCCTCAACACCTTCTGAGCCTCCTGAACCACCTAACCCTCAACACCTGAACCACCTAACACTCAACACCTGTGTCTCCTGAACTACCTAACCTTCAACACCTGAACCACCTGACCCTCAACACCTTCTGTCTCCTGAACCACCTGACCCTCAACACCTTCTGTCTCCTGAACCACCTAACCCTCAACACCTTCTGTCTCCTGAACCACCTAACCCTCAACACCTTCTGTCTCCTGAACCACCTGACCCTCAACACCTTCTGTCTCCTGAACCACCTGACCCTCAACACCTGAGCCTCCTGAACCACCTAACTCTCAACACCCATCTCCTGAACCACCTAACCCTCAACACCCGTCTCCTGAACCACCTAACCCTCAACACCCGTCTCGTGAACCACCTAACCCTTAACACCCTGCATCTCCTGAACCACCTAACCCTCAACACCCTGTATCTTCTGAACCACCTAACCCTCAACACCTGAACCACCTAAACCTCAACACCTGTATCTCCTGAACCACCTGACCTGCAACACCTGAACCACCTAACCCTCAACACCCTGCATCTTCTGAACCACCTAACCCTCAACATCCTTAGTATCTCCTGAACCACCTAACCCTCGATACCTTCTGAGCCTCCTGAACCACCTAACCCTCAACACCTGTCTCCTGAACCACCTAACCCTCAACACCTTCTGTGGATCACCAACATCTAAAGGTGAGGGGGGGCCCAGGGGGTCGTGTGGTTGAGGGGGGCCCACCAGCCAGTGATCTGAGGTGAGACCTGGTTACCTGAGAGAGGAGCCCCCCCCCAGCCAGGCCCAGCCAGAGGGAAAGGGGGTCCTGGGGGGGGGGCAGACTGGCCCTGTCTGGAAGCCATGCAGAGAGAGACTGGGCGGGGGAGGGCTGGGGGAGGATTAGGGGGGGCATGGCTGATTAAAGTGAGGCAGGAACAGTTGAACTCTAGTGTCAACCTTCATAAATGACTACATCTGCATAACACAGCAGAACACACTTAACACATCATCTGGTCAGGTAGAGTGGTCACGGAGGGTCACCTGGTCAGGTAGAGGGGTCAGGGAGGGTCACCTGGTCAGGTAGAGGGGTCAGGGAGGGTCACCTGGTCAGGTAGAGGAGTCAGGGAGGGTCACCTGGTCAGGTAGAGGGGTCAGGGAGGGTCACCTGGTCAGGTAGAGGGGTCAGGGAGGGTCACCTGGTCAGGTAGAGGGGTCAGGGAGGGTCACCTGGTCAGGTAGAGGGGTCAGGGAGGGTCACCTGGTCAGGTAGAGGGGTCAGGGAGGGTCACCTGGTCAGGTAGAGGGGTCAGGGAGGGTCACCTGGTCAGGTAGAGGGGTCAGGGAGGGTCACCTGGTCAGGTAGAGGGGTCAGGGAGGGTCACCTGGTCAGGTAGAGGGGTCAGGGAGGGTCACCTGGTCAGGTAGAGGGGTCAGGGAGGGTCACCTGGTCAGGTAGAGGGGTCAGGGAGGGTCACCTGGTCAGGTAGAGGGGTCAGGGAGGGTCACCTGGTCAGGTAGAGGGGTCAGGGAGGGTCACCTGGTCAGGTAGAGTGGTGAAGGAGGGTTCCCTGGTCAGGTAGAGGGGTGAAGGTTACCTGGGCAGTGTGGACCAGCTCGTTGATGAGGTGGACAGCGTGCTGGCAGCGGTCTGGCTGACCCATTACCATGGCAACCCTGTCTGGACTGATCCCATCATCTGGAAGGAGAAATACATCACTACATATACCGTTTTTTCCGGACTATAGAGCGCACCTAAATATAAGCCGCACCACCTAAAATTGAAAATAAATATATATTTTGTCACATAAGCCGCACCAGACTATAAGCCGCAGATATCCAGGTTGAGAAATAAGATATTTACATAGACAGATTTTGTACTACAAGTGTTTATTCGTATACCTGAAATGATTGTTTCTGAACAGTGCCCTTAACGCGGCAGTAAAAGTGCTGATCGAACTAAACAAAAACGTTTTTCGATGGTTTTATTCATCTTCCTCCTGTGCACTAAAGCCAAGTTGCTTTATTTTCCTTCCTTTTGCGTACTGAAACCACTGAAAACAAAACCACTGTCACTTATTCTCTCACAAAACATGTTTCATAATCTGTAAACCCACTATGCTTGGGGACTGCAAGTGTAACCCTGCTATGATCAGTGACCGATGCTCTTTTGTAATGCTCTCTCTTGTAAGGCGCTTTGGATACAAGCGTCTGCTAAATGAACAAATGTAAATGTAATGCGCAACTGTTAAAGTCGGGTCATTCTCCCTTGCGCTGAAGCCACAAGGCACTTATTCATCTTCCTGAGGACTGAAGAAAAATTTATAGAAAAGCCGCATCCCTGTATTTAGCCACATGGTTCAAAACGTGGGGGGAAAGTAGCAGCTTATAGTCCGGAAAATACGGTAACCAATCGATCCATACATAAGGCGTTCCATATTATAAGGCGCACTGTCGTTTTTTGAGAAGATGAAAGGCTTTTAAGTGCGCCTTATAGTGCGGAAAATACGGTACACACAAACACACCTTTCACAACACACACACACACACACACACACACACCTCTCACAACACACACACACACACCCAGACAGGGTTTTCCTCACCTGGTTTGAACTGGATCCGGACCCCAGCATCGTTCTGAATCTTCTTGATCATCTCTCCGTTCCTGCCGATGACAATGCCTACCGCAAACCTGGGCACTGCCACCTGGGGAAGGAGGAGACACTGAGCACACTGCCGCTGACAGGTGTGATCTGCAGGTGTGATCTGCAGGTGTGGTACAGGTGAGGTGTGATCTGCAGGTGTGGTACAGGTGAGGTGTGATCTGCAGGTGTGGTACAGGTGAGGTGTGATCTGCAGGTGTGGTACAGGTGAGGTGTGACCTGCAGGTGTGGTACAGGTGAGGTGTGATCTGCAGGTGTGGTACAGGTGAGGTGTGATCTGCAGGTGTGGTACAGGTGAGGTGTGATCTGCAGGTGTGGTACAGGTGAGGTGTGATCTGCAGGTGTGGTACAGGTGAGGTGTGATCTGCAGGTGTGGTACAGGTGAGGTGTGATCTGCAGGTGTGGTACAGGTGAGGTGTGATCTGCAGGTGTGGTACAGGTGAGGTGTGATCTGCAGGTGTGGTACAGGTGAGGTGTGATCTGCAGGTGTGGTACAGGTGAGGTGTGATCTGCAGGTGTGGTACAGGTGAGGTGTGATCTGCAGGTGTGGTACAGGTGAGGTGTGATCTGCAGGTGTGGTACAGGTGAGGTGTGATCTGCAGGTGTGGTACAGGTGAGGTGTGATCTGCAGGTGTGGTACAGGTGAGGTGTGATCTGCAGGTGTGGTACAGGTGAGGTGTGATCTGCAGGTGTGGTACAGGTGAGGTGTGATCTGCAGGTGTGGTACAGGTGAGGTGTGATCTGCAGGTGTGGTACAGGTGAGGTGTGATCTGCAGGTGTGGTACAGGTGAGGTGTGATCTGCAGGTGTGGTAAGGCAAGGTGTGATCTGCAGGTGTGGTACAGTTGAGGTGTGATCTGCAGGTGTGGTACAGGTGAGGTGTGATCTGCAGGTGTGGTACAGGTGTGATGTGCAGGTACGGTAAGGTAAGGTGTGATCTGCAGGTGTGGTAAGGCGAGTTGTGATCTGCAGGTGTGGTACAGGTGAGGTGTGATCTGCAGGTGTGGTACAGGTGTGGTGTGATAAGGTGTGGTGTGATCTGCAGGTGTGATAAGATAAGGTGTGATCTGCCGGCGTGTAACAGGTGGTCTTACATCTAGACTGCTACCTCCCAGTCTGGCTCCAAAGTCGCCCCTGCCGGCCCTGAAGTCTCCCTGATCCTTGTCTCTGATGATCTCCACCACCAGCTCCCGAGCTTGCTGCACGCACGCACACACGTTAGTGAGTGTTTGTGTATTCAGGGCTTGTGGGTGTGTGTGGTGACGTACCTGGACCTTGTAGGGGTCACCAGTGATTCTCAGAGGCTTGTCTGCTCCAGTGGGCATGGGTCCATCTTGGATCATGATCATCTTTACCCCTGTTCTCTCCTGCAGCACACACACACACACACACTTTTTCCATCACTATATAATCCATTAGAATGTTTGAACCCCATGTGTGATGTTCTGCTGTCACATGACCCTGCCCCTCTTTATGTGGCCCCTGGGTCCCCAGGCAGAGAGACCCCCCCTCACCTGCAGCTGCTTGATAGTGTCTCCTCCCTTGCCGATCACCAGCCCCACCTTGCTGGCCGGGATCAGAAGCTCTTGGATGGCACTGTTGCTGTCCATGTCGCTATGGAAACCAGGACCGTTCCGACACCGGTCCACAATCTGGCTGAGTAGGCGTTTGGCCTGCCTGTTCACACACACAATCAGCTCCACACACCTTCTCCTAGTGTCTCAACTGGAAGTATTTCTTGGTAGCTCAGACTTACTCGATGCTCTCTGGGCTTCCTGTCAGGGTGCAGGGCCTGTCCATCATGCCTCCACTGTCTGTTACACACACACACACACACACACACATACACAGTCAGAACTCCCTGATAATATCTGGACAGGAGCACAAGCCTGCTGGTCTGGATTCAAAGTGACTAGAAGCAACAGTTATCTGGATCTTACAGTCTGACTCCAGAACTTACCAGCAGCTATCTGGATCTTACAGCCCGACTCCAGCTGGATTCTGGTTATCTGTTCTCCTCCTCGTCCAATGACTGTCCAGCGGAGGGAGGTGAGAAAGGAGAGATTGGACGAGGTCAGAGGAGAGATTGGACAAGGTCAGAGGAGAGATTGGACGAGGTCAGGAAAGATCCGGTTTGAAATGAGCTCAGGTCAAATGCTGTAGGTAGTGTGAGATTGACTCAATCGCTCAACTTGAGTAGACAGAACTCAGGGGTTCTAAACGGTTGACTTACTGAATCCAACCATCTTATCAGGCACTTTGAAGTCTTCTGTCATAATAGCCCTGAGCAGAAGGACAGAGAAATAGAGGGAGAGATGGGGAGGGGGAGAGAGAGAGAAAATAATCAATGTGGTGACCCTGTCATTCATAGAGACAGTTCAGATGGTTGTGCAGGTGATGAGATGAGAACATGATGCTTGACTGGGAACATGTGGATGTGACAGAAATGCTAACACAGACATGCTAACAGACAGACAGACTCATCACATCCCACAACACACATCATCAAGGCTCACCTTTGCTGTACCATCCCACCAAGCTGGTTACCTACTGGAAAACAGAAATCACAATGGGGTCAATCAAGCTGGGGGGAGAGGTAAAAGAGAGGAGGGGGAGAGAGGTTTGGGGGAGGAGGGGAGCAGATGGAGATGACTGCACTGTGTCAGTGTTTGACCCACAGCAGGGTGCTACACTGCTATGGAAATGAGACGTGTGTGTGTGGAGGGGGACGGTACGGTGGTTGTGTGGGTGTGTGTGTGTGTGTGAGAGAGAAACAGTCAGTCATTCTGAGAGGTGCTGGTTGGGTCACTGCCTGCTGCTGCTGGTGAATTGTTCCAGACATCCAGGGGGTCTGCCGGGTCAGAGACACACCTCATGTCTACAGGCGCATCACTCCCCATTTTATGGTTGTTTGCACTTATATTCACTGCTAGAAATGAATTGAGCTAAAGAGCTGGAATGGGATGGGATTGCTGTTGCTATGAATATAAAGAGTTCCATGAGACACCAGCTGCACTGAGGTGGAATAACCCTCACAGGAAAACTGAATACAGGGTTGATACAGCAGCCTCCATGACCATGCCCCCAACCCCCACGGCAACACCCCCTCCCCCAAGGCCCCGCCCCTCACTCACATAACATCTAAATGTGACAGTTCATCATCATGAGGAACAGGCAGAAAGGGAAGAATCTGGAGGGAACATTTTGAACGGACCTGTGAGAATGTCTCAGATCTGTCATGTATGATGCCATGGTTAAACAACACGTATGATGCCATGGTTAAACATCTCATCCGTGAATTCCCACCACTACAATCTGCTGATAACATTAGACAACGCCAACACACACACACACACACAATAAACCAACACACACACACCTGAGGCAGCTCAGCACCTCCCTCATGACAGAACCTGCTGATCAGCAGCTCCCTGGTCTCCCTCTGAACATCACTGTTCCTGCTACACACCTCTGAAGGAACGGCTCAAGGTCGTAACTGAGCGCGCTCACTAATGCTCCCCTGACCTGGATGAAGCTCCTGGTCACCTGACCACAGTATGCTGTCGCATGGAGGGGGCTAATTGGCTGAAGGAGGCCACTGAGTTATGTAATTAGGTTAGCTGCAGCTCTCCTGACAAGGTCTCAGTTAACCTGCTGCCAGGCTAGCCAGCATATGATTCTCCAGCAGGTCTACCTCCAGCAGGTCTACCTCCAGCAGGTCTACCTCCAGCAGGTCTACCTCCAGCAGGTCTACCTCCAGCAGGTCTACCTCCAGCAGGTCTACCTCCAGCAGGTCTACCTCCAGCAGGTCTACCTCCAGCAGGTCTACCTCCAGCAGGTCTACCTCCAGCAGGTCTACCTCCAGCAGGTCTACCTCCAGCAGGTCTACCTCCAGCAGGTCTACCTCCAGCAGGTCTACCTCCAGCAGGTCTACCTCCAGCAGGTCTACCTCCAGCAGGTCTACCTCCAGCAGGTCTACCTCCAGCAGGTCTACCTCCAGCAGGTCTACCTCCAGCATGGAAGACTGCCTGTTCTGCACACGTGTTTGCAGTTGAAAGTATGTGTCAGTGTGTGTTCTTGAGAGTGTGTGTTCTTAAGAGAATGTGCGTATGTGTGTAGCACCTAGCGGGGCAGCTTACCTCCGTCATCCATGGAGCGTTTCTGTGCTGCGTAACCATAGAGACTGGGGTCAACTACAGAGGAGTTGTTGTTCATGTGGGACATGTGTTCACCTCCCATTTTAGCTGCAATCTGGAGGGAAGATGCACATCAACACACACATCAGGACAGGAACACATCAACACAAACATAAAGACACACATCAAGACATACATCAAGAAAGGGACACACCAAACTACATGACTGTGGAATCATTTTACCTGGGCAGAGCCGAGAGACCAGCCAGTCTGAGTACTCTTAATTAGCCACCTGTCCATTCCAATTATCTCTGTTCTCCAGAGACAGGAACACTGAAGCCCCTCCCCCCTAATCTCCCTCATCCCTTTGAGAAGGATACAGTTTCACTCAAATTACACTCAATTGCAATCTCAGTCTGGATAGAAATTGATGTAATTTTGTTGTAAAGATACAGTAACGCCAATTACAGGCAGCCAATTAGAGACATCCGTCACCTGCATCACCCTCCTCCTCCACGTCTGAGCTGCTGGAGAGGGAGGGAGGAGCTCTTACCCTTCCAAATACAGCTCCTGACATATGAGGCTGGGTGGTAGGGGGTTTGGGGGGGTAGAGGTGTGGGGGGGTAGGGGTGAGGGGGAACACCTACTGCGGCATGAGCATCTTTTCTGGGAATGTGGAGAGGCGGTATCCCAGCTATGCACACTGCACATCACCCACCCACACCCACCTAGAGACTCAAAATGAACACATGGGAGTCAATGGAGCTAGTCAGAGGAGCTAGTCTGGGAGGAGAGGAGGAGAGAGGAGCTGGTCTTGGAGGAGCGAGGAGCTAGTCTGGGAGGAGAAAGAGAGGAGGGGAGCTGGTCTTGGAGGAGTGGGCGAAGAGGATCACTCTGGGGGAGTCTAGAAGCTGATGTAATTTCCCCATGAGGAACCTTAACCCTATAAAAAAGGCAGCGGAGGCGCTACTAACCCCTGAGAAAAACAGTCCTTGGAATCTACGTCTCAAATAAGAAAACAAACATTCAGAACGTCACCCTTTAAAACAAGTGGCTGTGTATTTAATTGTATCCTTAATAAGTAATGCATCACAACCATAGTAGTTTTGTGAAAGTACATTAGCCACACAAACCCTGAAGGCTTGCAGGACTGATATGCTAGGAGCTCATAAATATAGAGCTGATAAATATCTGCAGTACTTGGTGTACTTCTATCAACAACCAGATAGAAGTATTTACACATCCCAGAGAGATTGCGCAACATACAGGCTGTGTTCTAGCACACAGCGACCCAAGTTCTGGAACACACAAACCCAAGATCTAGCACAGACCAGTACCACAACACGAGAGAACATTGCAATCAATAAACATTAAAGAACATTTCCAGAATCCATAACTGGGAAGGGGGGTTTATTTTAGTCAGACCTTTCCCCTTTAATAATGCAGCTGGACATGTAGCCTGGAGCTGGTCCCTGAAGCCAAGGATTAAGAGGGGGTCTGGACACCAAGCATCCTGGGTTCAACACCAGGACACACATTACCATTCTTAGGAGCTGGTCACACTGGTCTGGAAACAACATCTGCTAGTGTTCAGACAGTGTAAAGTAACATCTCAGCTAGCAGACACAGTGTAAAGTAACATCTCAGCTAGCAGACACAGTGTAAAGTAACATCTCAGCTAGCAGACAGTGTAAAGTAACATCTCAGCTGGCAGACAGTGTAAAGTAACATCTCAGCTGGCAGACAGTGTAAAGTAACATCTCAGCTAGCAGACAATGTTCAATAACATCTCAGCTAGCAGACAGTGTTCAGTAACATCTCAGCTAGCAGACACAGTGTAAAGTAACATCTCAGCTAGCAGACACAATGTTCAGTAACATCTCAGCTAGCAGACACAGTGTTCAGTAATATCTCAGCTGTGGACAAGGCTGCTGGTTAGTCCAGGAGGGGGGAGGAAGGGAGGGGATGTCAACTCCCATGTGCTTCAGCCATATGTTCATCCTGTTCAGTAGAATGTGTTTCAGTCTACAGCCTGTCTGGGGTCTCCAGAGACACCTCTACAGACCGCCTCTACAGACCCTCAGGCTTGTATTAGTGTCCTGTTGCAAATATGGTATATGGTTTCCATGTGAAACCTGACTATGCAAACAGGTGTGTTTAGACACTGAGAAAATACAGGCATTACAAACACCTAGATTGTTAGGTGACGACCAGTGTGAGAGGCTGAGCTGTGTAATGGAGGATTCTCTGCATTCTAAACATGCTAGGAACTTCATGAACTGGCTATGTGAGCCTGTGTGTCTCAGTTCTCTGTCCATGTCACTGACAGCTCCTAACATGAAGCTGAAAGCTACACTTGAAGTGAAGGGACATGGTCTTCAAACCACATATTAGAGGTGGAAACTGTGCAAGAAGAACTGGGGAGAGAAAAAAAGAGTGTTTGGGGAATAGACACTGGATACTGTGACATGTGTCCGTCTTAGAAATTGCCCCATTTTTCACAGCGCACTAGTTGCTTCGTGTTCACTGCCCCCCACCTCCCCCCCCCCAAAAAAACAAAAACGAATGGACTTCTTACGTAGAATTAAACAAATGTAGCTTGTTACCCAGCTAAATGCATGACTGGGTAACGTGTTAAGACACTGAGCAACACTGCCCAGCTGTCAATTAAGTCGTTATCTGAGTTCAGGAGGTGTATTGTAACAACGTGGCTGTCCTACAGTAGCATAGAGAAGATGCCATCTTTACTCTTGTTTCCACTCAAGTATCAGCTAGCCAAGCTGGAGCTACAGAAACTAGCTAACGTCAGCTTGCTGCAGGCAAGACTTGTTGCTAATGTAAACGAATTTTAAAGTTGAATTTTAATACGTTACAAATCAAGTTAGCTATCTTATTTAACAAGGTTATAAATTCCTAATACGACTAACTATTATAATAAACTAATTTAAAAAGCCAGCAACGTTCGACAGCTCGCTAAAAGTCAAAAGATGCCAACCGACACTAGCCGTGGTAGCTAGCTAGCTTGGAGCAGGATTGGGTGGGTTAGCATGGTAGCTATTCTACATAGCGAGCTAGTGCTAACAAGCTAGAAGCCAAGAGAGTGGGGAGAGTGGGGATATTGGGGAGAGAGTGGGGCAGTAACACTTATCCTGGGTGACCAACATCAAATACCATCATCAAAATGTTATTTTTAATAGTAAACAAGCTAACAGTCAAGCCAAGTCAGTCAGCCAGATGTGGTTGTCAGTTAGCTTTCTTGCTAGTTAGCTAACTAACTTTTGACAGCGTGGTTGAAATCAGCTGATATAGACTAAGTAGGCCTGAAACAACTGGTATTCTTGCTAACTGCTAACTGAGCTTTAACTTCAGGCTTAACAACAGGTTGCAGTTTGTTGCTTCAGTTTAGTTCTTATGAACTTTCCTTCACTTCTTCATCACTTTAGTCAGACTCCAGTCAGTCAGTGTTGTTCAGTCTGGTTTTACTGGTTTAGAGGGGCTGTTTCTGGACTGTTCATCCTCTAATCTACACGCATAGCTGGGAGGGTTTAGCACTGGGAGCGTATGGGGCTGGTTCACTAGCCTGCTAGCTGGTAGCTTGTTAACCTGTTAGCTGCTAGCTTGTTAGCTGCTAGCCAGGAGTATGGGGGGGGGGGGGGGGGGGGGTTATAAAGTGCCGAAATGACTTGATTAATGGCTCGTTTGTCGTCTGAAATATATCAGTGACTCATCGGTTAAATGTCTTATTACCTGCCGGGCTCGGTGTAAAGCGTCAGCGAAGCCATCTGCTTTGGTCCCCGGCTGAGTTACCTGAGCGGCGGCCTGATGTCCCTGAAGCAGCTCCGCCATCATCATCATCCCTCCTGCCGCAGCACGCGCCGAGCCCGGGAAGAGGAAGCTGCTTGTGTTAAAGTGAAGTCTCGCGAGTGTCGCGTGAAGCGTCAGTCATGAACAGAGCTCGCTCTCTTCTGAAGACACCACGCGCTACTTAGATTAGAGTCTCACCGGAAGAGGATTCCAGGCAGAGATTGTGTTATTGTAGTCAAGTAAATCTTATATGATCGTGTGTGCTCAGATTTATATCATCATGTGAAGTATTTTACATTATACTTAACAAAATGTGTTTCTCTATGTGAAGTGTGTGTGCTGTTTGTTATTGTTTGAGTCTCCGTACACGATGAAACCAGACAACAACCTTATAAGGTTGTTCAAGAAAGCGTCAACAAGGAAGAACTAATCTTTCGTTTTGTTAATTTATTTTATTTTATCCACACAAATTTAAGCCTTTAAGACTTAAAGCTTTATTAACACCTGTACGTTTTTCTTTCTTCAATATCATTTTTTTGTCCCATCCTGAAAAGTTTGTTCTATCGCACTGACCTGATTTTAATGGGATTCAGTGAGACACTCAAGCCGTCAAACTAAAACAGTTGCAGATTGAAAAGACAAAAATATAGAAATATTGAATTTCCTTCTCTCTGCACATGTGGAAGCATCTATTGTTGCACATCTGGCAAACGTTCTGGATAGAGGAGAGTAAAATTGCTGCAAATTTCGAGACTTCTAGACTGTTTATGCAAAACAGTTCCTTCCTCTAAAATTGCACCCAAACCATGAGAAAATGACAAACCACGATTTAAACAAAATAGGAGTTAATAAAAAAGCATGAAAAAAAGAAACATTCACGTTGAAATATATAAATATTCAGGACCTAACTTCACACCTTACTGTTCAAAGCATCTGTTTCTTTGACATGTAAACAGAGTTCTGTACAGGCCCGTGTGTTTAACCTGCTGGAAACAGTATGGGACACACAGGCATGAACACACACACACACAGACAGCTTTTCCCGAGGGCGTCACTGCCTGACATATCTATTTTCTTGGCCAGTCGGCCCAGCAGCGTTTATTATCACCTTCAAACAAGAAAAGAAAGAAATTAAGTATGGATGAAGAAGAGTGGGTCTTCATTACCATATCCCAGACTGACACGTCCAAATGAAAATGTCCACCGTAGCATGAGTGAAGTCTGATCCCTGATATTGTTGCCATGTGCTGCCGAGGCCCAGACAGAGGAGGGAGACTCTGGTAAAATAAAGACATCAAAGAGTCAGTCAGGCATTCACACTGTCTCTCTCTCTCTCTCTCTCTCTCTCTCTCTCTCTCTCTCTCTCTCTCTCTCTCTCTCTCTCTCTCTCTCTCTGTCTCTCTGTCTCTCTCTCTCTGTCACTTTCTCTCTCTGTCTCTCTGTCTCTCTCTCTGTCTCTCTCTCTCTCTCTGCGGTCAGTAGATGGGAAGGCAGTGTTGTTGGGACTGGTGACGGCAAGGTTGCGTATTGAGTTATCTTATTATAAACTGGTGGGGAAGATGGAGGAGTTTATTGAGGTGTGGGGGGTTGGGGGTGCCTTGTGCACGGTGGATGGGGAGGGGGGTTTAAAATTGAGTCTGTAAATAGGGAGGTATTTGCTGGTTTTGGTTTGTTTGGTTTGGTTTTCTGCATGAGCTGTTGGGTACATTGGAATAAAGTTACCTTTAAAAGTGAAAAAAAAGTATCTCTGTCTCTCTTTCTCTCTCGGTCTTTCTCTGTCTCTCTCTCTCTCTGTCTCTCTCTATGCCCTCCTCCCACAGAGGGGCAATATGGGCTGCCCTCCTCCCACAGAGGGGCAGTATGGGCTGCCCTCCTCCCACATAGGGGCAGTATGGGCTGCCCTCCTCCCACAGAGGGGCAGTATGGGCTGCCCTCCTCCCACAGAGGGGCAGTATGGGCTGCCCTCCTCCCACAGAGGGGCAGTATGGGCTGCTCTCCTCCCACAGAGGGGCAGTATGGGCTGCCCTCCTCCCACAGAGGGGCAGTATGAAACTGTAATGACTTGATAACTTCAGCAACTCCTAGCAAGATTCATCCGAGGATCCTGTTTCATCCAGGGCCTCTCTGGGGTCTTATCTCACTACAGCTTTCATTCAAGCACAAACAATCGTCAATGGAGAGAGCCGGTGACTAAAGGAGTCATAGAACCTCAAAGCCAGAAGAAGAAAATCCCTTTGTGTGTGTTTGTAGAGCGACTATCAGAGAGGTCCAGACAACAGTATCAGTTTGATGGAGGACAGCAGCCGCCTGAAGGAGCCGTGCTGTCGTCTCATGTCTGAGCAAACAGGAAGACCACAAACAAAGAGCTGAGGCCACTTCCTGTGCAGGATGACAGACTGACAGATGAAAAGAAAATGACAAACTTTGTCCAGTAGCAGGAGACTCTTACCTCCAGCTTTTATTACAAGCTCTTTTTTTTCAGCCTCCTCTGTCACCCCCCCCCCATCTCAGCCCCCTCAACCTCCTCTTCTCTCCCCCCATCTCAGCCCCCCTCTTCTCTTCCCCCAGCTCAGCCACCCCTACCCCCCTCTCTTCTCAGCTCTCAGCTTTGCTTCAGCTCTGTATCTATATTTTAAATGACTCAATTACACGGAGTCCCGCAGTGAAAATGACGGATGTTTTCCACTATTTTTCTCTGTCTGCTGGGACCAGTTTGACCCTCCTCTGCTTCCAATCACCCCCCACCAATCCACTCTATCCTTCTCTCCCCACCTGTCCCTCTCTCCTCTTCCCTCTCCTCCTCCCTCTCTCCTCCTCTCCCTCTCCGAGACCCTCTTTTCTTGAGAAATGCTCAGTTTTATTGTGTGTGTCTATTTGCGACTGAGAGGACATAATCGTTAAATGGGCTTGTTTGAGAGCTCTTTGCAGTTTGAACTGACAAAGAGGAGAGTGTTTTCCATGACATGTTCTGCAGCCTCTGTGTGGTCTCATCCTCTGGAGCCTTTAAAAACAGTCTGAGACGTTTAAAGCAATTCAGATCCAAACAGATTTAACATCAGCACGTTTCTGATGAAGAAACTGACAGTTTCACATGCTGTAAGAACGACACGTTTGATTCATCGGAACATTTTTGGATTTGCTTTAGACTAACCTCTTAATGTTTACAGTCTGTTAGATAAACACCAAACAACTTGGTTTCTAAGTCTTAAAATACAAAAAATTGGAAGTGCAGGAGACGATCTCAAACAGCACATGAATATAAACACATCAAGTATATATCTCCCAGAGCTGTGGTATTGCTGAAACACACACACACACCTATACACACACACACCACACACACACAAGGCCTCTTCTTGCCCTCTAGTGGTGAGCTAACTCGATCATCCACACGGTCACCTAACCTGGAGGTCCCCTGATCAGGAAGCAGGTGTTCTGGAGTCCTGAGGCAGGTGAAGAACTGCCCCACCCAGAAGACCAGGGTGTGTCAGGGGTGGGAACCTACTGATCTGAGAAGAGCACACTACATTACCGAGAACTATGGGGGGAGGCAGGGGGAGGAGGGGGAGACTGGGGGAGACACTCCTCACTCCTGGTTACACTCTTAAAACAGGTAAACAGGAGAACCTCTGAAAATGTAAATCTTCAACTTGACTCCATGTCACTGCAGAGTAGGTCTGTATCGACAGGTGTGGTAACTAAATCCAGGGTTGTAAAAGCTTATTGATCTGCTTCAGCCTGACGATGCTCAGACTAGCTCCGGGACACCATGACCCCCAGGCTGCTGAAACAGGAGGAGAGACGCACAAACACTCATTAAAACCTTTTAGATGGCCAACATTCAGCAGGAGGCTAAATATTTATATTTCTCCATCAATATTTGAACACTTTCTGAGCCCAAACAAAGCCAAGCTTCATCTGACCTCGGGTCCAGATCCCTCCCCCCCCCCCCGTCTGGGGGTCAGAGCAGAGCTGGGGTCAGAGCTGAGGTCAGATCACAGAGGAGGACTGGACAGATCAAAGAACACAGAATGTCCAGATCAATCTGTCCCTTATAACGTCTCTTTAGTGACTCAGGACATGGAGTGACTGTCTGTCTGGATCATGTGATGTCATCACACTTCACTGTCCTACTGGTGCAGTGATGAAGACACGTCCACGTAGAACAATGCTTCAAATAATGGAGAAATATCTCACATTCACAACATGTGTAGAGATACAACATGCTATATATAAGATATATAACAATATATACAATGACTCCTATGTAGACCAGATCAGAAAGGTCTGTAGAAAGGTAGAGGTGTCTGAGTGTGTCTAAGTGTGTCTGAGCACTCCTGGTCTCCCAGGATGACCTCATCGTGTTTCAAACCCATTACCAGCTGCTGCCCCGGGGGTGGGACTTCTGCCCCGGGGGGGTGGTAGGGTTGGGGGGAGATGGGAGCATTAAAACTCAACCAGGTGGAACTAACTGGAGTATTGCAGAATATCGATAACATATTGAAATATTGACAAGGTCTCAGGATGGGCTATTATGGACTGAAGTCAAACATCTTGGATGGATTTGAGTTGTTGAATAAATCCAAGCAAAAAACAGGGTTGGAGGAAGAGGGTGGAGGGTCTAGTCCCAGGGTGAAGGGAGAGGGTGGAGGGTCTAGTGCCAGGGTGAAGGGAGAGGGTGGAGGGTCTAGTGCCAGGGTGAAGGGAGAGGGTGGAGGGTCTAGTGCCAGGGTGAAGGGAGAGGGTGGAGGGTCTAGTGCCAGGGTGAAGGGAGAGGGTGGAGGGTCTAGTGCCAGAGTGGAGGGTCTAGTCCCAGGGTGGAGGGTCTAGTCCCAGGGTTGGAGGAAGAGGGTGGAGGGTCTAGTCCCAGAGTTGGAGGAAGAGGGTGGAGGGTCTAGTCCCAGGGTGAAGGGAGAGGGTGGAGGGTCTAGTCCCAGGGTGAAGGGAGAGGGTGGAGTGTCTAGTAGTCCCAGAGTGGAGGGTCTAGTCCCAGGGTGGAGGGTCTAGTCCCAGGGTTGGAGGAAGAGGGTGTAGGGACTAGTCCCAGAGTTGGAGGAAGAGGGTGGAGGGTCTAGTCCCAGGGTGGAGGGTCTAGTCCCAGGGTTGGAGGAAGAGGGTGGAGGGTCTAGTCCCAGGGTGGAGGAAGAGGGTGGAGGGTCTAGTCCCAGGGTGGAGGAAGAGGGTGGAGGGTCTAGTCCCAGGGTGGAGGAAGAGGGTGGAGGGTCTAGTCCCAGGGTGGAGGAAGATGGTGGAGGGTCTAGTCCCAGGGTGAAGGAAGAGGAGTCCAGACCCAGAGAATAGAGGAAACAGCAGATAATAGAGGAACCTTCTGGTTCTGGGGTCTTAAGTTACTGCCTGGTTATAATGAGGGTACCTGCCTCCTAATTGCTGGTAATTGACCCTCCTGCAGGCTTTGTTGGTGGTGTTCTGTGCTGCTTGAGGCTTCAGGAGAGCAGGTCAGTGACAGGAGGACAAAGACTCACAGACTCACAGAAAACTGATGTTTGGGAAGAAGGTCCAGCCTCTGACTTCTGGGGTGGGAGGAGCCAGAAGAGAGAGATCACCACTTCCTAACCCTTTGTTACCGCATGTTATCACAGCACAGAATGCAACATTATGGCGTAGAAGAAGGTTCCAGAGTGTAACTGACATTATCAGACACAGGAGCATCTCAAGGACGATGGATGCCAGCGATGGAAGAATTCGATGCGATGGAAGAATTCAAGCGAGCGGAAACAGAGAAGAACACAGCAACAAGTATCCAAGACAATCCTTCAGCCAATCAGCTTCTGCGCTGGTCCTGACTCCAAGAGAATCCTCTAGCCAATCAGCTTCTGCACTGGTCCTGACTCCCACCACCTTCAGAGCGATGCGGCACAACGGCAGCCATTGTGTGTTGGAGTGACGGGAGACAGACTGGCTACAGAGGAGCGTCCATATGAGACATGAGGGGGGATCGTGTGGTGCCATTGTGCTGCAGCCTCCTGGGAGAGGGGGGGGGGGGGGGGGGGTAATGAGGGGTAATAGGTGCAGGGTCAAGGATGATTAATTCCCTTGCCCAGGTGTCTCCATCACACAGCTTTGTACCTGGGAAGAACCACAGGTACCTCAGGAGAGGAGGAAGAGGAGGAAGAGGGGTGTTGGAGGTAGAATGATTGACAGGGCAGATGAAGAAAGGAAGGCTGGGATTCTTTGTGTGCACGCACACACACGCACGCACACACACACACACACAGATAAACACAGTTCCTGGTCTTTGTGATGTGATCCTGCCTTTCAGTGGACATGTCACTCAGCTTCTTCCCAGGCACAAGGTCATCATCTTCATCCAGCCCTGATGATCATCCCCCCCTCCTCTTCTTCAGCCTGGCTGGCTGATCTGAATCCATCACTCGGGGTAATTTCAGTGCAGTGATTACGC
>CM059339.1:4245619-4265619 GCA_030340685.1 Protosalanx chinensis | reverse complement strand
GCTGGCCTGGAGGGCAGGGGTCAGCATCCTGAATGGACTCGCTGTTCCACAGCTAACAGCCCCGGGGGAGCAGAGGGGGAGGGCAGGAGGGTAACAAGCCCTAAGCCACACCACTAAACTTACTTATCTGTATATAACTGCTTCTCTTGCACTTCTGATTGGATGCTAAACTGAATTTAGTTTCCTTGTATTTATAAATGTGTAATAAAGTTGATAAACACACACACACACAGACCCTCACCTGACCAGCTCCTCGTTGTACAGGGACTTGGGAGACTCTCGTCCCAGGATGTAGACGTGACCCTTGAACACAGACACTTGCACACTGCCCTCCACACGGTCCTGGGACTTAGCTATGCAGTAACGCACAAACTCACACTCTGGACTGAACCAGAACCCTGAGAGAGGGGGAAAGAGCAGGGAGACAGGGGGAGAGAGCAGGGAGACAGGGGGAGAGAGCAGGGAGACAGGGGGAGAGAGCAGGGAGACAGGGGGAGAGAGCAGGGAGACAGGGGGAGAGAGCAGGGGAGACAGGTGGAGAGAGCAGGGAGACAGGGGGAGAGAGCAGGGAGACAGGAGGATAGAGCAGAGAGACAGGTGGAGAGAGCAGGGAGACAAGTGGAGAGAGCAGGGATACAGGGGGAGAGAGCAGGGAGACAGGAGGAGAGAGCAGGGAGACAGGGGGAGAGAGCAGGGAGACAGATGGAGAGAGCAGAGAGACAGGGGGAGAGAGCAGGGAGACAGGGGGAGAGAGCAGAGAGACAGGTGGAGAGAGCAGGGAGACAGGTGGAGAGAGCAGGGAGACAGGAGGAGAGAGCAGGGAGACAGGTGGAGAGAGCAGGGAGACAGGTGGAGAGAGCAGGGAGACAGGGGGAGAGAGCAGGAAGACAGGTGGAGAGAGCAGGAAGACAGGGGGAGAGAGCAGGGAGACAGGGGGAGAGAGCAGGGAGACAGGGGGAGAGAGCAGAGAGACGGGAGGAGAGAGCAGAGAGACAGGTGGAGAGAGCAGGGAGACAGGTGGAGAGAGCAGGGAGACAGGTGGAGAAAGCAGGGAGACAGGAGGAGAGAGCAGAGAGACGGGTAGAGAGAGCAGGTGGAGAGAGCAGGGAGACAGGTGGAGAGAGCAGAGAGACAGGTGGAGAGAGCAGGGAGACAGGAGGAGAGAGCAGAGAGACAGGAGGAGAGAGCAGGGAGACAGGTGGAGAAAGCAGTGAGACAGGAGGAGAGAGCAGAGAGACAGGTAGAGGGAGCAGGTGGAGAGAGCAGGGAGACAGGAGGAGAGAGCAGAGAGACAGGTAGAGAGAGCAGGTGGAGAGAGCAGGGAGACAGGTGGAGAGAGCAGAGAGACAGGTGGATAGAGGAGGTGGAGAGCAGGGAGACAGGAGGAGAGAGCAGAGAGACAGGAGGAGAGAGCAGGGAGACAGGTGGAGAAAGCAGGGAGACAGGAGGAGAGAGCAGAGAGACAGGTAGAGAGAGCAGGTGGAGAGAGCAGGGAGACAGGAGGAGAGAGCAGAGAGACAGGTGGATAGAGGAGGTGGAGAGAGCAGGGAGACAGGAGGAGAGAGCAGAGAGACAGGAGGAGAGAGCAGGGAGACAGGTAGAGAGAGCAGGTGGAGAGAGCAGGGAGACAGGAGGAGAGAGCAGAGAGACAGGTAGAGAGAGCAGGGAGACAGGTGGAGAGAGCAGAGAGACAGGAGGAGAGAGCAGAGAGACAGGAGGAGAGAGCAGAGAGACAGGTGGAGAGAGCAGGTGGAAAGGATAGTTTAAAAAAAAAAAAAATGCTAAATGCTAACATTGACTCTAAAGTTGATTGTGCTGATTGTTCTTTGCAGAAGAATGGTACCGTTGTAAAGCATCTCTGAGAAACTGGAGCCCAGACGCTGCTTGATCCTGCGCACCTCCCGGTCCAGAGTGAAGGTCTCCACATCCAGGTGAGCATGGTACAGGATGGTGCCTCCTGGGGTCTCATAGATACCTGGGAGGAGGAGGAGGAGCAAGAGGTGGGAAGATGATCTCCCCCTGAGGGAAACATCCCCCTGAGAGAAACATCCCCCTGAGGGAAACATCCCCCTGAGGGAAACATCCCCCTGAGAGAAACATCCCCCTGAGAGAAACATCCCCCTGAGAGAAACATCCCCCTGAGGGAAACATCCCCCTGAGAGAAACATCCCCCTGAGGGAAACATCCCCCTGAAAGAAACATCCCCCTGACAGGCTGAGATGGACAGCTCTATTAGTGGTCAGTCTCCTCCCTAACCACCTCCAGACTGGGACCGCCAGGTCCGCCTGCTCCAGCCCCTCCCAGCCAGGATGAGCCTGTCGTGGGCAAATTACAGGGTAGAAGCCCTGGAAGCCTACTGCTGGACCAGCACTCCCTCTACCCTGCAATTACCCCTCCTCAACTGCAGGGGGGGAGGGAGAGGAGGGGGATGAAGGTGTCAGTCAGCTGTCAGATGGAGGACAGAGAACGGAGTGACAGGACAGAGGGAGGAGGGAGGGGAAGGAGAGAGAAGGGAGGAGGGAGAAAAGGGAGGAGGGAGAGAAGGGAGGAGATGGGTGCAGTTTGAGGTAAAGGCAGATTCATCTGCAGTATGTCTCAGTTTTATTAATAAGAATGTTAAGTGACTGTTTCATTTCTCCTGAACAAACACACAAGATCTTCCTACCCAGGAAACAACACTCTCTGGTCAGTCAGGAACCAAGAGAAGGCTTTAACTAGTCCAGGGTCATGTGACTTAAACTAGTCCAGGGTCACATGACACCATGGCTTCACAGCACAGCAGAGAGACAGGAACCTTTACAGAACTACAGGAGACATTTCTGTTGCCATCAGGCCAGTTCTACCAGAGGGGGGATTCATGTTATTTAGAATGAGCACACACACACACACACACACACATGTCCTTTATCAACTCTCCTTGTTGTGGACAGAGAGTCCAGACACACAACACACGTAAACATGACTCACTCTATTCAATCGTTCCTGCTCTCTTTTGTGACAATCCAGTCACTTATGTGAGCCGTTCAGACACACACAGACACACACACCTCTCTATTGTACACACAGGGGATATTTTGGTCCTTTGTGAAGCACAGGACAGAGTGGGCCCATTTTCCAATTTCTACCTGGTTACTCTCAGGACAGCCACTGACTGACGGACGCTCAATTTGCCACTCAGACCATTGTGAGAAGACAAGAGGTGCTGTAGGACAGAGGGAGGTGTGTGTGTGTGTGACAGAGAGGGTGTGTGTGTGTGGGGGGGGGGGGGGGGGGGGGAGAGAGGGTGTGTGTGTGTGTGGGAGAGAGAGAGAGGGTGTGTGTGAGAGAGAAACTGTGTGTGCGCGATAGACGGTAAGTGTGTGAGAGAGGGTGTTTGTGTGTGTGTGTGAGAGAAACTGTGTGTGCGATAGACGGTGAGTGTGTGAGAGAGGGTGTGTGTGTGTGTGTGTGGAGAGAGAGAGAGAGAGAGAGAGAGAGGGTGTGTGAGAGAGGGTGTGTGTGTGGGAGAGAGAGAGAGAGGGTGTGTGTGAGACGGTGAGTGTGTGTAATGGTAAATAAGAGTGACACAAACAGCAGGAGAGGAAGAGGAAGCTGGAATCCGACCTCTGACCTCTAAGGAGGCAGAATGCAGCACCATCACACAGTGTCACATGTTTATTTACAGACGTGTGTTTGGATTGAAAGGAGTAGATGTGTGTGTGAACTGGGGTTACAGCCAAACCTGGTGACTGAACCATAGAAATACATTTAGTGCCTGAGAAGATAGGCGAGGTAATGTTGTGTTGGTGCTGCCTATCTGTCTGTCTGTCTGTCCCCCTCATCTCCCCTCTCATCACACAGTAATGCTGCAGAGCTGACAGGCATGTTCACTCTTGCTGCAAATTACTGCAATCGTACCAAAGTGTGTTGGAAGTGAAAGGAGTCTTCAGAATGGTGGATATGAAAGCAGTGTTTTAGTGCTTTAGGAGTGCTGGGTGTGTGTCTGTAAGCTGCTAATGCCTGTGGAAGAGCTTTATCCAGGAATACTTAGCGGACAAGAACTTCCAGCTAGTTTGATCTGGAGCTCTCTGAGAGTGAGGCTGAACCTGTGTTCTCTAGCAGGTCAGTGTTCTAGAACATCCTGTCCCAGGGTTCTAGAGCGTCCTGTCCCAGGGTTCTAGAACGTCCTGTCCCAGGGTTCTAGAGCGTCCTGTCCCAGGGTTCTAGAGCGTCCTGTCATAGACTCACCTCTGGATTTCATGCCGATGAAGCGGTTCTCAACGATATCGATCCGCCCCACTCCATGCTTCCCCCTGAGGGACAACACACCGCTTAGACACAAGTCAACATGAACAGCAGCATGAACACAGGCTGGGCTCCTATAGGACTGACCCAATGTGGTTGAGGTAGCAGAAGATCTCCAGCGGAGTGTTCTTGGATGTGCCATCCTTCAGGTGGTTCACCTGGGTAGGCACCCCTGGAGATAGAGGGGCAACATTATCATGTAGCATTAGCACTCTCCCCCTCAGAGCAGCAACATGTTAGCATGTAGCATTAGCACTCTGAGCAGCTCTCCGCCCCTAAGGGAAGCTCTGCCCTGCTTAAAGGACACGTGAAGCACTTGACTAATATTTTTAGACAAGGCCTTTGTCTCCTTGTTCCCATGTCTCAGTCCCCTCGCCTCAGAGGACCAGTGCCCCCCAAAGAGTTAAAGAAGTTGGCCTTATCATCCCTTCTCTCTCTGCCCCCCCTCTCCCCCCCTCTCTCCCTCTTCCTCTCCCCCCCTCCCCTCTCTCTCTCTCTCTCCAGCAGATCCATTCACTTCTTTCTTCCCCTCCAGGAACTCTTTCATGGCTCCCAGACAATAGGGGCTGCAGACACAGCTGTAGGAAAAATTACTGCTTTACATGTTTCCTCTGTCTCCTGTCCTGTTCTCTGGAATGAAAGGAGAGAGAGAGAGAGAGAGAGAGAGAGAGAGAGAGAGAGAGAGAGAGAGAGAGAGAGAGAGAGAGAGAGAGAGAGAGAGAGAGAGAGGGAGAAAGAGAGAGAGAGAGAGAGGAGAGAGAGAGGGAGAGAGAGAGAGAGAAAGAGAGAGAGAGAAAAAGAGAGAGAGAGAGAAAGAGAGAGAGAGAGAGAGAGAGAGAGAGAGAAAAAAGAGAGAGAGAGGGAGAAGTGTGTCCAGGGTTGGTAATCAGTTTTGGGGTTTGGAGTCTTCTGCACCCTGAAGACGATGATGTTGAGAGAGAGAGAGAGAGAGAGAGAGAGAGAGAGAGAGAGAGGAGAGAGAGAGAGAGAGAGAGAGAGAGGGGGGGGGGTAAAAACTGCGGGAGGAAGGCACAAAAAAAAGAAGTTCTGTGGTAAAAAATAAACCATCTTTAAGACTCCATAAGATCCTTTGAGGGAGGATGAAGAGATGGTGTGAACATTCCTGAGGAAGAGGAGGAGGGGCTTCGTCTGCGCTACTAAAACAGCTTTTGTTATCCAAACTCAATAAAAGAAGAAAGAATATCTGAGAAAGGAGAACAAGAGAAATGATAACCCTGAGAAACCAGCCAGGCATTACCAGTTCTCACACACACACACACACACACTCATACCCACACACACACACCTCTTTTGAAGTGGATCTCCAGCAGATCAGGACTGTCAGGAGCATCTTCTGGGTTCTTGGTCATCAGGTACAGATCAGACGGAGCGTGACTCTGAAACAGAAGAAGACGCCTGAAACAGAGGAACACGCCTAAAACACGTCTGAAACAGAAGAACATGCCTGAAACACGTCCGAAACAGAAGAACACACCTAAAACACATCTGCAACAGAAGAACATTTTAAAAACACGTCTGAAACAGAGGAACACGCCTAAAACACGTCTGAAACAGAAGAATATGCCTAAAACGCGTCTGAAACATAAAAACACGCCACCAGATGAAAGAAAATCACACAGCATTAGCCCCATGTCTCCTCAGCCAATCACAGAGCATTAGCCCCATGTCTCCTCAGCCAATCACACAGCATTAGCCCCATGTCTCCTCAGCCAATCCCACAGCATTAGCCCCATGTATCCTCAGCCAATCACACACCAAGGCCCAAGTCTCCTCAGCTGAGCTTGATTGCAGGGAAATATGCAACATAACCACTGGGTACCATTCAATTGAAACCTTTACCAGACAGAGAAATCATGAAGCTGGAAGTAACATTTGATCTGCTGTGTTCAACCAGACAGCTTTCAAATAATTTTCAGTCTTTTTAACTAAACACACAAATGGACTCAGCGGATGAGGCCTATCTGTTTTATTTTCTGCTTCAACGCCTTGAAAGATGCTGTTGAAAAGGGGGTGGGGTGGTGGGGGTGAGGGGGGCAGGACTCATCTGGGGCCGAGAGATGTTTGGGAACATTAGCATGCAGCTCTGGGCTGGACAATAACACCTGTACCTACACACACCTGCACCCACACACCTGTACCCACACACCTGCACCACACACCTGCACCCACACACACCTGTACCCACACACCTGCACCCACAAGTGAATGTGACATAAAGGTGTCCAGAGAGACACAACAGGGTGTCCAGAGAGACACAACAAGGTGTCCAGAGAGACACAACAGGGTGTCCAGAGAGACACAACAAGGTATCCAGAGAGACACAACAGGGTGTCCAGAGAGAAGAGCATTTCAGTCCCAGCCCCCTTGGAGGGCGAGGGAGGGGGGGGTCCTGCCCCAAGCCTGGAAGGAAAGGGGCGAGAAAACAGACAGAGAGAAAGAAAGAGGGCGTCAAATGATGCGTGAAGCTGCCATCATGTTGTGGTGCAACTCTCCCCTCAGTCCTGCTCATTGTTGTGGCTGTGAGCAGCTGAATGGAGACTGAGACGCGGTCAAGACAGCAACATAAACCCTGGACATTTCTATCTCCCAAACATTAGCTGCCTCATTGCCTTTCAATCCCCACGGAGAGAGAGAGGGAGGGGGAGGGAGGGGGAGGAGGGGAGAGAGATGGGGGGGTGAACCCCCTCTGGTCTACTGGGTTGGAAATGACACTAAAATCACAGCGACTAAAGTTGAGCGTTTAAAATGATGTCTGTGTAAACATGGTAAGAAATAAAAGAACATGCAGCATGTGAGTCACAGCAGGTGGCCTGTGAGGGAACAGCTGCTGGTCCACAGGAAGTGACACACAGGACAGGAAGTCAAACTGAGGACACTGGATGCTCTTTTCTCACTTTCTCTCTTGTTACACACTCACACAATCACACACACACACACAACCCCTGTAGGCATTCTCCTTCCGCCATGTGTCTATCCACACCAACCAGCAGAACAACTCTAAACAAGGTTTCATCTGGATGACCAGGAGGTCGTCGCACATCTTTATTCTAGTACGCTAGCGGGTTGCCAGGTTTGGGATCAAAGGCTGCTGGTGTTTACCTCACAACAATCCCCCCCCTCATGGCAACCCGTCCCTAAGCAGCAGACTGACAGCTCATTAAGACAGAGGAAGTTCTAATGAAGGACAAGCGAAACACTGCCTTCGGGCACTGTGAGGCCCTGCTGGACACACCAGTACTGCCCTGTGAAGCCCTGCTAGACACACCAGTACTGCCCTGTGAGGCCCTGCTGGACACACCAGTACTGCCCTGTGAAGCCCTGCTAGACACACCAGTACTGCCCTGTGAGGCCCTAATGGTCCTGCTCTGTGAGGCCCTGTTGGTACTACCCTGTGAAGCCCTGTGATGGAGGCTCTGTGAGGCCCTAATGGTCTTGCTCTGTGAGGCCCTGTTGGTACTGCCCTGGTGAGGCCCTAATGGTCTTTGCTCCAGTGTCGGATAAGAGGCTTAGTGCTACAAGCTGTAGGCAAACTATTTATTTCATGAAATAATGCACAATATCCTGGATTATCATTAGACGGAAACGGCTTAAATAATATTGGGTGAAATGTTTACAACAACCCCTGATAAGATCATAACCTTTAACTGTGCTTCTGTCAACGTCTAGAAGACTTGCTATTGATGTATGGCGGAATGCTTGTAGAGCTGATAAAACATGCAAATTACTGAATAATAACAGTCTGTTCAACCTTACAAATATCATATCACACTGGATAATGTATTCAAATCCCTTTAGACCATAAATATTTCATCGCTTTTACGCCCATTGATAAATTCATTGTGTGTTTAGAAAGGAACCGAACAAACCTCATGAATGAACCCAATTACTGCAGTCATCAGTCCACAGCAGCTCACTATTGAGTTGTTCCTTTTCAGAGTGCATTCCTGCGGGTCTGGGGGGGGTTACAGTGGGGCCGGAGGGACTCCCTGCCCCCCTGCCCCCTGACGCTCCTCTGTCTGCCCGCCACCTTTGTACTTTGCTGTTACTGGTGACATGCTGGTGTCACGGTGTCACGCTGAAATGGGTCCCCTCCCACGTTGCAGCCTGCGGCAGCACAACCTTGCACACAATGAATGGCCGGGGAGGGGGGGGGTGGGGGGGGCTCTAACCCTTCACTTTGGCTCCCATGAAATCAGGAATTACGAGACGCGTTTCTGACGACAAGTCCAAGTCTGTCCCTGAATCTTCCCAAGAACAGAAGATGGAGGAGAGAGGGAGGGAGGGATGGATGAGAGAGTAGGGAGGGATGAGGGAGGGATGAGAGAGTAGAGAGGGAGGTATGAGAGAGGAGGGAGGGATGAGAGAGGGAGGAGGAGAGAGGGAGGGAGAGATGAGAGAGGGAGGGATGGAGGGGAGAGGGATGAGAGAGGGAGGGATGAGGGCGGTAGGATGTCTGGGAGACCTTTATGGTCTTTGACCTCTACACCAGACCACCATCATCCACCCTGCCCATCACCATCCACCCTGCCCAGCATCATCCACCCTACCCATCATCATCCACCCTGCCCAGCATCATCATCATCATCATCATCCACCCTGCCCAGCATCATCCACCCTGCCCGGCATCATCATCCACCCTGCCCAGCATCATCCACCCTGCCCAGCATCATCCACCCTGCCCATCATCATCCACCCTGCCCAGCATCATCATCATCATCCACCCTGCCCATCATCATCCACCCTGCCCAGTATCATCATCATCATCATCATCCACCCTGCCCATCATCCACCCTGCCCATCATCATCCACCCTGCCCAGCATCATCATCATTCACCCTGCCCATCATCATCCACCCTGCCCATCATCATCATCATCATCCACCTTGCCCAGCATCATCCACCCTGCCCATCATCATCCACCCTGCCCAGCATCATCATCATCATCCACCCTGCCCATCATCATCCACCCTGCCCAGCATCATCATCATCCACCCTGCCCATCATCATCTACCCTGCCCATCATCATCATCATCCACCCTGCCCATCATCATCCACCCTGCCCAGCATCATCATCATCCACCCTGCCCATCATCATCCACCCTGCCCAGCATCATCATCATCCACCCTGCCCAGTATCATCGACCCTGCCCAGCATCATCCACCCTGCAGCATGTGTGAGAGGTGCCATCCCTACCTTGGGGTTTTCCAGTATTCCAGACTCGTAGCTGGTGAAGACAAGAGCAGGTGGTTACAAGGTAACCACAGTCCAGGCTGCTCAGAGATATGACAAACTGTGGCCAGTAAGAGTGTGGACTGGTGGGAGTATTCAGTAAGAGGGGTGAGCATGTGAGGGGCGAGTGTGTGAGGGGCGAGTGTGTGAGGGACGAGCTGAGCTCCTACCTGATGTGCATGAGGTTGGCATCCATGCTCCAGGGGGCTTTGGGAGTGACGGGCACAGGGATGCCGTGTTTCTGAACAGGAAACACAGTTAACACAGGAAACACAGTTAACACAGGAAACACAGTTAACACAGGAAACACAGTTAACAAAGGTGAGGGTGTCAGGCTAGTAATCAGAAGGTCCCTTGTTCAAGCCCTGGCTGTGTCAACATGATATTGTGTCCTTGGGCAAGGTACTTCACCCTACTGTCCTCAAGGGGAATGTCCCAGTACCTGCTGTAAGTTGCTCTGGATAAATCTAAATGTTTAATGACTGAGAAAGCCTGCAGCACATTGACAGAGCAGCGCCCTCACCAGGCCAAGCTGGAAACTGATGTGTGTGTGTGAGCATGTGTGAGTGAGATCATAAAGTGTTACCTCAGCATACTCCATCAAATCCTTTCTCCCACGGAAACGATTATAGAACTCAGGAATCCTCCAAGGAGCAATGATCTGAAAGAGAGAGAGAGAGAGAGAGAGAGAGAGAGAGAGAGAGAGAGAGAGAGAGAGAGAGAGAGAGAGAGAGAAGGGGGGAGGGAGGTTAGAGAATGATGAACCGTGACCAGTCTTATTACCAGTCTGTTTTCAGTCCCTTACCTTGACCTCAGGGTACAGGGCATAGCAGGTGAGTTCAAAGCGGATCTGGTCGTTACCCTGGAAAACACGAATGTGTAAGACTGAAACAATGCAAGAGCACAGAAGCTCAGTCCTGCCTGGCAGGATGAGCCTAACTTCCCCAGCTTGGTGGTGACTGTCTCTATCTAGTGGTCAGACAGCAGTACTGCACTTCCACAGCAGGAACCTGCAGCTGTTACAGTCCTTCCCTTCCCCCATGACCTCCACCCTGACCTCTGGGTGACCCCTCACCTTTCCTGTGGCCCCATGGGAGACATACTGGGCGCCCTCACGGCGAGCGATCTGCACCTGGCGGCGAGCGATGCAGGGGCGTGCTACAGATGTACCCAGAAGGTAGCGGTCCTCGTAGATGGCGCTGGCCTGGACTGACGGCCAAATGAACTCCTCCACAAACTCTGCCTTCAGGTCCTCTATGAACACCTGCAAGGCCAGGCACACACCTGGGTCACACCTGATCTACACCTGGGTCACACCTGACCTTTTCTCTCTTACCTTGGTGGCTCCCAGGGACTCGGCCTTCTTCCGCGCAGCCACAAAGTCGTCCTCCTGCCCGATATCAGCCTGCAGGGAGAGACAGCTGGAGTGACGTCCTCCTACAGGCTCTGGAAACACTCTGTAGTACTCAGGTGAGCAGCTGATATGGTGAAGGTTAGGACACTATGAGGAGCACCCATCCTGTTAGGACGCTATGAGGAGCACCCATCCTGTTAGGACGCTATGAGGAGCACCCATCCTGTTAGGACGCTATGAGGAGCACCCATCCTGTTAGGACTTTAGGCCAGGGGCCAGTTAGTCTGGAGCCTTTCCCAGTGACTCAGGGCCCCAGGCCAGGGGCCAGTTAGACTGGAGCCTTTCTCAGTGACTCTGGACCACAGGCCAGGGGCCAGTTAGACTGGAGCCTTTCTCATTGACTCTGGACCACAGGCCAGGGGCCAGTTAGACTGGAGCATTTCTCAGTGACTCTGACAACCATCAGCTCTCACATTCATTCACTAGGTGAAACTTTTCTAACTCCCCTAACACATGGAACATGTGATGACGGTCTGGCCTGAAAACTGAACCCACAAACTCTTTATGTGTGTCAGTATGTGTGTCAGGGTGTGTGTTAGTGTGTGTGTCAGGGTGTGTGTTAGTGTGTGTGTCAGGGGTGTTAGACCAGAGGTGACAGATCAGGCCTCAGTTGATCCTCTGTTTATGAATGACCAGTTAGACAAAAGTAACCTATAATCCCACAGTGCTGAGCTGGACAGCTGAGCTGTCAGAGGGGTTAAACTTTAATCCAGCAGCTTTGTGCTGCTGTTATGCAGCCAGTGGGCAGAACATGAGACCTGCAGCAGAAACATCACCGACTGCTGCTGTGGAAGATCAGAAATACACCTATTCTGGGTCCTCTCTCTCTCTCTCTCTCTCTCTCTCTCTCTCTCTCTCTCTCTCTCTCTCTCTCTCTCTCTCTCTCTCTCTCTCTCGCTCTCTCTCGCTCGCTCTCTCTCTCTCTCGCTCTCTCGCTCTCTCTCTCTCTCTCTCTCTCTCTCTCTCTCTCTCTCTCTCACACACACACACAAACTGTCCTCTCACCAAGTATGCAATGACGTCATATCCTTCTTCCTTGAGCCAGACCAGGATGCAGGAAGTGTCCAGTCCTCCGCTGTACGCCAGAACCACCGTTCCTTTAGACATGCTTCCGGCCGCACAACAGAGAGAGTAAGCAGCTGACCTCAGCACAGCTGACCTCAGCACAGCTGTTAACACACCTCAGCACAGCTGACCTCAGCACAGCTGTTAACACAGGCAGCATGAACAGGGTCGCATGCTGCTCACTAAGGGAGACTTTGTGTTTCAAATAGTATAGTTATATTCCACCCCCACCCCCCACCTTTACAGATAGTGCCCACTTTTGTACTTATGTTATTTGTACTTATGCTATGCTGTTATTTGCATCTAATTTGTAATGTATTGTACATCATATTTGTTCCCCCTGTTTATTATTATGTCTATTATGTCATATTATGTTCTATGTTTGCTCCTTTCTGCCATAGTGAATTCTGTGTTTGTAAATGTTGCATAGCGATTAAAATAGATTCTGATTCTTATCACTGAAGGATTGTGCAACTCAGCCAATCCGTTATAAAGGAGATCATGACTGTTAAAAACCCAGGGGATACAACTTTGAAAGGTTACATTTTATATTAGATCGTAGGCGACAGTGTAAACGAATTTGATAATTTTTTTCTGAATGCCCGGAGTCTAAAACATGGATGTGTGTAAAAACTATGTTATTAAGCTCTCTCTTGAAAGTCGCTTTGGGTAAAAGCGTCTGTTAAATGAATAAAGGTCCATGTGGAAGCTGTATTGTTAAGATGCATGTTAGAAGCAGCTCTAGAAGCTCGAGCTCACACGTGCTGCAGGGACCTGAAGCTCGCGGAGGACCTGGGCATCATGTTAGATCTACTTCGTGCAGAAAGCGTTACAGTTCGACTGTAGAACAACATTAAGATACTGAGACTTCACTGCTTATTTACTAGCAGCTAATGACTTGTAGCGGCCACTGAGTATCCTTTACATTCATTCATTTTTAGCAAACGCCTTTATCCAAAACGTCCTTTAATATTAGTTCAGTTAAATGCTTATTATTTGTTCGAGCGAACAGTAAAATAAATTCAAAATAATATCGTCAATATAACAAAAGAATATATTTTTATCCAGGTTTTTTTACTTACATTACTGCGCTGTTATCAAAGACGAGGTTCTGTAGCAACAAGAAGCTCTAGCTGATGTCAACCAGAGCTGCGCGTGTTACTGTAGAACAGCCAATCAAAACCTGCGTAGTTCGAGGGGGCGTGGTCAACATTACGCGTCCACGAGGCACATTTTAGGATCATAAATGATCAAAAATCAGTTTGTCGACGATTTAATTCAGATGAACACAATTTAATTATCAACTGCACCGGAGGTGAACTATTAACTAGTTCATCAACATATCCGCTCATTCGTTTTCTCAGTTCGCTGCCTCGACACACAAACAGATCTCCTGATCAAAGGATAACAGATAAAGTTTTTAAAATCTTTATTCCATCGCCATGATCTCCAAAAACAAAAAAAACAAAAAATAATATGATCAAAAATACATCATAAACGTCTGAAAAAAATTATTACATAGATAATTTTTTTCTTAAACAGAGCAAAAACAAAGTCTAGATGACGGCTGTTTGGTGTTCAGTGTCTCTAGATTGTAATAATATGGCGTTTCACCAACATCTATCTCCCCTCATACCACACAGTCCCTGTTCAGGCGTACAGTAAAGACCATCAGTACAAAGGGCAAGAAAAAACACCAGAGACAACAATTGCGTTTCGATCAACTTCAATCCACCAATTAGTGTGATATCACCCCCCCCCCCCCCCCCCCCCCCCCCCATAAAGACAGAAGGAACATAAGTTTAGAGAGGAGGAACCATTTTCATTTTTCAGTGCCTGAAGTCTGGAGATCAGTAACATGACTCACAGACCGTGTTCCCCTCAGAACAGGTAAGAACCCAGACTGTGTTCCCCTCAGAACAGGTAAGAACCCAGAATGTGTTCCCCTCAGAGCAGGTAAGAACCCAGACTGTGTTCCCCTCAGAACAGATAAGAACCCAGACTGTGTTCCCCTCAGAACAGGTAAGAACGCAGACCGTGTTCCCCTCAGAACAGGTAAGAACCCAGACCGTGTTCCCCTCAGAGCAGGTAAGAACCCAGACTGTGTTCCCCTCAGAGCAGGTAAGAACCCAGACTGTGTTCCCCTCAGAACAGGTAAGAACCCAGACCGTGTTCCCTTCAGAGCCGGTAAGAACCCAGACTGTGTTCCCCTCAGAACAAGTAAGAACCCAGACGGTGTTCCCCTCAGAACAGGTAAGAACCCAGACTGTGTTCCCCTCAGAACAGGTAAGAACCCAGACTGTGTTCCCTTCAGAACAGGTAAGAACCCAAACTGTGTTCCCCTCAGAACAGGTAAGAACCCAGACTGTATTCCCCTCAGAACAGGTAAGAACCCAGACTGTGTTCCCCTCAGAGCAGGTAAGAACCCAGACCGTGTTCCCCTCAGAACAGGAAAGAACATTATCCTCACAATACCTCTGATACATTATCTCCACTTTGCCACTTTTGCATTTATTCACAAATATGTTTGTTAAAGTTATGATATAACATCTGTTGATACAAGGTCTTAGACACACCTTCCATAGACAGAACACACTCAAACTCCACCATGTCACAAGTTAGCTACCTTGCTCTTATGGCATCAGAATATTGTGCCGCTTGTTTTTCTTGCCACCGGGACAAACTGCCATAAATAGCTGGTTCAAAAATCCAGAATCAACCAAAAAGACAAAAACATTGAAAACTAAAACTGATGGGTACAGAAATGAGGCGTGTCAGAGAGGGCTGTGATTGGCCAGACGACTGTCCCTTGGGGGGCTGTGATTGGCCAGAAGACTGTCCCCTGGGGGGCTGTGATTGGCCAGACGACGGTCCCTTGGGGGGCTGTGATTGGCCAGAAGACTGTTCCTCAAGAGGCAGTGGTGTTCTGGGGTTTGTGGTGGTGCAACTATTTACCCTCCCCCCCACTGCCCCTCCCCTCCACACTCCCAACTCTCCCATCCCTCTCTCCCCCTTCCTCCCTCCCCCCCCCCTCTTCCTCCACTTTTATCCCCCCTCTCCTCCCCCTCCTCCTCTACCACTCTTTCTTCTTCTCATCCATGGACACGCCCCCTGGGCCCAGCGCCACCACCAGCAGCAATCCTCCAATCACAGACGTGGTCTGGAAGAAGTCGTACTTCAGGAAGTCATGCATGGGCTTGTAGGCCGGAACGTTCCAGAAGGCGTTGAAGTAAACGTTGATGGCCAGCAGCCAGAGGACCAGGGTGAGGGCAGCCAGCTTGGTCTTGAAGCCCACAGCCACCAGCACGATGAGGGCTGTGCCCACCAGGTTCTGCAGGATCTGGGGGAGGAATCCAGCATGACAACACTGACAATACAAGGGGTCGGTGTGTGTATCTTGTGTGTGTCTGTGTGTGTATGTCTGTGTGTGTATCCTGTGTGTCTGTGTGTGTCTGTGTGTGTATCCTGTGTGTATCTTTGTAATGCTAGTGTTTAAGAGATCCTAAACAGACATGTCCTTGATAAACTATGACACATCATGTGACAGATAAAGTACAGTAGATTAACTCATCTAAGGGACTCCCTCTGAAGGAGCCCTGACCTCTGATCCCCCCCCCCCACTCACAGAGAAGAAGCTGGGGTCAAAGTGCAGCAAGGTCATGAACATGAGCACCAGCAGGACTCGTCCTCCTAGCTGCATGTACTGCTTAGGGGAGCTCTCCCCCATCGAGGGGACGCCTGCAAACATGCTCTTCCCTTCAGAACGAGACTCTGCTAGCAGTAGCAACAAGCCTCCACCCAGGGCCAGGTTCCTGAGGAGAGGGGGGGAGAGGGGGAGGAGGAGGAGAGGGGGAGGAAGAGAGAGGAGGGGAGGAGAGGAGAAGGGAGGGGAGGAGAGGAGGAGGAGAGGGGAGGTCAAACACAGCTAGGCAGACGGTTGACTACACAGACAGCAGATTGTACATAAAGCTTCACAGCAGTCAGACCTTATAAATATGATACGTACCTCATCAAAAATTTCAGATCCCATAAAATGCTGTATGCCACCGTCTGGTGGAAAACAAGAAATATATTCAGTGGTAGGAATGAAAACAGATGAATGTATGACTTCCAGACAACATGACTGATAAGTGAGGCATCATCACACTGACCTGCAGGGCTATGATGCCAAACAGGCCGAAGCAGGCGTACTGGACGAAGTTCCTACTGAGGATGAGAACACAGCCTCCTGTAGGGGAAGATCACATCTTAGAGCCTCTACTGGGCCTCCAGCCCCCAGCACTGCTCCCCAGCCTCACCAGGCCTCCAGCCCCCTGCTCCTAAACTAGCCTCTGCTGGGCCTCCAGCCCCCAGCACTGCTCCTAAACCAGCCTCTACTGCCCCCCCCCCCCCCCAACACTGCTCCTAAACCAGTCTCTACTGGGCCTCCAGCCCCCTGCTCCTAAACCAGCCTCTACTGGGCCTCCAGCCCCCACCCAGCACTGCTCCTAAACCAGCCTCTGCTGGGCCTCCAGCCCCCTGCTCCTAAACCAGCCTCTGCTGGGCCTCCAGCCCCCTGCTCCTAAACCAGCCTCTACTGGGCCTCCAGCCCCCACCCAGCACTGCTCCTAAACCAGCCTCTACTGGGCCTCCACCCCCAGAGTACTGCTCCTAAACCAGCCTCTGCTGGGCCTCCACCCCTCAGCACTGCTCCTAAACCAGCCTCTACTGGGCCTCCAGCCCCCAGCACTGCTCCTAAACTAGCCTCTGCTGGGCCTCTACCCCCCCTGCTCCTAAACCAGCCTCTGCTGGGCCTCCACCCCTCAGCACTGCTCCTAAACCAGCCTCTACTGGGCCTCCAGCCCCCAGCACTGCTCCTAAACCAGCCTCTACTGGGCCTCCAGCCCCCACCCAGCACTACTCCTAAACCAGCCTCTACTGGGCCTCCAGCCCCCAGCACTGCTCCCCAGCCTCGATTCCCACCTGACTCCACCCCCCTTACCCAGCTGTCCAATGAGGTTGAGCAGCACGAAGGTGGTGGCCAGGAAGTATCCGCAGCTCCAGGTAGCCTCGATGTAGTCTCTCTGCTCGCTCCACTGGAACCACATCCTGATGCCGTCCTCCAGGAAGGTGCTGATCAGACACAGACGAGCCAGGTGAGGCAGGTACTGCTTGGTCACACGCAGGAACTAGGGGGAGGAGAGGAGAGGGGGGGGGGAGGAAGGAGAGGGGTGTGGATAGGGAGGAGAGGAGAGGGGGGTGGAGAGGGAGGAGAGGGGAGGAGAGGAGGGGGGGGGAGGAGAGCAGAGGAGAGGGGAGGAGAGGGGGGGGAGAAGGGGATGAGAGGGGAGGAGAGGAGAGGGGGGTGGAGAGGGAGGAGAGGGGAGGAGAGGGGAGGAGAGGAGAGGGGGGTGGAGAGAGAGGAGAGGGGAGGAGAGGGGGGGGATAAGTCAGGACTGAAGACAGAGAGCAGCTGTTCTACACAAGGTACTGATCCATCCTGTACGGATCCATCCTGCTACCATCCTGTCCTGCAGGAAACATCCCACACGGTCTGTGTTCAGGTCAGTAGCATAACCTTACACACCGTCCATATCATAACAGAACACTTCCTGACACATCAAGTCCTTCCATGTTCAAATCATGAAGTCATTATTACAATATGTTCATGTTGAGAGCAGTTAATTCATAACTGTTACCTACAGTTTACCACTGGACCATCTGAAGGATCCTTAAAGATCCAGTAAGCACTGAGAACTACAACCCTGGCCCCTCCCACCTTCCAGTCCACATCAGCACTCCCTGGCCCAGCCAGCCAATCACATCAGCACTGCTTGGGCCAGCCAGCCAATCACATGAACCCTAACACAGAAACGTTAGCTGGAATGTGTGTTGTCTGCTAGTTTAACTAAGCTGATAACGACAAGCTTTTCAACCCCCGTCCAGACAACAGTGTTCAGGCAGGAACACTCACCTCACCTGCTTTAGGAGGACAGGAGCTACCTCAGGCCAGATGCAGGCACTGTTCTCCCCATTAATCTGTCCTCTCCCAGGCTGAAACTGAGCACCACTGCCTGAGATAAAGCAGCTTCCTGTTCACCTCCTCAAACCAGCCTCACTCCTGTAACCTGAAGCTGCTCTTATATAGGCCAACACATTCCCAGGGGATTGAAACTTCACCCACTGGGGCTGGTGGGTCTTCCAAGCAGGCTGTGAAGTTATGGAACATCAGACCAGCCTTAAGTCCTACATGCAGGCATGAAATGCGGTTCTACCCCCACAAACCACCAGAGCCCATCTCCCAGAGCTGTCACAACACAGAAACACCTCTCAACACAGAAACACCATGTTAGAAAGCCTCCTTGACACACAAACAGGGATAAAGGACCTAAAACTGCAAAGCTGATCTGAAAGTTGCAAGTATTGAACTACTGAGTGGCTATTGCGCAATCTAGGCGCAAGTGTGATTATCAAACACAAAGGAATGTCCCAAATATAAATATAACCTAATCTTCCTTAAACCAAGTACTGAAAAGTATCTGATCAGAAAGGTATAATTCATATTAGTAATGTATTTAAGTCAAAGACACGTTAGCTGACTGAAGACCAAACACTGATGAGGAATTACATGATCTTTTAGCTCCAACATCTAAATTATAATATCAACACAAACCCTCACATACAGACACACTGGATACAAAACCGATACGCTATGTGTTTCACTAGAAAACTTAAATAAACAAATTACTGCTCCAGATAGCAGCTGGCTGGTCAGACATTAGCTAGTTAGCTCCACTTCTTCCCGTTAAACCCGTTAAAACCCGTTATAACCCGGTTACCTGGTCCGCCACATCCTCCGCCGTGTTCATGAGCTCCTCCTGACCCATGTCTTACTATGTCCACCTTAACAACTAATCAATATATCGATGTTAGATGAGATGTTCTTCAATATTGTGAAAGTTCCTCTTCGTTATTCCAGATCTCTGAAGGCCGCCTCCGCCCCACAATGCCCCGCGCGACTCCCGTAGCCCCCTACCGTGCTGCACGCGCTGCCTGCCACGTATACTCACGCACGGGCACTACGTCTGCCCACGAAACACTGCGAGGTACACTGTGAGGTATAGTGTGAGGTACAGTATGAGGTACACTGTGAGGTAGAGTATGAGGTATAATGTGAGGTACACTGTGAGGTACACTATGAGGTACACTGTGAGGTAGAGTATGAGGTATAGTGTGAGGTATAGTGTGAGGTACAGTATGAGGTATAGTGTGAGGTACAGTATGAGGTATAGTGTGAGGTAAAGTATGAGGTACACTACGTAAATGTAAGTAGTCAGGGCACTTTTATTGTTGGCTACTTTAAAATAAATCTCTGGAGAACTGTAGAATTGAGGTAGAGAATTAAACAAAACCCAAGTATAACGTTGACTGTGTTTAAAAATACACAGTAATGTGAAAAAACATGACATAATTAACAAACTGCAAAATACTACATAGAAAGATGTCTAACACACAATCAGAGCTTGATTTAGTAGCTGTGGTCTATCTTAGGTAACAGGGAATATTTGGGCTAGCCCAGCTAGCTCTTTGGGCTAGCCCAGCTAGCTCTTCAAGCTAGCCCTCGGCTGCCTCCTGCTTGCACACCATCCCAGTAGAGCTGGGGCCAGACCCCACCCCAAAGGCATGGCTGACCACGAAGGGCAGGTCAGCCACCGTGGCCTTAAGAGAGTCGGTGTAGCTGGTCTTGGCCATCCAGATCTGCCTGCGGACGGCGACTGAAGCAGACATGACCCTCCCTGATAGCTCTGCCTGGTGTGATGACATCAGCAGGGTGAACTGTCCAATCAACTTCAGTTCCTCCAGAATGTTCCCGAAGCTCTGGGTGTGCCGCTCCTGAGCCATCTCCTCCAGCAGACGCTTCTGATAGTCCGCCAGGTAGCGCAGGTAGTTAGCCGTCTTGGCCAGCATGCCGCCCGTTTCATACATCTTCTCCACCAGCGTCTCGGTG
>CM059339.1:4180174-4245119 GCA_030340685.1 Protosalanx chinensis | reverse complement strand
CCTTGTCTTTCTGAAACGCAGCTAATGTTCCCTGCTGTCCCTGTGTGCTGGGCTGATATGTGATGTGTTGTCGTGGTTTAACCCTCCTGTCAGTCGATGGAGACGGGTAGCGTCGCCCCTTCTGGGCCTCGCTGGAGTGTGAGGAGCTTCCGGGAGACAAAGGACAGAGAAGAACTTGGACAGGGATGAAAGACGAGATAACGAGGTCTGTCGCATGTTTGTCCAGCTTATCTTAACCAAGACTTCTACCTCCAGTGTGGACACATGATCAGGACATGCTGAGGGACACCTGACTGGTGAGTCACCTCATCAGACCAAGAGGTCAAACACACTCTTTTCACTCGAGGCAAAAGCTGTCCGCTAGATGAACCCAGTATCCAGAATACATACAGTAGAGTTCAGGTGGAAGAGAACAGAGGGTCTGTTCCCTGGAGAAGGTTGGGGGTCCCCTGGGGTCCAGACACCCTGGCATGGGAAGACTGGGGGTCCCAGCGTGGGACCAGGACCCATCAGGGTGATAAGACTTCCTGTGATGAGAAACAGACGAGTATTTATACCCAGAATCCACTTCTGTCCTCTGACCAAGATAATGAAGATGTTCTCAGAGCAAACATACCAACAGACCCATGCCAACACACTCTGCTGTGTGTGTGTGTGTTCCTGTCTGTGTGTGTGTGGTAGTGTGTGTGTCTGTGTGCGTGCTTGTGTGTGATAGTGTGTGTGTGTGATAGTGTGTGTGTGTGATAGTGTGTGTGTGCCTGCCAGCTAATTTCTCCAGCGTCTGTGTGTGTGGAAGCTACTTTGTTAAGTACTTGTTAAGTGTGTTATTCTAAACACACAAACATTGCCCTGGTGATGGTCCACTTTGAGAGGAGGAGTGTGTGTGTGTGTGTGTATGTATGTAGGTATGTGTGTGTGTGTGGTGTGTGTGTGTGTGTGTGTGGGGGGGGGGGGGGGGGCAGACAACATTATTCACCACTTGGGTACTTTGATGATTACATCACATACTATTAATCATGCACCTTAGAGGCCTTGTGTATGTGTGTGTGTGTGCCTGTGTGGGTGTGTATCTCTGTGTGTGTATGACTGTGTGACAGAGATCTTATTATGTATTTCCAGAGATAATGACCATAGTGATAATGACCATTGTGATAATGACCATAGTGATAATGACCATAGCGATACCGCCCACAAGGATAATTACCACAATAATCGTGACAACAGTGATCATTATTACAGTGATGAACCACTTCAGACCCTCACCAGCATCAGAGCAGGAGGGGAGAGGGAGAGAGGGAGAGAGCGCTGAAAGAGAGCTCTGCTTAACCTGACCCCTGCCCCCCAACCCTGCCCCCCTCCCCCCCCCCCCCCCCCCCGCCCCCTCCCCCCCCCCCAGCCCACTTCACTGTGTTTACATTCTGAGAGAGTTTTTATCTCCTGAGACCCTGGAGTTTCTCTGAGTTTAGACCACACTCACACACACACACACACCACACACACACCCCACATACAGCACACACACACATATATCTATCAGCTGGTGTCTGGTAATCCATCCATCAGCTGTCCTGTGTCCATACTGAGTCATCCATCTAGATAGGAGCTCAGCTCAGACAGATCTCTCTGCAATGTTTCTATCACCTGTCAAGAGGGTGTTAGCCTAGCATGCTAAAGCTAACCATTCAAGTTGGACAGAAAAAAAATCCACATTAGATTTAAAAGAAGATCTGAGGTTTGTAGTTTTCTGAGATGTTTGAACGCTGCAGCAATATTACCAACATCTAAGTTCAGATAATACTGTCAGAGAGACAGTCTGTCCTGTCACAGAGACAGTCTGTCCTGTCACAGAGACAGTCTGTCCTTGTCACAGAGACAGTCCTGTCAGAGAGACAGTCTGTCCTGTCAGAGAGACAGTCTGTCCTGTCAGAGAGACAGTCTGTCCTGTCAGAGAGACAGTCCCTGTCATGAGAGACAGTCCTGTCAGAGAGACAGTCCTGTCAGAGAGACAGGTCAGTCTGTCAGAGAGACAGGTCAGTCTGTCAGAAAGACAGGTCAGTCTGTCAGAGACAAGCAGAGTTTTCACACTTATCATGACCAACAGCTTGTTTGTTTTATTAGAGGAGACAGAGTAAAGGACCACACACACACACACACACACCAGGCTGAGAAAGTGCTTCTCTGTACTAAGCTGTTACAAACCCAAACAGCTTGTCAGAGATAAGAGCAGGTTGGGTCAGATAAACCTCTGATGATCTGAAACCCTGTCTGGTCAGGAGGAACAGAGAGCAGCTTAGTGGTTAGAGTACTGACACACAGCAGGACATCACAGGTTTGAATCCCCCTCTCAGTGTAGCTCAGGATAAAGGCTTTACTAAATGAAATAACTGAACACAACAGCTTACACCTGCTGAGATCTGAAACACATCCTTCAACCTCTCCTCCTCCTCTTCCTCTTCCTCTCCTCTCCTCTCTTCTCTCTCCTCTTCCTCTCCTCTTCCTCCACCTCTTCCTCTCCTGTGTGTTCTGTCATGTCTTGTCCTCCTCCTCTCCCTCCTCCTCTCCTCTCCCTCTCCCTCTCCCTCTCCTCTCCTCTCTCCTCTTCCTCTCCTCTCCTCTCTTCTCTCTCCTCTTCCTCTCCTCTTCCTCCACCTCTTCCTCTCCTGTGTGTCCTGTCATGTCTTGTCCTCCTCCTCTCCCTCCTCCTCTCCCCCCTCCTCCTCCTCCTCTCCCTCTCCATCTTCCTCTTCCTCTCCTCTTCCTCTCCATCTCCTCTTCTCTTCCTCTCCTCTTCCTCTCCATCTCCTCTTCCTCTTCCTCTCCCTATTCCTCTTCCTCTCCTCTTCTTCTCCATCTCCTCTTCTCTTCCTCTCCTCTTCCTCTCCATCTCCTCTTCCTCTTCCTCTCCCTCTTCCTCTTCCTCTCCTGTGTGTCCTGTCATGTCTTGTCCTCCTCCAAGCTCACACTCACCTCACACCAGAACACCTCCAACCCTGGAGAGATGCTTCTGCAGGCACACACACACACAGACACACACACACACACACACACACACACATCTACTCTGTAATCCAGAGCCTTGAAGACCTCACATACACAAACCTAGACCGAGAGCCTGTAGGAGCCCAGAATAACACACACAGACACACACACACACAAAGACACACAGACACACACACACACACAGACACACACACACACAAAGCTCCTCTCTCCCCCAGACCCCAGAAGACTGTAGAGTGGAAGTGTCTGGTAGGAGGGCAGAAGACCCACCAGTGAGATATTGAGTGTTGGAGCGGTGGGAGGGGGAGGAGGTGGGGGAGGTGGAGGAGGTTGTGGGGGGCTGTGTACTGGGGGCTGTGTGGTGACTTCCAGCCAGGCCTGATGTCTCTGAGCTGTAGACCCAGAGAGGAGAGCTCTCTCTGGGGTTTATTGATGGAATCAAGTCACACGTTTGTGGAGTGGTCCAGCCTCCAGCCCCCCCAGCCTCCAGCCCCCCCAGCCTCTAGCCCCCCCAGCCTCCAGCCCCCCCAGCCTCCATCCCCCCCAGCCTCAGGCTTCTAGCCTTCAGCCCCCCCCAGCCTCCAGCCCCCCCCAGCCTCCAGCTTCCAGACTCCAGCCCCTCCAGCCTCCCCCAGCCTCCAGCCTCCAGCTTCTAGCCTTCAGCCCCCCCAGCCTCAAACCCCCCCAGCCCCCATTTAAAGAGATCAATACCATCAACATCCCCCAGCCTCTTTGGAGGCCAGCAGCTGTTGACTGGTCTGTTCCTCATGATGTTCTACGACACACACACACACGTGTGCACGCACAAACACACACACATATATCCACACACATTCACTTCTTTTCATTGTTTGCAGAAAGTTATGTGGCTGTGTTGCAGTTCGAAACTAACATTACCAATGCTAACACTCGACATGCTAACATTGCTAATGCTAACTGTACTATGTGTTTCTCAGTTGTCTTGACCTGAAGAGACAGAGACCCCACACTGACACCCCCAGACATATTGACCATATCTGGGCTGTGCGGTTGGGGCAGGGGGTAGTCTGGGGCTGAACCCTCGCCTCCTCTCCCCATGGGGGTCCTGCCCCCCCCCCCAGCAGGCTCCACATCGACCACCCCCCCCCTCCCAGCCAGCTGTGTCCAGCAGCCCAGGGTATCTTATAGCCCCACGCCATGTTCTACAGACCCTGCCCCCCCAAACCCCCTGCCCCTCCTGCCCCTCCTGCTCCTTCTGCCACCCCTGCCCCTCCTGCCCCCCCAGCCACCCCTGGCCCTCCTGCCCCCTCTAGTCCCTCTCAGAGGCACCTGTGCAGCCCACCTGTGTGTGTGTGTGGGGGGGGGGGGGTTCTCATCATCATGTGACCTCGTCCTTCCAGGACCAGGCAGGAGGGCAGCTGCAGCCCTCATCTGTGACTCATGAGGACATCCCAGAATGCGTTGACACGGAAACAGACCAGAATCCTCTACTTCTAACGGGACGGAAGGGATCAATGCCTTCAACATGGTGAGAGGGGGTTGGGGGGCTTAGGAGGGGGTGGAGGGGGCCTGGGAGGGGGTGGGGGGGGGGGTTTGTGGGGGGGGGGGGGGGCTGGGAGGGGTGGGGGGGCAGAGGGGGAAGAAGAGAGGGGGGCAGGAGGGCAGGAGAGGTGGGCCTCCACACACAGTCAGTTCGACATAACGTAACAGTAAGGTGTTCATTTAGCAGCTGCTGGTATCTCCAGTGATGTGGAGGAGGGCATAAGCACTGTGGGGGGAGGGGGAGAGAGGGGGAGAGAGGGGGAGAGAGAGAGAGGGGAGAAAGTAAGTGTGGAAGAGAGAGAGCAGAAGCAAGGCAGAGAGAGAGGGGGAGGGACAGAGTGAGTCAGGGTGTTTTATCAGTAATAATGATGAGCAGCTGGATACCATTTTCCCGCTCTCTCCTCCAGACGAGGACGAACGAGAGTCGTGCTACATTGACTGTACGTGTCAGTACATCTGACAGAAGACCTGGTGTAGGACACAGACTCTCTCCTGTCTCTCTCGCCTCTCTCTCTCCTCTCTCTCTGTGTGTCTCTCTCTCCTCTGTCTCTCTCTGTCTCTCTCCTCTGTGTGTGTCTCTCTCTCATCTGTCTCTGTATGTCTCTCTCTCCTGTCTCTCTCCTGTCTCTCTCTCTGTCTCTGTCTCTCTCTCTGTCTCTGTCTCTCTCTCCTCTCTCTCTCCTCTCTCTCCTGTCTCTCCCTCTGTGTCTCTCTCTCTCTCTCCTCTGTCTCTCTCTGTCTCTCTCTCTGCCGGTTATCTTGATATCTATCTGGTCTCTTTCTCTGGCCACCCTGTAAAGAATGACTTGTGGTGGTTTCCTCTCCTGAGATGAAAGCATCTCTGGGTTGAAGTAATGACTGTTGGCGAATGTTGGCTGTAATTGAAAAAAGAGTCGTCGTTTGAGATGTCAGTGAGTGATGAATGAATTGAGGCGTCCAAATGTTGTCATTGCTCATGTAAACTTCCTCCAGTCTGTGTTAGATGTGACTGTTGTTCCAGTATGAAGTTTCAGTCTTTCACCGGGAGAAATGCAGAGTAATGAGCAGAGAGATTTAACCTCTGAGTATCTGATCATAAAAGCTTCATTGAGGAGCAGATGGTGTAAGTTTATCAACAGTGTTATTTGTGGTGGTGAACATAAGTTTCCTTGCACACACACACACACACACACACAGGCACAGGCATGCACACAAACACAGGCACGAACACACACAGACACACACACACACACACAGATTCCTCATGCTGAAAACCCCTGCCTCAGTCTCCCTCCTTGTCTCTCCCTCCTCCCTCCTCCCCTCCTCCCTCCTCCCTCCTCTCCTCCTCCCCTCCTTCCCTCCTCCTCTCCTCCCCCAGGTTTCACTCTCTCAAGTCTTCCATTCCTTTTCACACACAGACCAGTAAGGAACACTGAGAACACACACATCTTATACACACCATGTTCACACACACACACACACCATGTTGACACACACACACACACCATGCCCCCCCCTGTGGTCAGGCAGCACCTTGGCTTCTGTTCTCAGGCACGGTCTCCTCACACTCCCTCAGCACCAACACACCCTGGGTCTCCCCCTCTCAACACCCTGCCTCACCCGCCCGCCTGCCCGCCTCCCCCGCTCCCTCCCCCGGCCCCTCCTCCTCCCAGGGCCGTGGCCAGAGCTGGTGCGGAAAGATTTGAGAGTGAGAAAGAAAGGAGGGCAGGAGGAGAAAAGGAGGAAGAGGAGGAAGAGAGGAGGAGGAGAGGAGGAAGAGAGGAGAATGAGAGGAAGAGGAGAGGAGGGGCAGGATTCTCTGTGCCTGCAGGGTCTACATGGTCCACAGAAGTCTTTTCACAGTGATGCATGTCTGTGTTGATACACTGGACGTATTTACATGAACCACAATATGTGTTCTGATGGAGGCTCCTCCAGACCTCCAGTCCTCCAGACCTCCAGACCTCCAGACCTCCAGTCCTCCAGTCCTCCTCCATGGAGAAAGAGAGTCCTTAGCTTGCATCCAGGTACAGACCACCACTCAGGTCTCGGCATGGCTCCAGGCCCAGATCAGAGCCTCTTGGCTGGGCCTCCTTCTGAGCTCTCAGCCCTGGGTGAGCAGAGCAGGGCCAGTCCTCAACTGATCAGCCTCCACAGATATCAGCTCTGACCCTGTGGCCCTGCTGTCTGCACTGCGGTGGGGAACAGAGGCTCCTCTCTGTCAGGGGCCCCAAGCAGCCTCCTCCAGCCCCACATTCACTTTCAAAGCAGATGTGTGATTCCTCGTCAGCTAGATGAATTTGTCTCCCTCCCTCCCCTCCTCCCCTCCTCCCCTCCCCCCTCTCTCAGCTCTCATCCATCTTAACAGAGCAGCAGTGTTTCACTACATCTTAATAAACTAATCCACTCCCTCGTTTTTCTTCCAGGAGGAATGCTCTTGTTCTCCTCTCTGTCTTCTTCTGGGCACACACACATACACACATGTACACACGCACACACACACACGCACATGTACACACATGCACACACACACACATGCACGCACACACATACACACATGCACCCACACACACATGCATGCATGCACGCACACACACACATGCACACACCCACACACACACATACACACACGCACACACACATTCAGACACACACACACACGCCTATTCAGCTGGACAGCTGGAGGTTGGTCTGGACTGTGACTCATCATTATTCTTACCTGACTAAGCTGTTTTAGTTATTGTTATAGAAGGCGTTTGCAGAAGGTCAGAGGTCATTCTGAAGGGAACTTTCTGTGTCCGTGTCGATACATGTAAAGTCCAGAAACCTTGTTGTTCAACACTTGTTACACTCAGGAGGAGCTTGTGTGAGTCTAGTTTTCTGTGGAAACGGATTCATCACATCCAACATGTTCCAGATGATTCTTTTTTGTCTTGTATCTTATCGTCTCCTCCAGGTTCGGCTGAGACGCTCATAATCTAAACAAGCGCTCTCTGTACCAGCGGAGGGCTTCATGAATCATTCAGACTCTGGGGTCGTTCCTCCCTCAAACACATCGCTCAGACTTCATCCTTCCATCGTGATAACTGGAGCGTTGGCCAAAGGTTCGCACCCGGCGCTTTGAAACCCTGACCTGTTCTTCAAATGTTTAAAGAGCCTCTTGCATCATCAGACCTCGCCCACACATGAATGTTTGGGTGAGCTGTGGGACGAGGGGGGGGTGGGGGGTTGGGGGGGGGGTATTGGTGGTGTGGGGGTCTCCCTATGCATCCTGCGTGCGGCCAGCCGAAGCAAAAGGGTGGGTGGGGGTGGGGGTGGGGTGGAGGTGGGGTAGGTCAGTCTGACTCTCAGGAAGGATAAGGTTCTGTAGGCAGGTGGGGTCTGAAGGTCTGAAGGTCAGGGGTCACATCACTCACATCAAAGCAGAGGTCAGTCTGCTGGGCACGGGGCAGAGAAGGGGGAGGGAGGGGGAGGGGGGGAGGGAGGGGGAGGGAGGGGGGGGAGGGAGGGAGGGGGAGGGAGGGGGAGGGAGGGAGACAGAGAAGGATGAGGGAGGGATTGTGTAAGAAGGGCGGGAGAGAGGGGGCAGAGAGGCCTTGGTGACAGGCTGGGGGAGGGAGAAAGAGGGGTTAGAGGAGGTTAGAGAGAGGAGAAGAAAGAGGAAGATGGGGGAGAGAGGGAGAGAGAGAGGGGTGAGAGAGAAGGAGAGAGGGGTGAGAGGGAGGAAGGCAGACAACTCTATCATGTCCCCAGTTCCTTTGAAGGTAGAGATTCGTCCCAAATCAAGCGTATCTCAGATGAGACTCTGTGAATTGTCAGGAAGAATCTCCTTGCTGTTGTCTATCAGCGTTATGTCTGTACACATCAACATGCGCTGGGCTGCACCAATCACTGCGACCGCAGAGAGAATAAGGTGACATTCCTGTCTGAGATAAACTGTCTGATCTCCCCAGACCATCTTCCAGTTCCCACACCTGGTCTGAGTTCAGGGAAACTCATATCAGCTGAGGAAGTTCCTCACTACTGACTGATATTTCCACGCAAGAATGTGGAATAATTTCCTCCGTCCTTCTCGTAGAGAGGAATTCTAAACGTCTGATTCTATTATTCACTTCCTGGATCATTTCCAGAAAGCCCAGATCCTCTACAACTTTGTGTCTCCATGGAGACAGGCTACACAGTAAAAACCCTGCGTCTCCATGGAGACAGGCTACACAGTAAAAACCCTGCGTCTCCATGGAGACAGGCTACACAGTAAAAACCCTGTGTCTCCATGGAGACAGGCTATGCAGTAACAACCTTGTCAGATAGTTTGAAGCTGGACTATGTTGAGAAAGATGAGATTTGGTAAATCTGCTCTGAGTTAGTGTGTTCCATTTACATCGCGTCTGGATGAAACACGCGCACACACATACACCTACACACAAACCTACAGTCTTACACACACATGTAGACACACACCTACACTCTCTCACTCTCTCTCACACACACACACAGGAGATTAGGGGACAGCTCTGAGGAGGGGGTGCAGACAGCAGACATTTAATCCTCTGGATTATCTTCAGTGAGCCTGAGGACTGTGTCAATTAAGACTGTTCAGTTGATTCTTCTGCCTACTGACCCTGAAAGAACAATAATAGGATACAATAATATCAGACTTCATGTAAACACAGGATTTGAAGGTCTGTATGTGATGGTGTCTCTGGTCCACGTGTCTGTACCTGAGAAGCATCAACATCTCAGTGAAACAAAAACTGATGAATTCATGAGATTCACCTCAACAAAGTTACTGAAAGAAAACAAGTCTTCACACTGCACAGATCGATCTTTTCATTTTATTGCAGTTTTCTATACATGAGAGTTTATTTACAACAGCAACCTAGTTTTCTCTTCTTAATACTTTTCACATATGTATTTTAATGTTCTTGATATCGAAAGCAGTATGATTTTTTTATGTAGAAATTGCGCCTATAAAAAAAGAAAAAAAGTAGACGTAACAAAATAAACTGGAGTTCCAACTAACATGTTTGAATCTTCCATTCAACAACAACATGTTTCATTCACAAAAGCAGAAACAAATAAATACTATCGACAAGCAACACTAACAATCTACAAGCATACACATGTTTTTAATAGAACATTGATTAATAAACATGTTAAGAGGCAGGATTGGCTGACTGGTATTGGACTGGATTCATCTGTATTGATTCCAGGTGTCAGTATTAAACATACTGTGTCTCATTTGTAAATAGTAAATATGGTTTCCCTCCCCTTATGCAACGTTTATCTAAGATGATCAATCTGAACCTTTCTTATTCAGATGGTCTGGGACAAGTGCCTTATTCTGTGAATAAATGAAATGATAGTGAAATAACACACATTTAATGGGTAAAAAACACGTAAGATACACTATTAAAAAATGATATTTCTACACAACGTAAAGATATGCTCATACTGCTCCTGTTTCCAGCCTGGTGGGGCTTCCTGTTCTGCCACCTTCACACTCACCTCTCTCACCTTCCTGACCATCTGGCCCACGTTTAGCCTGGGTTTGGCCTGGGTTTAGCCTGGGTTTGGCCTGGGTTTAGCCTGGGTTTGGCCTGGGTTTGGCCTGGCCTGGATCTGTTAAGTGTGTCCTGGGATTGGCCCAGATTTGGCCTGTGATCGAGCTCTACAAGTGTCTGGGTTTGAATCCCATCTTTTATCATTCTGATGTTTTAACTCTACAAGGCAGACAGATAACTGATGTTCTGCAATATGAAACTCCAACCTGACGAGATCTTATTTCTGAGGTGGGTTTGCTGCAGTAAGAGATAACAAGTTATCTTTCCTAGAAGCAGAAGGCCTCAAATATATAACTACCAGGTTGGTGTAACAGGCCTCAAACAATATCATATATTTTTGCATTATAATTTTTTACACAAAATCTAAGACAAACAACCTACTTTCTACTATTACAGACAAAAGAAAGAAGAAAAAAAACATAATATGCTTTTGATGCTAAATTCTCCAGGAGTTTGTTAATGAGCGTCTGTAGCTGCAGCTGATCATGTGGTGCGGAGATCGACTGTCTGGTCTGGAGGAGGAGTCATCCTGTACAGGGGGGAGGAGTCTTTCTGTCCAAGGGGGAGGAGTCTTCCTGTCCAAGGGGGAGGGGTCTTCCTGTCCATGGGGGAGGAGTCATCCTGTCCATGGGGGAGGAGTTTTCCTGTCCAAGGGGGAGAAGTCTTCCTGTCCAAGGAAGAGGAGTCATCCTGTCCAAAGGGGAGGAGTCATCCTGTCCAAGGGGAAGGAGTCATCCTGTCCATGGGGGAGGAGTCATCCTGTCCAAGGGGGAGGAGTCATCCTGTCCAAGGGGGAGGAGTCATCCTGTCCAGCACCAAGCGTTCTGCATACGTCCAAGGCTCCAGAAAGCCACAACATCCCCCAGAGTGAGTCTGAACCTCACCTGTGACTCACTGGACCCATGACAAAAGCTTCTGTAAATATAAATATAGAACCGTCCCTCTGTCCCTTTCCTGTTCCGTCTCTGGGGTGTCTAAGTGTTCTCGCTCCAGTCAGGCATGAGACTGACGCTGTGGACGGTGTGGTACTGCTGGTGTGGGGACAGTGTGCGGGGTAAGCTGTGCGAGTACAGGTACTCGTTACCCTGGAGACCGGCGCCGGGCGGCGTCTGAATGGCTCCCCCGGGACTGCACTGCCGCCCCAAGGCCTGATGGGACATGGAACCCTGGTACATGGGGTGGTGGGCGTCGCCCAGCTGCGGGGAGGCGTGGCCTGTGACCCCGCCCAGTCTAGACACCAGGGGGCCGGAGGTGAAGTGGGCGGAGAAGTGCTGGTAGGGAAGTCGTTCCATCGTCTGCATGGTGGCGACAGAACAGCCTCCGTATGGCGACACAGCTGGCCAGGTGTTGCAGCTGATGTCCTCCAGGCTTGGAATGAGCTCTGAGCCCTGGGTGGGGCTGGCATACATGCAGGCCTGTCTCGGCCCTGCCTCGCTCCTGTAGGGGGCGCCGGGGAGCCCCAGGGTCTGGGGGTAGCTGATGGGCCGGTAGTAATGGTCGTCCTCGCTGGAGGAGCTCTCCAGGTAAGACTTCTTGTAGCTGTGCTCACCTGAGTGGCAGTCATCCTCCACTGCTGACAGACAGACATGTTACACAGGAGGAACAGCAGCCACACCTGGACACCTGTGTCACACCTGTATGTGTTGATCATTAGCATTAGCATGTAGCGTAGCCTCACCTTTCCTCTTGATACAGTGGTAGTCCTGGCTGTGTTCCTGGGCTAGCGGGTAGGAGCCAGCCTGGGGCAGCAGGTCCTGGGAGGTGCTGGTGACCCCGTTCTCACACTGGGGGTACTGGGAGCCCAGGGGGGGAGCCAGGCCCTGTGCCTCCCCACTGAAGGGGCTCTGGCTGGGGCCGACACGCTGCCTCACTGTGCTGCGAGGGACCACCGGGTACTCCTTGCTGCTGCAGGGACACAGGCGCAGTTAGCATGCGGTTAGCACAGCTATGCTAACATCTACATTTCCTGTCTGTAACCCACATCACTTCCTGTCTCTGCGTCCTCTTCCTGTCATCCAGGACCCTCATCTCTGACCCTGCTCTGACCAACACCCCTGAGCTTGACACCCCCCCCCCACCCCTCCAGCCGCAGAACCTGAGGAGGGGAACACCATAGACATTATAAAGGAATACCACCTGGAGGGGGGGGGGGGGGGGTGTTACCAGGGGGACGGGATGTCTCCCTGTGCCGGGCGTCATGGAGACCAGTGAGTAAATCATCCTGCCACAGTTCTGTTTCTGTTATTCCGATTTTTTTGAACCAGTGACCTGCTTTTGCAATAAGCTCTGCCTTTGTAACCTCTAACCACAAGCAGACCAGCAGACCTGTACTGCAGCAGCACTGTACTGCAGCAGCACTCTACTGCAGCAGCACTGTACTGCAGCACAGAGGAATGATGAGAGTGGTTTGGCCTCTTGCCAGCTTTCTTCATTTATAATTTTTCTAGGTAGAATATGTCCGTGACTCACGTTGGTATTATCTTCTGACAGGCACCTAGTTCATCAACATTTGACCATACTGCTCTAACATCTGAATAGTTAAATCATTGTTAGGGTATTTATTTAAAAAAAAAAAGAATACCCTCGTATTAAAGTGCTTCAAGCTGAAACATAAAAATAGGAAATATATATATTTTCAAATTCTTCTTTTTCTACGTTATTTGTTTTTCAAGTTTGCCACTCGACCTTGTTGACAGAAGGTACCAGCCTCAGTTCATCTGCATCGTCTGAACAGTCACAGTCTCTGATTGAGACATTAACACATTAGAAAACACTGGCTGGCTGAGGGGGGGAGGGAGAGAGAGAGAGAGGGAGAGAGAGGGAGAGAGAGAGGGAGAGAGAGAGAGGGGGAGAGGGAGAGAGAGAGAGGGAAATAGAGAGAAAAAGGGAGAGAGGGAGAGAGAGAGAAAGAGGGGGGAGGGAGAGAGAGAGGGAGGGAGAGAAAGAAGGAGAGAGGGAGAGAGAGAGAAGGAGAGAGAAAGAGGGAGAGAGAGAGAGGGAGAGAGAAAGAGGGAGAGGGAGAGAGAGAAGGAGAGAAAAAGAGGGAGAGAGAGGGAGAGAGAGAGAGAGAGGGAGAGAGAGGGAGAGAGAGAGAGAGAGAAGCTCAGAGACCTAGCCAGATATGCTTCAACATGGAGACTGCAGCCCTGCCTCAACACTTAGAGCTGGTGGATGAGGGCTGGAGAAGGGATGAGGTGAAGGGATGAGGTGAAGGGATGAGGGTTGGTGAAGGGATGAGGTGAAGGGATGAGGGTTGGTGAAGGGATGAGGGTTGGTGAAGGGATGAGGGTTGGTGAAGGGATGAGGTGAAGGGATGAGGGTTGGTGAAGGGATGAGGGTTGGTGAAGGGATGAGGGTTGGTGAAGGGATGTGGGTTGGTGAAGGGATGTGGTGAAGGGATGAGGTGAAGGGATGAGGTGAAGGGATGAGGTGAAGGGATGAGGTGAAGGGATGAGGTGAAGGGATGAGGTGAAGGGATGAGGTGAAGGGATGAGGGTTGGTAATTACCTCTGCATTCTAGACATTCTGTGCAGCTCCATATCGTCACTTCCACGGAAGCCTTTAGCAAACGGGTTGTTCTCAATCTTCAGCTGTGTTATCTGCAAAACAGCCAAGTGCTTAATCATCTGAGACAGATGAACATTTGCAGTATGTTGGCCTGGATTCAACCTCCCATTTAACTTTTAATTAAACGATTATTCTGTTGGACGATCAAATAAATCTATTCAGTGGTAAATGTTCCAATCACATTGTTTTAATATACAATTCCTAATCCATTAACAACAAATATGTCATTCTAAAATTAACTTTCTGAAATCTAAATCACGCATGTGACTGGATCTTCACGTGAAACATCTCAGTACACGCCCTGCGGTCTGTCTCGTGAGACACGGTTTCAAACTCGGACCGTTTGGTCGCGTGACAGGGTCAAACTGTATATTCTGCCAGGTAAACTGAGCCTAAAAGCTTTGAAAATTATTCAAGAGAAAGCGGAGCTTCTTACAGCAAATCGACGATGGACATGTGGTTCAGGACAGGCTGGTATTCTTTCAACACGTCTAGGAAACGTAAGACTGACATGTTTTAACAGACGAGCTTCATTTAAAATCAACCAGGTCCGTTAGACGGGAGGCTCCTAATGATGTTCCTAATGCTCCTTCACATATGGCCATAAACCTACAGACACCGTCTAGACATAATAGGTAACAGTTTCAACTAGACATGTACTATGCGCCTCCAAAATGTATTCAAAAACAAAACCATTAAGAAATAATACCGTTCACACTTTATTAAAATAATGTCGAGGTTGCCAGGTTCAGTGATAACCCTCTGGTAGGAGAGCGTTTTGACAGGTAATTAGCTCACGAGCTGGTGTGGTTCCCGCCTCCTGACAACTAGAGTTTTGTCCACGCGCTGGCTCACACTTTCTCCTAAACCTTGTAAAATATATCTTGTAGAGACACGCGCGTCTTAGCTTCTCGTTAACGCACTGTTCTTTTGGCAAAATAAAGATTTTCATTGGAATTAAACATAGGCTATAACTACTTTCAGTTAGTAGGAAGGCCATACGCACTTAAACATTCAAATAAAAATTTAATTTACGGTAATGTTTTTTTTTTACATAGCCCAAGTCTTATTCTTAAGAGTCTTGATTATTTGGGTAATTTAAGTGCATTTTAAAATTAATATTGAAGAAACGAAAAATAGACTGCGTTTTCACATTTTAAATTAAAGGTGATTCACAAAAGTTGCATTGAAAACGGCACAGTTATGCCTATGAAGAACTTTCTCAATGTAAAAATTTGGTTTTTAAGTGGCACGTAGGACTTTAGAAAACATTTAGGGGATTTGATTCCAGAAATGTCTAATTGACACAATGACCCTGTAGGCCTATTTATTTAAAAACTAACGTTTGTCTTTTGAAAACCAAAGTCCGTTCTATTTTCCTATTAGGCTCAAATAATCTTGCACTTATAGGAACAAACGTTATATTTATATTTTTTCTCTGTAAAACCTATTAATATGCTAAACATACATATTTTACACACATGCAGGCCAAATAACCATATTTTCATGAATTGAGAAAACAATTCCTGTTTTATTCAGAAAATAATTCCTGTTTTATTCAGAAAATAATTCCTGTTTTATTCAGAAAATAATTCCTGTTTTATTCAGAAAATAATTCCTGTTTAAATAATTATCCTTCATCAGGTAAAGCTGGCCCGCGCGCAGTGGGTCGCACTGTTCTCCACAGCACGTGACGCGATAACGGGTTTGGCATATGTAAGATTGTTTGATCAGACACTGGTGATAAAACTAGAAATCTTAAATGCATGTTTGTCTGGCCGTCTGGAAAGATCTGGCAATAATAATTAGCCCAGTGTTGCAATCTCAGCCCCTTAAAACTGGAAAGTAATGAATGGTTTCTTCAGAGAGTCACTTCCTGTTCCCAGAGCTTTGGAGACCTCTGATTGGCTCCGGACACATTAAGGGCCCTCGCGCCCTCACCCATATTCCCTGCAGAATCTTTCATCTACCAAGTTAAAGACGGATGTTAAACAGACATGCTTGGTGCCTCCAAACCTGAAATTAGCGGCCAAATTCATTAAAAATGTATTAAACTTTTAGTTTTCTTATTCAAGCAAAAACTGTCTACATAGCTAAACTATAGGACCTTAAATAAAAGATGGAATAAACAATTTGCAAGTGCACGTTATGCTTAATACAGCTATAACTCATTTGGATATACTAGCCTATTGATTAAAGCTAAATATCCTAAATAGTTACTAGTTATTATTTTTCATGTGTTACAATTTCCAAATAAATCAACGAACTAATGAAAAGTATAATTCTGACGAGTCAGAAAGTGACAAGTGTCCAAGCACAGTTATCCTAAAGTCACGATTTTTACCTTTGAACCTTATATTATACATTTATGACAGGTAGGAAAAGTGGATATTTATCTTTCTGTACAATGATTAAATATTAACACTCTGCAACCTGATCCAGACAATATTCGTCTGTAAACCTCCTAACCACGTTGCCAAAGACCTACATGTCACAACGGATATCATTTTTCTCCTAAACTTCAGGGCTTTTGGTTACATGTTAAGACAACAAACAACCTCTCACTGCAATACTAATAGACTGGTGTCATAATAATGTTCTAATAATATAATAGCTTCACACTGACCTGCAGAGCTTTAAAGTCACACAGCTTCTAAGTAGGCTCAGACTACGCATGCATCTTAAGACAGGCACGCGGTCACTCCAACTTCTAAATGTCTCGTGGTCATGTCTATCCAATACTTCAGCCACGCGCTATCCTCGGTCCCATAACGCTCACATCTGTCAGTGATACGGTATATCGGACACAGCTCGTGCTCAAGTTAACATGTCGCTGCAGCAGACAGTTTGCGGTGATAGGATACATCCCGCTGTATAGTCAGAGGTCTGTAATGAGTTCATTCAGAAGCACCGACACACACCCAGACACACACCCTGACACACACCCAGACACACACCCAGACAGACAGAGTGGACAGTCTTTGCTGTGTTTATATGACGGATTCGTTCATAGTTCAGTGTAATTTCTCATTTTAGAAGGATATTACCTCGTGCGCTCACTTGTTCCGCTGCACTTAAACCATTAACACTTAATATGGCTTCCAGTGCTTTGATTATTCAACACATATTGTTGAATTGCAAGAAGGCTACAATACCAGGCGTTCAAATGATGATATAATTATTCTGGTCCACATAGTTGTCCAGAAACCATGAGAGTCCAGACTGACCTTGTGATTCTGATAGGACGTGACTGCGATGAAGGCGGTCTCTGGGAAGACGTGAGTGCAGAACGCGGTGTTTTTAGACCCAAATCCGTTGTTTTCATCCGCTTTAACGATGTGAATCCGGGGTTGATATTTATGCATCGAGTTCAGGATAATCTGAAGGGAGAAAAAGGCGTTAATTTATTTTGTATTTTACTTGAGTAAATCCTGACAAATACATAATCCAAATCAAATATTAATGAGATTCTAATTCAGGGTTTAAATATGACTTTTTGACACTTGTTAAGGTTTGATTGTATGGAGTTAAATGCCGGTTCATTCAGACAATGGAAACTAGGAACGGGAAAATATTACAATCTCAGTGTCAGTCAATCTCAGTAATCTAACAATAATTCTCAAAAAATACAAAATGTGACAAATATTATATTAAAAAACGGTGCCAAATATAATTCTTAAATACAGTTCCATGAATTATAAATAGCAATATTTTAGAACCTGATCGGAGAGATATCCACACACACCAGTAGACTTTGGAATAAACTTTGTTATCACACACAACCTCCATTCACAACAAAGATATTTACCCCACTGAACAATACAAATACAATCAAGTAAATGTGTTCCTACTGTAGCACATGGCCGCCTCCTTCACTGCTTTCTCTCTGACCCTGGTAACCTGGTTAGTGCTAAGTAATCTAGCCAGTCAGGGGCTAGCCTGGTGTCTTAAATAAGATTGGTGACCCAGAGTCTATAACCCTAGTCCTGGACTACCCAGAATCTAACCCTATTCCTGGACTACCCAGAGTCTAACCCTAGTCCTGGACTACCCAGAGTCTAACCATAGTCCTGGACTACACAGAGTCTATAACCCTAGTCCTGGACTACCCAGAGTCTAACACTAGTCCTGGACTACCCAGAGTCTAACCCTAGTCCTGGACTACCCAGAGTCTATAACCCTAGTCCTGGACTACCCAGAGTCTAACCCTAGTCCTGGACTACCCAGAGTCTAACCCTGGTCCTGGACTACCCAGAGTCTAACCCTAGCCCTGGACTACCCAGAGTCTAACCCTAGTCCTGGACTACCCAGAGTCTAACCCTAGCACTGGGTGACCCAGGGTGTTACTCTAGCCCTGGGTGACCCAGAGTGTTACTCTAGCCCTGGGTGACCCAATCCAGGCCCTCCCTTGCCGGTCTCCAGGATCTGCAGGTCTTATTCTAATCATTCTGACAGAGTCTGGAGTCGTGGGCATCAACCGTGAGCAATGTCATGGTTTTTAATTTAATTAAATCTACTTACGTTTAGAGATAACTAAACATTTTTTATTGTCCTCTGCAAGGTCTCCCTGCCCCCTCCTGCCCCTTCCCACCCCCTCCCTACCCCCTCCTGCCCCCTCCTGCTCCCTCCTGCCCCGTCCTGCCGCCCTGCCCCAGCTAGCTGCAGGCTTGTTTTTGTACCTAAGTTTCTTCCTACACTGCAGACATCAGTGCAAAGTCGCCTTTCATCAAGGAACAACAGAAACTGTATTGCATGACATTCTCCTGTTTTCTTTTTGTGTATAAATACATATACAGGAAGTGTATTCTTCTTTTAAAAAAACATGGTGTGTGTGCATGTGTAGTGTGAGTGTGTGGTATGTGTGTGTGGATGTATGGTGTCAACTGCAAGACTAGTCATCCCAACACCAACCACAGACTGCTGGCCTAACCTCTGTGTGTGTGTGTGTGTGTGTGAGAGAAAGACAGCAGGAGGAGGACCACCCAGGGACCCCAGCACACGCCTCAACCCCAGCCCCCATCCCAGAGCGCCCCCCCCCCCCCCCTCGATCCCCCTCGAACCCCCTGAGCCCCCTGGACCCCCTCCTCTGTGCTAGTGTTTAAGGATAGTGAGGGATCACCTCAGCTCCGGCCGGCTGCCCTCTGCTTTCATGCCCCCCCCCACATCAGAGACAACCCTCCTGCCCTGGGATTATCCAGCTTTGTACACCATCATCTACTGCCATCAAGACGTAAACACAGGGATGTCCACCGGCTGGTGCTCCTGGAGGGAACATGCAGAACCTGGGCCGGCCCAGGGGGAACAGGGGAACCGCCACCACCAACAACAACAAAGAAAAAAACGTCCCTGGTGCGGAGAACCAGGGAGATCAAAGCTTGTTTTGGAATGACGAGCCAAGAAACAGAGTTGGGAATGCTGAGATTCTCCTGTGGACTGGAGGTGTGACTGAGTCTTTCACAATGCAGCCCAGGGAATATCCTGCTACCTAAAATACCCACTGTTAAGGTAAATAGATCTTTATTACTGGGAAGATGACAATTGACAGGGGACACACTCCTTCTACGATTGCAAAATCTTCCATTTTGTAATACGTGTCCAGAATCGAAAAGAAAACTGGATCTAAAGTCAGAGTTTCTGAGTTCCCAGAGCTCAGAGTTGCTTTCCAGGACTGTTCCTTTGACCTGAGACCTACATCCCTCCATACATCTTATTCTTTATCATCAGAATAATAATAATAATGCATTTCATTTCTAGTTCGCCTCCCTTCGCTATCAAAACAACCAAGCAGTAAGTAAATAACAGTAAATAAATCAAGTGCATGTACGTGTGGTTATGTAACTGCACAATACGTCCATTTAGACACTACAGAACTCTATATCCCTAATGCTAACTGTTCCACCACTGAGCTGTACCTCATCCCCATGTTCTACCACTGAGCTGTACCTCATCCCCATGTTCTACCACTGAGCTGTACCTCATCCCCATGTTCTACCAATAAGCTGTACCTCATCCCCATATTCTACCACTGAGCTGTACCTCATCCCCATGTTCTACCACTGAGCTGTACCTCATCCCCATGTTCTACCACTGAGCTGTACCTCATCCCCATGTTCTACCACTGAGCTGTACCTCATCCCCATGTTCTACCAATGAGCTGTGCCTCATCCCATTTTCTACCACTGAGCTGTACCTCATCCCCATGTTCTACCAATAAGCTGTACCTCATCCCCATATTCTACCACTGAGCTGTACCTCATCCCCATGTTCTACCACTGAGCTGTACCTCATCCCCATGTTCTACCACTGAGCTGTACCTCATCCCCATGTTCTACCACTGAGCTGTACCTCATCCCCATGTTCTACCACTGAGCTGTACCTCATCCCCATGTTCTACCACTGAGCTGTACCCATATTATAGATCTGTAACAGACTAGATCAGACCATGTCTAACAGATGAGATCAGACCATGTCTAACATCAGACTCGATCAGAACACCTCTGCTGTGTTTAAGCTTCATGTCTGTAATTATAAAACGTCTCTGAGTTATTTCAACCAGCTGGGCCAACAAGCCAATGGAAAGACTTTCTGGATCAGCACCAGTTTTTGGTTTATGAATCCCTCGATGCTCTCTCCCAGCACGAAGGAGGCTAGCCCAGGAACCACTGCAACCAATCAAAACTGCATTCAGGGCCAGAACTTTACAACACAGCTCACATTCCAGGATCAGGTTTCAATCTACCAGCTGGGTTTGGCAATGGCAACAATCACTATCAATACTCACACACCAGCGGATAGAGCAATGGGATCAGGACAGATAGGTGTGTGTGTATGCTCGGGTAGGTGTGTGCGTGTTTGTTCCTTAACAGAAGCAGCATACTTTTAGCTCTTAATTGATACATTTTGACTACAGACTGATTAAAGAGCTGATCAGTTTACAGACACTGTGGTATCAAACCACCTTGTCTGGGATCTAAATTGTGACCAGACACAAAGTTACCACAACCAAAACTAATCCACTGAACTCAATTCATACATTTAATTATGTATTCATCTGCATGCACCTTTCAAGTTTATTTGTCAATTCAAGTCCTATACAAATGCATATGCTAATGTTTGATGTAGCTTGATCACAAATAACATATTTTTGCACCTTTATATTTTTTAACAAAGGATGACAAACTCTTGAGTTAAAACTAGTCAAATTCACTGCTCTCTGCCCGCTCTTTAATTTAGCCACAGTCACACACCCCAACCCAGAGAAGACGCCATCCAGATGCCATTTATAGACCCTCATGATCACATGCAGTACGCCTACCTCAACCCTCCCCTCATTATTTATTAAAATGCATTTTATCCTATTGAAAATGTTCTTAAACAGGCACTTTACGTTATTTTTTCAAAAAAATTGAAGAAAAAAACAGTGACTAATAAATGAATGATAGTTTAGACATTAACAATTCAAATCTAAAACGTACGTGTCCAAACGGGTCCAGGTGGTTGTTGGTTAGTTTCAGTTTCTGGAAGGAGACGAGCTGTCTCATCCAGTGAGCCCCGGTGGCAGGAGAGTCCGGATGAACATACAGTCTACCGGGCATGGCGGGCTCAGCTTTACCGGTAACGGACCTGGAGCAACAGGGAGTCAGTTTAGTGAAGCAGAAACACTTTCCACAACCAAACTCACTAATGGCTCTTTGAGATGTAACAAGTAGGCGAATTAGGTTAAAATAATTCAGATGACCTAGTCTTTCACAATTTCATTAAAAGATGGTTGAAGACAACTTTTTCTTAAATGAAAAATCCTGCGTGAACAAGGAATTACAAAATAGAGTTCATTTGACATACAACAACAACAAATATCTAATAATATTACGCCTCAGTATTCTTATATGTGATACGTGAGTTGTTTAATTGAGTTTCCACTCAGACCAGTTAATTTAACCCCAGTCAACTCTGCCCTCTCTGCCCACCCTCAACCCAGATTAGAGGCAGGACACTGCCCTCTCCCACCCTCAACCCAGATTAGAGACAGGACACTGCCCTCTCCCACCCTCAAACCAGTTTAGAGTCAGGGCACTGGCCTCTCTGCCCACCCTCAAACCAGATTAGAGACAGGACACTGCCCTCTCCCACCCTCAACCCAGATTAGAGGCAGAACACTGCCCTCTCCCACCCTCAACCCAGATTAGAGGCAGGACACTGCCCTCTCCCACCCTCAAACCAGTTTAGAGGCAGGGCACTGGCCTCTCTGCCCACCCTCAACCCAGATTAGAGGCAGGACACTGCCCTCTCCCACCCTCAAACCAGATTAGAGGCAGGACACTGCCCTCTCCCACCCTCAACCCAGATTAGAGGTAGGACACTGCCCTCTCCCACCCTCAACCTAGATTAGAGGCAGGACACTGCCCTCTCCCACCCTCAACCCAGATTAGACGCAGGACACTGCCCTCTCCCACCCTCAACCCAGATTAGAGGCAGGACACTGCCCTCTCCCACCCTCAACCTAGATTAGAGGCAGGACAGACAAAAGTCCTCAATGAGCTCCAGAACAAGCAGGGGACAGGTCATTATCAGTGTTACTAACATGATCCTTCAAACAGGCTGAGAACCACTGACCCACATTCTGACCACTATAAAGGGGACATGACATGAAATAAAAAGGCGTTTTGTGAACAGAATTTTTTGTTTATCTGAGGAGATTAAACTCCAAATAACCATCCCGGTTTAATATGGAAATAAGTGGATACTCTTTTAACAGACTTGAGCCTATAAAGTTAACCGGAGGGTAGATTAAACAGCATCAGAATTGTAAACCGTAAATACCAAATTAACGTTAAAAAAACGAACAAACGGAAAGACAAAAACACAAACAGACATAAAAAAAACACTGAATTAACTTGGCCTGTTGGTTTTCGATGAGAGATACCTGCTCAAACAAGTCTAATATTTAGATTATAACCGTCCTGGATCTAAAACACAGTTAATCTACAATGTTACAAGTTGTTTATGATCCTCCGTAACACTTTCTGGACTAAACCCCGCAATAATGCAGTCCTGGCGATACATGTCAAGTTACATAAAATAAAACATTATAAAACAGTAGAGACATAAGTAATATATATATATATTTTTTTTTAATAAAGTTATATACCATTTATTATCTGCGAATTTGTATCGATGGTCATCAGCAGGCACCACGTCCATAAGGAGGATGTATTTAGTTTTAGGGTTCAGTCCGGTTACCTTCACTTTAAAGCTGGGAAACATCCTCCTAAAATCGAAACACAACATGGTTATTATTATACAAACAAAAGAAGAATTCAATAAATATATTCTTGTTCTTGTTGCTTTAGAAACAGTAGATCTGACTCAAAAGGGGAAACTTAGTTTGAACTTGAACCCTGCACATTATTTCAGTGGGAAAGTAGAACTTTTATCATTTTCTCTTAAAAAAAGACTCTTGCTCAGCTGTAAATATTGCCTGATAATGAACGGGTGAATTTGAAAGAGAAGGTGAAATAACTTGATCTGAAACAGAAGCAGATGGTTTAATCTTAACTGTCTGAACAGAAGCAAAGTTGAAGGATATATTTTGACTCAAACCTTTTTATTTGGGAGTCGTCCCCCCCCCCCCCAGCAGATTCAAAACGTCCCACAGGTAGACAAGGCCAAACAGTATATCTGTGTTCTGGTTCTCATTTTTCAGGGTATTTCAAATGCTTGATATATAACTATAACATGCAGCAACACTCGCCTACATAACCGTGATAGTTCAGCAGTGTAAAACTGGGCCCATGTGGCAGCAGTGTGATCATCTGTCTACCGACAGAACAGACAGTGTACCGGCGCCATGGGGAGGAGAGATGCAGCTGACCTGGACTGGCTAAGAACATCTCACATATCATGGCGTGAATATAAAGAGATCTTTGTGCACCTCTGAATGGGCAACATGAACAGTGATTAATAATAAATACCCACCAGCCACCAGACGATTTGTTAACACGAGGTGAGACCACCGACCATCATGCATATTCACACTCAGCCCTCCGTGATTGTAACTGTTCTTTCCTCCCCGGTTCAGAGGCTGATCTGAGGCCGGCACGAGGCCGCAGGCAGGAGGCCACCGGCACGAGGCCACAGGCACGAGGCCACCGGCACGAGGCCACCGGCACCGGGGAATAACCACGTTTAATTATTTTCTCAAAATAGAGAAAGTATCTTATTCGATAATATCTATTGTTTGTCTACACCACTGAGGCAACACGGAGAACATTCAGAAAATAAGATGGACATAAAAAATAGGAAGATTGTAACTTTTTGTCTCCCCTTGAACTAATTAGCCTGAGCGTTGATTTAACCTGCAGAGAGTTTCAATACTGCCACAAGCCTGAAAACACCACGACACTAATGTTAGGATAAAATCGTTTTATATTCGAGAAACCATAACGTAAAATTCCTATTTATTTTATTTCAAATCTTTGTTAGATTTCTAAACTAGTGTTTTATCACAGAAACCTATAGGATGTCATTCTTGTGATTTTAAACACAAATCAATATTTTCAATTAACTTCCCAGTAAGTCATATTTGTGCATGTGCCACCATATAGTTTTCCAATATAATAAGTGAATATAATATAAATAGCGATCATTTTTTGAGGACTTATTTCCTACCTTCCAGCTTTGGTAATGATCATCTCTGTCCCCACCTCGTGAAACTTGGCCCACAGATCCCTCTCGTGCAGGAACACCTTGATACCTTCCATTCCCTTCAGAGGAACATTAAATAAAGTATGAGACCTAAGTTCTGTAAAGGGCCTTTTTATAACACAGTTAGAAATCAGAAGTTACGTTGTAGCATACTAGTCCAATAACGGTTTTCCTAAATCAATATCTTTATAATACACTTTTGTTTTGTTTATTTATTTAACTTTCGGCCTTAAATGGTAAATACACTGGATCACAGCACGCGCGTCTCGCAAAGTATTTTTGTTGTTTAAGTTGTTTCTTATTCTTCAACAAATCACAACATCAAGGTCTTAGACTGGATTTCGTACATTCAATTTTTGGCCAACAAATAATAAATATTAGACAATAGTTGATTAATGGTTGAAGAATTAATACGTACATCAAGACAATTACTGAATATAAATAAATAAACTGTCTAAATAATTACATTTCACATGACACAAATAAAAAAAAATAAAGAGGACATTGTGCGTATTTTCCTCAGATTCAGATTTGAAGGTGATGGTTAGTTAGGTTGTATTGTGTCAGTTCACCCCTGAACAGGAACACATGAGGCTGACCTGTTGAATATAAGTTGTTTGGGACGAAGGAGATTTGGTCGAAGATCCATTTTGTTTCTCTGCTTTAGTCTCCGTGTTTAATTCCTTTGAATCCGAATTGCTGGGCGAACTTGGGAGCCCAAAAGATGGTTCTGGCTCCGCCATGACCGCAGCTCTGGAGGCCCCACCTGTCCAGAACAAACACGGGTTTTAGTGACATCAAGTCCAGCTGAACTACAGCTACTACTACTACTACTATGGAGCTGCAACAAGCACAACTATCATCTTAGTTACCACTAGTTGTAGATTAAATTTGGTCATGATTTCAAACAGCTTGTACACACAGACACTAAATAATGACACACACACATGCACGCACGCTCTCTGTCTGTCACACACAGACACTTGAGGTAATTAATAATCACAATGTTAGTTTGTATACTGTTAAGCAGTTGGAAACGTCAATTAATTATTCTACTGGACGTGGAAGTGTGTAAATGAGGCGACACTGAAGTTGGTCCAACTAAAGCAGGTTATGTCTGTGGACTGGACATCATTTAGAATAAATAAGTGAGAATGATAGGATTTGTAACTCAAAAACAAAAAAAACACGCCCACAGAAAACTATACTTTTAATGTACCTAAAGGTAGTTTTAGGTGACCTATAGGCCCTGCAGTCACTGTTACATTAATACGTGAAATAAATTTACTTTCAAGCCTTTAGGGTTAATTGTTTATCAAACTCATGGCCACGTAGCTTCCAGTCACACAAGTAGAAGATGTTCTGCAACAAATGAAATCCTTTAGCTAAAGTAACAACAATAAAATCAATATGTTGATCTGTGCTTGTCCGCGAGCCTGCGGAGGGCCTGAGTGTGACACGGTAACAATACATCTACCCACGGAAGCGCGCGGCTCCCACTACATCACACACGGCTTTACCTTGTGAACAATACCGTCACTTTCTGAAAGGCGGTAAGGCCGTTTGGGCTGGTTTCTTCTTTAAATGTTCGAAGGTTTAACGAGTTCCTTTCCAGTTAAATGTAAAATCCCAACCAGTCTGATAAATCTATCCACTGCCTCCATGAACTGCTCCTTTTTCTCCAGCGCGAGTCCAGATTTACGAGCGCGTGCAATAAAGCGAAAACTGCACGCGCGAATGTTAGTTGAAGGTTCTTGGTCTCTATGTAGCGATATTGGACATTTTAGACTCGAAGACCGTTATAGGGTGAGCGCGCCCCTCTGACAGCACAAAACCATGTAGATGTGTTCAACTGCAGGTCTGTTACCTCCCTCTTCCTCTCCTGCCTTCCTCCCTCCGCTCTCTTCTCTCTACCCCCTCCCCCTCTCTCTCTCTCTCCCTCGCTCTCTCTCCTCTCCCTCTCTATTTCCCTCCCTCCGCTTTTGGTCTCTCTCTTCTTTCTATCCCCCTTTCTCCCCTTTGCCTCTCTCTCTCCCTCTTGTCTCCCCCTCTCTCTTCTCTCTATCCCTCTCTCCTCTCCCTCTCTCTCTCCTCTCCTCTCTTTCTCTCTCTCTCCCTCCCTAAGCTTCCTCTCTCTCTTCTCTCTATCCCCCTTTATCCCCCTCCCTCTCTCTCCCCTTTCCCTCTCTCTCTCCCTCTTGTCTCCCCCCTCCCTCTCTCCATCTCTCTCCCCCCTCTCTCTCTCCCTCTCCCCCTCCTCTCTCTCCCTCTCTTTCTGTCTCGCTCTCCTCCACGCACCAACAGTACGCGTCGCGAGGCTCCCGCTCAGAGAGCAGCTTTGGTGAAACCCCCAAATGAGGTCTTCTGGTTGGCTGCCCCCGAGCCCGAGCCTCCCAGTGTTCTGCATCTCAGCCCTGCAGGATCCTGCCTTCACAACCACAAGACTAAAAACTACAAGTACGATACTCATTTTATAAACTATCCACGGTCAAATCATACCCCATCCCCAAAACAACAAAACTAAATATCAAAAAACCGTGTGATTTAAAACATGGTTTAAGATTGATCCACTGAAAGAGTGCAAGTTAAAATTTCTGTCGCAGTAGCTAAAAGTAAGCAGGTTAATTAAATATTTTGATAATAAATACATTTGTATGAGGAACATTTGGCGATGAAAACAGTCTCTCATGTAGAGCTGATGTAGCTGTTAACACAGGAGGATGCAGGACTGACATGTAAACAAGTTACCAGGCTGGATCAACAACAACAACCATGCAGGTAGCGCGTGCTGAGGAACAGCGTTTCCATTGCATTCGATTTCCATAAAACCACGAGCTGAATGTCACCAAATATCCTTTTGCGCAATAACAGCCCAGACAGGAACAACTTCATCAAGTTACACTGCTAACAGAAAACTGGTCGAGTTCGTTGGAAAAAAATAAACGTATATATCTATATGTTTAGTTTTTTTTCTCCAAACTATATAAAACCTATTTACTAAGACTGGCTGAATGTCACAGCATGAAGTAGCTTTCATTAGGTCATAATTAAATTATCTTTAATTAATATGCAGCTACAGTTATAAAGCCTTATCCTGTTTAAGGGATTGTTACAGGTTACAGAACTACGTGACAGTAAAAAGTCAGCTCTCCTCTCGCGCTGTGACCTCGAGCCGTGTTTGTGTCCACGAGGAGGTCAATATTTGGACTTGTAAGCAGATATCAGGTTCTTATGTTAATCAGAATAACCCCTTTAGGAACAAATGAGGGGCCCCACTCGCGCCTCAACTGTGAGGATGTCCGCTCGAGGTAAACAGGGAGTCACAAATAACCCTTTTTAATCACAGGTGTCTATCAAATATAGACTAAAGGCCAAAATATAGACTGAAGGCCGTTATAATCAAACTGTTATAATGAAACAGGCCACAGCAAAGCAGCCTAGAAGTTAATCACACTAATGACGAGCTGAAGATGGAATTCTGCTGGTCTTCAAACTAATTTGATAAAAAAAAATATAAAAGGTTTATTCTACTTTATTATGATACTCTCTGGGTGTTTCATACTATTTCTGGACGTGTCGAATGGTACACACGCCCTACGGTGATAACTGTGCTATAAATAGTGAATGATAACCCTCCAGTTCTCTCAACTTTGAGAACCTGTTGATAAAACTGTAATCCTGCAAACTCTTTATATAGTATTTTACCACCGGGGACAACAGCGGCAGGTTTAGTAAACACAAAGGTTAATATAAGCAACATTTAATCAGAAAGTCGCTATTGCAGCGATATAGGAGAGAGAATATTAGAGATATAATTCAGCAGAACACCCTGAGAACTGGAACCATGTAGGTAGAATACTGGAGGTTTGGGTAATAATAATCTACATAATATTTATATAGCGCTTTTTAAGAGCGCTTTTTAAGAGCGCTTTTTCGTTTAACATTTCAGAAACAACAAAATCAAAACAAAAATAAAACAACAAGATGCAGTAGAAAAGAAAATAGTCATTTGAAGAGGTGAGTCCAGCTGATGTTTAGTTATATCTATACAATAAGACTCACGAATATCTAACGCGTTTCAAATCCGTCTACTAGTGAATGTGAGTTTTATACTTGAAGACCTCCGCCCACAAATTGGGCTAAAGAGGAGGATTAAGCACTAAAGTACCCCCCAGGGTTATCAGTGGTTATCACAGCACATTTTAATACACAGATGGACAAAACTTTCATTTCAACAGGATCATATAGACAGAAGTTAGACAGAAAGATTGAAAATAACATATAATTTCAGAAATGAAGTTGCTTAATTGCTTAAAATGTATAGCCTAGGTCTACGGCGTAAAGTTGTATTTAAATTTTTTATAAAGAAAGAAAGGTTTTACGTTTAAAATTGTCTTTAGGATTATCTCATGAATAACGGATAAAATAAAAACACTTCTTTATACCTTCTGCAGGGAACAGACAGACCGCAGCTTTGGTCTCAGTGTTGAGGTGACCATCACACTGAACTGTGTCCACGTGTGTCAAGAACAAACCTTCAAACAAAGAAATAGGCCTATACTATATTTCAGCCAGGTGATACCCCAAAACGTTACTTTTGCATTTTAATTATCTCAAAAAACGATCAAAATATGTAGTTGTCAACTGGATAATACACTGAAGTGTTTTGAAAAGAAAAGGCTGTATACGTTCTATGCAAAACAAGTTTAAAAGATAAAATAATTAGCCTATGTGAGAATAACTACAACACAGAATATTTGGAAAATATTTATTGTCAGAGATTAAAGAACGAAGCATTCATTTTCAAATTACTTAGGATATGTAGGCTACATAGAGTCCTACTTTACTACTAAAGTGAAAGTTCAGGACTATATTCATTAAGGCGATTACTTCTGTAGTAACCATAGTAACCTGACTAATTTTTATTTAGGTGAAACGAGCAGTTTTGAAGGGCTGAAGGTAAAGTGAACTGTAAAATAGTTAGGTAGTGTAACAACAACAACAAAACACTGTTGGATTATCCTAAATAAAATGATTTGAAATAGCCTTTTCAAAATGCTACATTAGTGTAGTATGATATAACATGATGTGCTACATTAAATCACCAGGGAACTCATGAGGATCAGCAAATCAGCAAAGTCACTCAGTCCATCTTTAAGACCATCTGAATTCAGAAATAAGAAGGTGACCACACAGAGTTACACTAAACTAAATGGAAAACATTTCAAAACGTTTCGTTGAGATTTCGTTCCTAAAAAAATATTACAGTTAATTTGGAATACTTGCTACATGCAGGCACGTGCTGTTAATCCATATTGTCAAAATAGTCTAAAACTAAAGCATAAACTGTAAACTCTACCTGTAACTTTAGTACATTTCAAGGGCTGCTTAATGTGTGCAGCAATGACAAATATCATGTATTTTCCATATAGGCTAACCCAGATTTGTTTGCCTAAGAACAATTTCTAAAATGTACCTGACGAATTAGCGGTTTAATGCAAATTGTTGTTCTCGAAAGTTCTTTTCTTCCAGTTATTACAAAAGCATCGTAAGGTTCCTCTTATTCCTCTAAAGAGCCGCAGCTGGAAGGTCTAATTAGAGCACGCGCCCGGAGTCTGAGCTTATCAATACTATAAGAAGCTTCTTCAAGTGTTTTCTAATACTAGTGCAACACTGAAAATAAAAAGTTACGTTTCTTTGTAAAGAATTGTCACAATAAATCTGCAGATGTTTGAGGTGTAATATTTCAGCCAATTATATTTTTCAGACACATTTTTACCAAACTAAAGTAGGGCATATAATGTACTAATTCAGAAATATTATGAGGCCTACAAGACAAAATTCAACATGCAATGGGTTTCTATAAATACAAAACAAATTCTCCATGTTGAAAGATGAAAAGTTACCCTTTGGAGGGTAGCCTAAAGTTGCACATGCTTCCGGTCCTAATGTGCGCGGGGACTAATCTAGATGGATCATGTGATAAGATATCAGGATCTCGCTGCAAACAGGTCATTGATTGGAGGATAGATGGAGTTCGGTGAGATGGAATCAATAAAAGACGCAGTGGTCCTTGGGGTGCGTGTCTCGCTGCGGTACACCGACCTTAGAGCCATGCAGCAACAGGTTCAGAACTAGGATTCCTTCCACTACAGTACACACTGGTACACACTGCATTAGTACACACTGCATTAGCACACACTGTATTAGCACACATTGTATTAGCACACCGTATTAGTGTGCACTGCATTAGGACACACTGTATTAGCACACACTGCATTAGCACACACTGTATTATCACACATTGTATTAGCACACCGTATAAGTGTGCACTGCATTAGTACACACTGTATTAGTGTGCACTGCATTAGTACACACTGCTTTAGGACACACCTTATTAGTGTACACACTGCATTAGCACACAATGCATTAGTGTGCACTGCATTAGTACACACTTCATTAGCACACACTGCATTAGTACACACTGCATTAGTACACACTGCATTAGTACACACTGCATTAGCACACACTGTATTAGTGTGCATTGCATTAGTACACACTGCATTAGCACACACTGTATTAGCACACACTGCATTAGTACACACTGTATTAGTACACACTGTATTAGTACACACCGTATTAGTACACACTGCATTAGTACACACTGTATTAGTACACAGCGTATTAGTGTGCACTGCATTAGCACACACTGCATTAGTACAGACTGTATTAGTGTGCACTGCATTTGCACACACTGCATTAGTACACACCATATTAGTGTGCACTGCATTAGCACACACTGTATTAGCACACACTGTATTAGCACACACTGTATTAGCACACACTGCATCAGGACACACTGTATTAGTACAACACTATGGGTACACACTGCCCACATAGGTACACACTACCCAAAATAAATACTAGGATGAGAGGAAGGAGACAAGAGGAGAGGAGGAGGAGAGGGGGAGATGAGGAGAGGACGATAGGAGAGGAGGAGTGAAGAAGAGGGAAGGAGGAGGAGAGGAGGATGAGAGGAGGAGAGGAGGAGGAGGAGACGAAGAGGAGATTTTTCTCTGGTGAGAACAGAACGTTCCTTGAGCACCTTTCTACTGTTAGAACTCTGCTCCTCTTCTGCTGCTCTCTCTACCTGCTCTGTGTGTCTGTGGCCTTGGTGAGCAGCAGATGCTAAATGACTTAACTGTAGAATGTGACTGAGGCTGTCAGAGGAAGGAGCTCCATAACTTTGAGGAGGTCTGGGGTAGGTCGCTCTCTGATGGCCCCAGAATGCTGCTCCCTCGCTGGACACACAGGCTGCAGCCAGGCACCTCACCACCTCACATCTCCCCCTCTCCAGCCACGCACCACCTCTGCCCTCTCCCCTCCTCTCTTCTCCCCTCCCATCCCCTCCTCTACTCTTGTTCCTCTAGAGAGGGAAGATAAGGTATCTGGATGTTCGGTGAACGTCTGCACACACACACACACACATACACACTCAAACCCCCCCCACACACACACACTTAAAACACATGCACACTTAAAACACACATACATTCATAACACACACAAACTGAAAACACACACACACCTCCATCCTCTCTGCATAGCCTGGTGAGGCCCTCAACTCAGGGGGGGGTGGGGGGGCGGGGCTGACACATTTCTGCTAACAATCACATCACACACAGAGACCCACATTCCAACTTCCTGAGTCCCCCCACCCCCCTCCCCTAACCCCCCACCGCTGTAGGAAGCCAATGCAACTAAATATGCACAGGTCAGTCCTGCAGAGATCCATAAAGTCACTCTTAAAGTGATCGCATCCACTTCTATATTGTTATCAATACTCTAAACCTGTATTTAATTGTTGAAATGTATATAAAACTACTTGAATCCCAACATCATATGTGTATGTGTGAAACAACATGTGTGTTGTAAGTCAAATGTTTTAATAACTGCCTGAAGTGTCATTCCTCTGCTGATAAAGGCTCTTCTTCATCCTCAGGGTGAAATGTGTTCACCAGTCATGTGCTGGTCTCTACTGCCCCCTAGTGCTGGTCTCTACGGCCCCTAGTGCTGGTCTCTACTTCCCCCTAACTGCTGGTCTCTACTGCCCCCTAGTGATGGACTGACAATACTTCACCATGTGGGTGGAGGTAGTGCTGATGTCTATAAAGATATGAAATCGAGAGAAGGAGAAAGAGGAAGAGAGGAAGAGAGGGAGAGAGAGGGAGAGAGAGGGAGAGAGAGGGAGAGAGAGAGAGACAGAGAGAGAGAGAGAGAGAGACCTGTCGTCAGACAGCAGAGAATGTTTGTAGGGAGTTTCTACAACATTCCCTGATTTTGAATCTCCGCTGACCTCCGACCCCAACATTACCAACAGCACAGCCTCGAAATCACCTTCAGTTAATCACTAGCAATCACCAGCAACACACACACACCTTTCCACCTGAACCAGCAACACACACACCTGTCTACCTGGACCAGCAACACACACACCTTTCCACCTGAACCAGCAACTCACACACCTGTCTACCTGGACCAGCAACACACACACCTGTCTACCTGGACCAGCAACACACACACCTGTCTACCTGGACCAGCAACACACACACCTGTCTACCTGGACCAGCAACACACACACCTGTCTACCCGGACCAGCAACACACACACCTGTCTACCTGGACCAGCAACACACACACCTGTCTACCTGGACCAGCAACACACACACCTTTCCACCTGAACCAGCAACACACACACCTGTCTACCTGGACCAGCAACACACACACCTGTCCACCTGAACCAGCAACACACACACCTGTCTACCTGGACCAGCAACACACACACCTTTCCACCTGAACCAGCAACACACACACCTGTCTACCTGGACCAGCAACACACACACCTGTCCACCTGAACCAGCAACACACACACCTGTCTACCTGGACCAGCAACACACACACCTGTCCACCTGAACCAGCAACACACACACCTGTCTACATGGACCAGCAACACACACCTGTCCACCTGAACCAGCAACACACACACCTGTCTACATGGACCAGCAACACACACACCTGTCTACATGGACCAGCAACACACACACCTGTCTACATGGACCAGCAACACACACACCTGTCTACCTGAACCAGCAACACACACACCTGTCTACCTGGACCAGCAACACACACACCTGTCTACCTGAACCAGCAACACACACACCTGTCTACCTGGACCAGCAACACACACACCTGTCTACATGGACCAGCAACACACACACCTGTCTACATGGACCAGCAACACACACACCTGTCTACCTGAACCAGCAACACACACACCTGTCTACCTGGACCAGCAACACACACAACTGTCCACCTGAACCAGCACCCTACCAGAACCCTACAGTGTCACAGTGATACAGTCCTACAGTGCTACAGTGATAACGGTGTTCATTATTCACAGGGATAATAAGTTGTGTAGTGGACCATGTTGGAATGAGCTCAACACACATCATTCTCTTACTATTTGAACAGGAAACCCAACATAGAGAATCTGTCATCTGTTTGGGAAGATTGGGAACTTTTAGAACCTCAAGTTGTTGTCACGCGACACACTCGCCACATTATGGGAGTGTAAGCAGACCTTTGCGTGCGTGTGCATCGCGTGTGAGAGTGTGGATCCTGCGTGCCGTGCAAGACAATATGCTATACATTATGTGCGTGTTGGCGCGCGCGTGGTGGGGCTGCCCCTCTAATCTGCCAGCCCACTGGCTGCAAGATGAAGTGTCGGTGATGCGCGAGAATATTAGATTTCTCGTCTCTCGTTCTGCACAGCTCATCTGGTGCGCGAGATGAAGGGAGAGCTCAGCCCCGTGTCCACCGGGGAGTCTGAGGCCAGACCGAGGCTGGGTAAACCCCGGGGATGAGAGAGGAGCGTGTAAAGAGACCGTTTAGCACGAGAGGACAAAATAGCCGCGGTCTGATGTGAGCAGGTCCGCGCGCTGTACGGTGACGTGGACAGGAGGCGGTGTCCCTAATGCTGCTGTGTTTCAATTGTGTTGATACCAAACATTACAGTGTTTTTTTTACTTTAATTGATTGAATTTGTATATAATTTAAGCCTGAAAGGTTAATCAGTGAAAAGTGCCTATCACTCAACACACCACCATGAGGAATTGTTACAGCAGATTAGAATAAACGTTTTTTAAATAAATCAAATAATGATACCTTGGTCTTGTTTAGCTTCGTCAGGTTGGCTCTAGATTAAAGGTTGGTAGGAGAGCAGCAGAGATAATTGAACCAAGTCAAAAAATTTGATTAACTGAAGCGTTTCATCTTGACACTGACATAATTAATGATATTTTAAAAGGTACATCTTTTTTTAAACATCTGCTGGTCATATTTACGCAATGTTCAACTCTTCCCCGCCTAGTCAATGAGCCTACAGCAAACACCACAAATCAATAACTAACCGAACAATTACATTCTAATCTTGTTATGCATAAACATGTCTGACTTCATCACGCTGACAAAATTACAGCCTGTCGCTTCCAAAGTCAACGAACGAAACTTTCCCACAGACGTCCATCAACGTCATCAGCGTCAACTGAGTCCTCAGGCCAAGCTGGCATCAGGGTAATGAGCTGCGGTGACAAGATGCCCTGCCAGGGTGTCTGAACAGCCCAGCATCCTGCCCCTGCCCCCGGGGTGTCTGAACAGCCCAGCATCCTGCCCCTGCCCCAGCCCAGCATCCTGCCCCTGCCCCCGGGGTCCAGGAGGAGGCTAAGGGGTGGCATGGAAACGGGGAGTCAGGTGGCTGAGCGGTTAGGGAATCAGGCTAGTAATCAGAAGGTTACCGGTTCGAATATCGGCCGTGCAAACATGACTTGTTGTAAGTCCCTCTGGAAAAGAGCGTCTGCTAAATGCCTAAAAACTATCAGTAATATGGCTTACTTCACGATTTTTATGACAACTTTACAGACGTTTTAATAACTTTTCTTTATCTCTATATCACTACTTTATATATTTTCAAACCAGCTTATAGCCTATAATGTAAATGGTGTATTGTAGCACTATAGTATTAAATTGACGTACCCAAAGTAAATTGAAAGTGGGGGGCACCTGGTTTGCTCCAGAAGGCTGTGGACGGGTACAGGAAACTCCTATTGGGTCAAATTAGGTATCAATCGAAAGGTCAAAGGTCAGTGGCCATTTTCAGACTAAAGCAAACACGAGTTATGAACTATTGAGCGCGAATTACTGATATTTATGAGTTTGCGAAGTTGGAATTTTGCAACAAGAGATCATGACTTTTTGGGGATATTGGATGAAATGTTACAATAGTTTGGACCTTTGGGAATGTAACCAGACAATTTATGTTGGGATAAAACTTGACAACTCTGAAACTTTTTACGGTGAGTAAAATATTTCAGCTTTTGCTTTGCTTTTATCTGGTGTTTCTGACAAAGACGTTGATTATGTTGCTGTTGCCACTCGATCTTGAAATGGTTTAACATCAATAGAATGACAAGAACCGTACCTGTCATGATGTGTCATGGTGTGTAGTGGTGTTAAAATATCACTGGCCTAAATGTAAGATGTGTCTGAGTTCATACAGCTTGTTATGTCTAACATCCCGGGAAGCTAAATGGAAAAACAAACAAATTGAAGTGAAAAACAAACAGCCCGAAGGCTGAAGGGGTTAATAGAGCCTCTTTATCTTGGCATCAGCTGTGTAGTTTGATCTGCTTCTGGAGCAGAGCCGGGATCCATCACTTCTGAAGACATGCAGCAACCAGAACCTGCTATTGTGTTTCAGACTGGCCCCATATTTATGTGTGAGAGAGAAAGAGACGGGAAACAGAGAGAGAGAGGGAGAGGGAGAGGGAGAGAGAGGGAGAGAGAGAGAGAGAGAGAGAGAGAGGGGGGGGGAGAGAGAGAGAGAGAGAGAGAGAGGGGGGGGGGAGGGGGAGAGAGAGAGAGAGAGAGAGAGAGAGAGAGAGAGAGAGAGAGAGAGAGAGAGAGAGAGAGAGAGAGAGGGGTTATGTGTTGGTGCTAAAGGGTTGAGACTGTACATATTTATGTATCGTGTCCATGCACGCTGACAGACTAGTAGGTAAATTGTAGGGTTAACAGGAACCCTCTGTCTGAGCTCGTGACTATCACTACATTTAGTACTTTTTTCATCAGACTCTTTTATCCAACTTCCTGCTTCTGTTTTCATTCCGTCCAGCAGAGAGCGACACACTCCGTCTCAATCACTCCTGCAGTTCTCTAACGCTTAACTCTTTCAGAAGTATAAGAATCTGTCCAAAAAAACTCATGAATTAGGCTTGTGGATCACATGCAGGTTGTGCTATTTGTAAAATCACCGTTTGTAAGATCACAATACCACACTTTCCTGACACAAGTGGTCTCTTCGAGTGGCCAACCTTGAGAGTTCACCTAACCTAACCTAAATTATGCCACTAGGTGGCGCTGCAGCGCCGTGGATTATTCTCAGTTCAGGTGGTAGCAAGTTTACAGGTGGACTATCGGTGGACCGTCTATCAAAGAAAGAAAAATGCTTTACATATCGATCAAATTGTTTCTCTATTAATAGTTGTTTATACGACCTCATCTGTAACACATTTGAGGGGAAACTATCACCGCTGTAAGGGGTGAAAGGTCACCTGACTGATCATTCTACCGTAACTACAACAATGAAACATAACTGTGACCCGGTGTGACTAACCGGCCCCGCGTGCTCACGGTGTGTAGAGAGGCACGTGGAGGAGGGGGTCTGCCAGCAGGTGCATTCATATTCGAAATTAAACAGCAATGAAACCTTATTTTTTGATAATTGAAATCATACATCTTTAATCGTTAATAAGTTATGATATTTCTAGAAGGTTAAGATGGAAGGTTGTTCCTATATGGGGCCTGTTCCCCTTTACACTCCTGTTTTAGGGTGAAGGAGAGAGAAGTGGAGAGGAAGAGAAAAACTGTCTGAGCTTGAAGAAAATTAATAGTCTAGATTTGTGTTTTGTTTAGTCTATTAGATAAAAATGTGTACAGTAATAGTTAGACCCACTAAAAAAACGTATCTGCTGTTTGATAAAAATGACTCCACACATACACACATCCTGAGGAGGCCTAAATATCTGTCAGATGTAAAAAGATGTAAAACCCTAACAATTCTCGCATTTTTCATTCGCCACATCATATATTATAGAAGCATCTGATAAGAAAGTATGTGAAGAGGTTAATGAGCCTGTTTGGATCAGAATGTTTATTTGTCGATGTTCAGTTACAGACTGTTCATGTTTTAGTGCCCAACAACGAACATATGAGCTGAAATTCACATTCAAATTCAGATTCAGATTCAGATTTACTTTATTAATCCCCGAGGGGAAACTGTTTAGTATTAACGGCACTCAGTCTCGTCAAAGCACACAGGGGGAAGGGTGTGGAGGTAAAAGAGTAGAAGAGTGCACACGGGGGTAAAGGAATAGGGTTAAAATAAATAAAGTAAATGCATACAGGGGGAGGGTATGTGTTAGTGCTAACATATGTACATGCAACTGACCAAATGTGTTGTTTCCTATACTTTTTAAAGGCTGTGTCTTGAGCGGTGCTTTCTGTTCCTGCCTCTTGGTGTGTGAGGATGTTGTTCTGTTACCGTCCGCTGGGTGGCGTATCTTCTGACATATGAACGTGAGAATCCGGTTTAACATTATAGCAGACGGTCCGTCGCCTTCCGTGCAATAAAGCAGAGTGAGATATGGAGGCGCCAGGTGAGCAATAGAGCAGTAATAGAGATACTCTGGGTCTGTTTACCCCTCAGCTAAAGGGCTCTACTGGCTACTTATTAACCTTACAATATACTAATAAAGATATGAGGTTGATAAAGCCACGACACTGAGCTGTGAGCTGGTGACTTAACATTCTTTACAGTTCACGTTGGGCTCCAGCAGGAATAATCAATCAATATGATCTGCATGCACCATAAAGAGCGTGCCAGTTGCATGCGCTCGCTCCGTGTCCGGTGAGGATCTGCAGGCAGAGAGGATCTCTGCTTCTTATCTTAACGGGATTTCTTTACTCTTTGAACATACCTTCAGCGGGTGCTTGAGGCCCGTGTTTCCGAGGGGAGAATGTGAGGCAGAGGCGGGTTCAGCTCGGTGCTGCGGCCCGGCTAAGACCTGCATCATTACAGGTTAAACTATCCATTATGTTTTCACAACCACATGAAAACAATCTGAAAAATGGAAGCATTTCAATATTTTATTGAAACTTTCAAGAACAAGTCGTTGATGTTGTAAACTTGACAAAATCAAATACAACATAACCAAATGACAACTTTAGAAACACTAAAGAACCTTCATATTTTCCTAAGATGCGCACTTCTACAGGCTGCAATGTTATTTTTATTTTTTTACATACAATTCGTCAATTCTGTCACACTTAGACGAAAGTTTTTTTTTTTTCTATTCTCAAAGAAAAATGATTATTCGACATCTTCAAGCCATTGTTGCAGTGTGCTGTTGAGCACGTGAACACACGAAGACAGGTGAAACACAATGGCACGTGAGTGTTTGCTAAAAGAGGTTCTCTGAGCAGTAGGGGGGAGGTTACGGGGGAACCATATTCAAGGAGATATAAAATGTAGATGACTAAACAAGGATATTAACCCACAAACTATCTTTACACAGGTATATCGACAATAAATTAAGGACAAATCCCTAAAAACAAACTACTCCGTTTTATTTACACGCAATATCAATATGAAATAATTACATAAATATTTTATATATCACTATTTACACTTATAATCAATATTACCTTTCAGTTTGATTTCATATTCCCTTTGCCCTGGTGAACGCGCTGATTTCTGCACGTGAGTTGGGCAGTTGACATGACAGGCGCATCGTGGCTGTACAGGAGCACGCGCATCGTGGCTGTACAGGAGCACGCGCATCGTGGCTGTGTTGGACTTCAAGCACTAGCCAGTATCATGGATGCAAAATGTGTGGATTCACTAATATTATTTTAGTAAGAGAACCGAGTTATATATATATATATATGTCTAATTTCTTGGGGGGAGAAACACTATAGTTTCTGGAGTTAAGACGTAAATATATTTTTTTTCACAACTTAAATTTGTCGTTAGACTGGCTTTAAGAAGGGGGGTGCGCGTGAACTGTAAAACCTCGTCCTGCACGAGACACCTTGTCTGCAGGCTGATGTCATGCAGTCACGATCTTCTGAGCAGGATAATAACCTGCGCACCTCAAATGGTGTCGTTATGTCATTAATAGACCTACATCAAAACGCTGCAGTCTTTTCGAAGTCATGGGAAATGTGTTCTAATAGTTTTACAAATTCAGAGTGCACGTGAATTTAAAATCGAATTCGTTACGTCAGCAAGTGGACATTAGAATAAGACATTAATGAGACCCAGAAACAATGTTCCTTAAATCTGTGACATCTCATTCATGACAAACTTTCAGTTTCAATACTTGTACGGTATTCAAAGAACAGGATCATTCGAAAGTGTTTAGTTTAAATTAACAACAAAAAAAGAGAGAAACATACATATCAGATGTGTATTTAACCAAAGTGCATTTTCCAAAAATTCGAAACTGTTCAAATATCAGTTTTTTCTCTAGAACGGTGACGTAATACCGAGTCCTTATCAATATCATCACAACAACAAACAGCAAAACAAACAAACAACAAAACAACAAATGAAAGTGGTGAAGGTTTAGGGGGCGACAGTTTAGGGGGACACGCTTCGCGCGCTGTCCTGTTTGGGCTCGAGCCCGCTGACCAGACGCTGAATGCTCTGCAGCTCGTGACTGGCGTCTTTCTCAGAGACAGTTTTAGGGGAAACCGACACCGACCCTGAGGAGAGGGTGCATGAGCGACTGGTCACTTCCGAGGTGGAGTCCAGGGTGGCCGATGCGGGGGGGCTGGTGGCCATGCCGTCCCCCTTCAACTCTGCCCCGCCACTGGCCATGGACGGGATGGTGGTTAACAAGGTGCCGTCTGACACGCTCATGGGGATGGAGGTCATGGGGATGGAGTAGGGACTGTACCGGAGGCGCGGGCGCACCGCGTGCAGGAAGGGGTGTCGGTGGGCGGCAGAGGAGGCTGCAGAGGAGGCAGCAGCTGCTGCAGCCATATAGGTGTAAGGATGAGGGAACAGGCCCCCAAAGGGAGACATGGCGAGGCCCTGCAGAGAGACAGAAGATGATGATTAATATAACTTTAAGAAGATGGTTTCATATCCTCCATGTTTATACAAACATGTCTGTTGGTGACCCCCCCCCCCCCCACCCCCCACCCCCATCACCCCCCTAGCGCGCGGCACTGAGAGAGGAATTGAGGTCATGCTTCGCGTGAGTAAGCAATACGATTCTAGACACGTGATCTAATGGAGACAATGGTGGAATTTGTCATCGTTGGAGATGCTGACTTGTATTAATACTGTGGCGCTTTGAGTATTAATACTGTGGCGCGCTCACTTTAGGGTGTAACCACGCGCCTGGATATTGTCCAGTTTATTTCCTCTCGTGCACCTCTGCCTCCTCTGCCTCGCGCTCAAGGAAACAAAGGAAAAGTTTCCCAGACTAATTTGACAGAACAATCTGCTTTCAGTAAAACGGGATATCCTGTTTTTATATATCTTTTGCAAAGACTTAATGAATTGTTAATACAAATAAAAATTCTTGATGAATGATGCTGCTCATTAAACACAGAGAATAAAGCTTTAGATCCGTCATCGTTAACACGTCTGTTGTGAAACTCGAGTAGAAAAGTCTGTTCTGGATTAACAAATGTTTTCCCTCCCAGAATCAGTGAACCATTTGAAACATTTAGCTACAGTTCCTTTTTAAAACAACCTAATGAGCTGACATGTAGTCTGACGGTGTCTATGTGGCCTGTCTTGAGATATATAAACAATAGCCTCAAGTTCTGTTCATAATCCAACACCCACTGAAACTTGGTAGCTCACATGAAACATGCCTGTTAAGTAACAAACTTGAGGAGAACTTCACCCCGTGTTTTCTCTATCGTAACGTGTCAGAACAAATACACTGTTAAGAAATGAACCTCCTAATTATCTAGGGCCCTTATATACTGTAATACATCTGGCATAGTCTTATGAACATGTATTTGCGATGTGGACAGTTTGGTGTGTTCATGTTCAGTAACTCCTATAGCCAGCTGATGTCCTGCCTGGTACAGGCAGACTTCAGGGAGTCAGCAGGCTGTGATATGTGAGCAGACTGGATCCCACTGCTGCAGAGCTGGAACAGGTTTTACCTGGGAAGCCAACACATGCTGCTGCAGGTGGAAGGGGAGGCCGGTCCCTGCCAGGCCCTGGGAGGGCGGGGCCATACTGCTGTCCATGGCCCCCATGCTGGCAGACGACACAGCGGCCAACAGGGGCCCCATCCCAGCCGCCATGTTGGAGAAGGCTCCCCCCATGTTGAACTGGCTGGGGTGCAGCAGGAAGGGGTGCGTCCCCCCCAAATGGTTGAAGAACTGTTGTCCTGCCAAACCTGGTGGAAATCCAAAATTGTGCATGTGGCTCAGGTGAGCGGTGCTGTCTGTCTGTATGCTCAGAGGCAGGTAGCTGCTGTCTTTGAGGAGAGGACGACCCTCGTCTGGTTTGGGGGGGTCTTGGGTGGGGCTCTTCAGCTCCTCCCCTGAGCGGGTGGTGCTGGAGATGGTGGTGGTGGCGGGGCTGTGGCGAGAGTCAGCCTGGAGCCTCTCCGTCCTGGAGCCTCCGTCTCGGCCCCGGATGCTGGGCTCGCTGCTTCCCACCGTGTGGCCCTTGGCTGGGCTGGACTCCAGCTCCCTCCCCTCATCTGTGGTGGTGGAGATCTTACTGGAGTCTGGGACGTCCTTCAGGTGGCCATCTTTGCTCTCGTCGTCGCTGTCTTCATCACTCTCACAGAAGTCTGAACAGGGTAATGAGACAGAGAGACGTGTTAGGGAGAGGAGGGGAGAAGGAGAGGGGGGAAGGAGAGGAGAGGAGAAAGGAGAGAGGAGAGGGGAGGAGAGAGGAGATACATGAGGAGATTGGAAAGGAGGAATGAGAGGAGGAGAGATGTGAGGAGAGAGGAGAGAGGACTAAGCTTTTCTCTGTAGACCTCACACATGCTGAGTGTTTAGGAGGCTGTGCTCTACTCTAACACACTCTTAAATATTTAAGACTGCAGGAGGCCAAAATGTGGAGATATTAGTTTACAGCTGGACATGATCAGTAGAAGTCGTAACACGTAAACAAGCAGTTTTCACCTGGGGTGTGTGTGTGTGTTGCTGCAGGCAGTGTAAGCACCATGTATCACACCTACACGTGTTCACCTATAGAAGTTCACTGTGTTCTGTCATTATTTAGGTTGAGAACAATTTCCTTAATAATGTATAATTAACTTTCATTGTGAATTGTAGATGTAGATCTTGTCACACACAGCTTATTTTCTAATTAGCAACAACGAACACAATGATTCCATGGACGTATTTTATGTTGTGATTATGTTCTATAAGTTAACAGCGGCATTGCAGTAATAAGAATTACGAAAATACTATCAATATTCATAATGTAAACTACCTAAATAAAACACCTGATGGTTGATACATTTAAGGTCTGAACTGAAATTCCACGCAGCCAAATCCTCTCAAACTGAAGGCTGCTGTGTCTTTATGGGGGCTGGACTCACCTCTCAGGTGTGGAGGCCCCACAGACACGGCGGGAGACGCGGCCTGACCGAAGCATTTGAACTGAGTCTCCCCTGAGGACTCATCTGAAGTCTCCTTCTCCTTCTTCTGCTCCTCATAGGAGCGGATGGATTGAAGCGCGAGCTGCTTCCTACCGAGAGCGAGGATCATTACTGTTAATTATTATTACTGTATATTATTATTATTGTATATTATTATTACGGTATATTATTATTACTGTTAATTATTATTACTGTATATTATTATTAATGTTCATTATTATTACTGTGTATTATTATTACAGCCTCGAGACAGAAACCTGCCGTGCAGCTTTGACTAAGTCACGTAAAAAACGATATGTCTAGAAAGTCAGCCTATTGAGAAAGACAGACTTTAGGTGTTCTTCGGAAATGTAAATCTTTAAAGCCAAACTTAAATATTTTTTTCCCATCTGTGAACGGTCAGGAGAAACTAAACGAGGCCATTTCTAAATCTCTCTTCAAACTCAAATGTAATTTGACCTGCAGTCTACAGACTATTATAAAGAAAAGGAAAAAAAGACCTATAACTACTGCAGTCGTGCTGTTTTCTGGAATTCACTAAGATCTCCGTCAGTCTCTATTAAATCTGGTACAGAAATCATTAAAGTTTTGTTGCGCTGTTAGGAATAGTTTAAATATAGTCCTTACCTCTATATACATATATAATAGTTTAGATAACGTCTTTACCTCTTTTCTCTTCTTCCATTTCCAGTGTCACGGAATCCTTTGGCGAACGGATTATGGTCAATTTTCAGTTGCGTTATCTGAAATGATGATGATAAAACTGTAAATACTTCAGACATTTAAGTTAATAAAAACATGATGAGGATTTCCGAATATGTCAACATCGTTTATATTTCGATGTTCAGGGCATCAGAGAACATATTTGAAACCGTCCACATGGTTAATTAATAATGTATCCTAATTCAGTTTAAGGCATTCCCTAACACACACACATTCAAACCGAGGCTACAAAAAAATTATATCTGACATCAGTATTCAACGCACATTGTATCAACCCTGCGGAACTATCAAATGCCCCCCCCCCCCCCCCCCCCCTGACTACATTTATTTAGGCTAGATTTATTTTAATATTCTGCACGCACTCTCCCTTTCCGTTCTATCTCTCTCTTATTCACTCTCTCTCTCTCTCTCTCTCTCTCTCTCACACACACACACACACACACATTATCTGGATAGTTGCCAAATCCCATCCATGTGATTTTAAATATATAATTCAGCAACATAAACTGCACACATTCCTCACAATGTTAGCGGGTTCAGAAACACCCAACAACCCAACACACAAATATGATCAAACTATGAGACATTTGATGGCCCAACTACAGACGGCTGCATTAAACTACCTTCATCATGAAAACTGAACACAGACCAGCCAGCAGATACAAACACAACGATGCAAACGCAACTAGCGCAACATTATAATTATATAATTATAAGGTATGAACAATGTTGCATATTGCAATGTTGCAACATTGTTCATACCTTATAATTTTGATATGCAACATTATTCATACCTTATCATTTTGATATGCAACATTATTCATACCATATCATTTTTATATGCAACATTATTCATACCTTATCATTTTGATATGCAACATTGTTCATAACTTATAATTTTGATATGCAACATTATTCATACCTTATCATTTTGATATGCAGTCACGGCTATGAAATCGGTTTCAGGGAACACATAAGTCCTGAAGGTGCTGTAGGGCAGTTTGAGGATGTCATTGGCTCTGACGATGTGAAACCTTGGCTGGTATTTATGCATCGAGTTCAAGATGGTCTGAAACGGAAAACGGTTCTGAATTTAAAAAATATGCATGATCACAAATTGATTGATGGTTTATTAAATATGATTTGTCAAAATTGCACCATAATTGCTAGTTTGCTACTTAGTAACTAGGCTACATTCTCACAGATCACATAAATGTCCTGTTCTATCTGAACTTTAAATTCTCCGTTTTTGTAAGTTAACTGTAACATTTACTCAAAACTGATTTGACTTGTAAATATAATAAAATTATCATATTAATGTATCTAATTATTTTGCTAATCTGAAATCTCTGCCTCACACCAGATATGGCATTAATACAATGTTATTATTAAAACTGATTAGTTTTACAGACATTAATAATTACAGTAATATCATGCAAATATTGATAAACATGCGAATAAGGAAAAAAACATACATTAGATGAACTTACAAATCCGTGCTTGTCGGAGATGTTATTCGTCAATTTGAGTTTGTGAAAATTGACAACTTTGGACATCCACTGTTCCCCCGTAGCAGGGCTGTCCGGGTGGATGTACATCCTCTTGGGCATCTCAGGGTCGGCCTTCCCTGCCACCATCCAGCGGGAGTTATGAAATTTATATCTGCAGTCGTCAGCTGCAACAATATCCATCAAAAGAATGTATTTTGCCTTCTTATCCAAGCCTGTGCACCTCACTTTGAACGGTGGGAACATTCTCCTGTAAACCAGAACAGAAGCAGAGTCAAGAGTGTTTCAGAGTGTTTCTCTCTCTCACAGGGAGCAGCCATCTTTAACACCGTGTTGCTGAACAAAACACTGTACAACTGGTGGAAAGTAGCATTCCTCCATTTAAATACATCATAATAAACAAGCCACGAAGTATATAATCTGCATGTGCAATATTCCAGCATAAACTCATACAATCTGAAAAATACATTTTAATTTACCCAACACACACACACACACGCGCAGTGGGTAACATGAGTTAAATCTAGGCCAGGTTACAATGCAAATATTAGGTTTGCAGCAACAAACTCTATTGATTAAAAATACACAATTTGTTTACATTACGTTATGCTATATTAACACCGCTGAAAGATGGTTATTATGATGACTTTTAGCTTACCTAAAGACAGGTTTTAAGATCAGGCCTGAACTTTGTTTTCTACAGTTTGTTCTGTGAAGTTCTTGGAAGTTCAGCAGTTTAACACTAATCATTAGTATCGTTTTTGTTGCTTATGGTCAAACGTAACAAGCACCCAGGTTGTATATTTTATAGTCTGGGTTTGGTTGAATTTTTATCTTGTAAATAGATTACATGAGCATGCAATGTGGCCATATAAAGATTACTTCGATAGGAGTGTCTGGCTTTCAGTGCTGTGTATGTTTACATGAATTACTTTAAACAAATGTAGTAATTATGTGGATAAAAACAACAAATAATTGTTGCTGTTGGTTTGGTTGGAGGTCGAGATTAGTGTAACCGACCATAAATCAAACCGCACGTGTGGAATGTCAGTAAAGGAGAGACACGAACCAAGGATGACTTGATCATTTTATTAGATTATCCAGGAAGTTCTTACCGGCCAGACTTGGTGATCACCATCTCCGTGCCTCGCTTGTGGAACAGTTCCCAGAGCTCTTTGGCTTCCAGGTGAACTTTAGGGTCGTCCTCCACCTCCTCCTCCGGCTCCAGGCTCTTCAGGGGCCGGAGGTGAGCTGCAGCGGCCTGGTGACCCAGAGAAGAGAAGTGGAGGCCGGTCTCCCCCATCAGCTGGTCCATGATGGGCTTCCCCAGGGCTCCGGGGAGAGACAGAGAGCCGCTGGGAGGCAGGGCCAGGGCAGGGAAGAAAGGGGGCTGGTGCCCCAGCATGGCGCTCATGGCAAAGTCCGGACCCCGGTGAGGTAAAAACGGATGATATGCCATACTCGATCCTTGTATGACTGGATCTCGCATCAGGAAGCTCATCCAAAGCCAGGTAGAAAAATGTTATTCAAATAAATATGGGATAGTTGGACAGTGTAGTTTACTGTGTGCGTCAAAGTCAGAACTTCTTGGAGAGAAAAAAAAATCCAGTTAAAACCGCTGATATGGACCAACTGGGAGGAATTCACTTACTGAGTTCTAACCAAGTGATTAGAAAAAAGATCTCCATTAATCTTCTGTTCAGGTACAAATTGACGCGCGTCCAACACTTTTTTTTTCTTTCAGTTTTTTTTTTGCTAACAATTTTCGGATTAAAACCAAGAAGTGTTAGAAGGGTGAGTCACTGGTCTCGTGCGTTCTCCGGGTTCTTCTCTTCCTTCTGTTTACTAAATCTGCATTCCTGTTAAAATGCACTCAAGGCTCGCTGGCGTCGGTCCTCACAGGAGAGACGTGTTGAAATATTTCGATAGCGCGGAATAATTCCTCTGTCTTTACTTGTTCCAAACATGCACCCTCACACACACACACACCCTGTGTTCCTCTCTCTTTCACACACACACACCCTGTGTTCCTCTCTCTTTCACGCACACACACCCTGTTTTCCTCTCTCTTTCACGCACACACACATTTCAGTAAAGACCTATGCAGAGAAATGGCTCTGTTGACGGTTCAGACGCGGTGAGGTTCCAGCAGCCAGATCTTCCTCGCGCTTCTGCAGCCCGCAGGCTGCACGCTGCATGGATGTGTGGCGCGTGAGGAGACGCAGGGCGCCGTTGATTGGTTCTTTGACGCTTTCGGACCAATAGTGTGTCTTGGTGGGCGTGGTTTAACAGGTCTGGTGGAGAGGAGGGTCTGCAGACTGATAAAGAGGTGTTTGGAAACACCGCTGCCTCAGTCGCTGTTGTGTGAAGATGTCAACATCATTAGACGGTGCACGGTGCACCGGGGAGCTCGTGCAGGAACAGCAGCTTCACGGTGTCCTCGAGACATGTCTTGTTACTGTGGCGGGGCTGATCCCGTATTTTGAAGATTTAAACTCTTTAAGGACGCTTTACGAAAACGATTTATAAATAATTTCATAAAAAGTACAGCCCTGTATTTGACATAGATATTGTTCTATTTTAAGTGTTTGTCAGAAACGCCTTTTCTTTGTTGTTCGAGACAGGAAAGGAGTGAAAACACACTGAGCAGCTATTTTAATACAATTACTGTGTCAGAAGCTGACTGGTTTCAGGGAAAAAAAACTCCTATAGTACAAACTGTTGTTAAGATAATAGTAGTATTTCTAGGATTCTTACTATTGCATCTATTGGATGATTCACATTTAAAAGAAACAAAAATACAAAAAAACATTAGTGAGTTTTCCATCTTTATGTCAGATTAGAAGTGTATTTTAGAGGACTGCATGATTTCACAGTGTTTTGAGTTACATTTTTTTCCTAAATAGTTTTGTCTAAAGACAGCTTATATCTCCTCACGCACGAGGCACATTAATAAACACACACACACAGCACTTGAGTCTAGTGTGAATTAGTGAGAGGGTCGGTGTGTTCCTGCAGCTTCCAGCACGCGGCCTCACCGTTCCTCTGCCCCTGCACCTCTCCACGATCACACAGCGTCCACATCCATAACATTGATGTGATTTTGTACTTTAATAATTTTACTTTATTTAGTTGGTGTAATTAGTACTTTAATTTGAGGGGGAGGGGGGGCATTGATATTGATATTTTGAACACATGAATGGAAGTGAACAAAAGCCTCCAATCAGAGAGCAGAATCATCTTAATGAGCTCCTGTGCCTCATTTCCACACTGTCCTTCTGGGCCAGTTAAGCCCAGCTTCTGTTATCATTCAGCACGGGTTCTTATCGTGTCACTGGAAACATGGACTCATCCTTTCCTCTCGTGGTCTAGACGGGCTCAGCCGCCACATGGTCTCGGCTATTTAACCATTAATTCACAGGTAAACGACGATGCTGGTCAAACACTGACCACTTAACCAGACAGACTTCAGACATACAGACTTCAGACAGACAGACTTTAGACAGACAGACTTCAGGCAGTCTGTTTTCCAGCGCACAGATCTCTGATTACTCTGCATTGTAAAATATACTCTTAATCCACCACTATCTAATCAGCTCGTGACTAGAGAGTTTCTTGGTTGTATTTATTCTTGACTTTAGTTCCCAATTTATCGAGGCCTGGATGATCAGAACTAATTATCTCCAGTGGAATTAAAGCCTTCATAATTGCAGGTTGTGCCGTAGCTCGTTCCCGTTACCTCACATGAGCGCTGGATCAGGGAACTAATAGTCACACGTGTCACCGGACCGGGGAGCGAGGTGTGTCTGCACCGTTAAAACGGTTACTGTTCCGTCTGCCGTAGCGCGAGCATGTTGACGATGAGCTCGAGCCGAGACACAGACCGCTCTGCTGTACTCAACATCCACTCATATCTACAGTTAGCAAACTAAACATGATAAGACCGGATGGATTCGAATAAATACTGCAATGTAAAATAATTGTTGTCAAATGTTGTGCAGTGATGCACTGCTGCAGTGCTGCAGTGACCAGCAGTGTTGATCTCAGTGAGAGCTGAACAGGCTTCAGCAGGAACCAGGATTGTCCTGAGGTCCAGCCTTGGGCCCTTGGGTCCCCGGCCCCTCGGCCCCCCCGGGCCCCCGGCCCCCCAGGCCTCCCGGACCCCCAGGCCCCCTCAGCCTGGCAGGTCCTAGTGTGTGGGAGGTCAGGTCCCAAGCAGATTACAGCCTTATTCTTCTTTAAACACTCAGGCCTATTAGCAGCACATTTCAATTAAGTGGAAGGTGTCACCAAATAGAAGGCAGAGTGGCCCCAGTGGTCGGCCCTCTCCCTCCCCAGGCCCCAGGGTTCATTAGCTAAGCTACCCTCAGAGACTTGCCGGTCAATACGCTATATAAACTTTTACTGGGTGGGGGGTTCCAGGGCCGAGGACTGCAGTAAAAAAGCTCTGACACTCCAGATGGATGAGGCAGGCTTTGCTTACTGTGGTTTTATATCTACGGTGATAATGTGCATGAAAATGGGAAATTGTCATATACAATGTCTAGACTCTGTGTCTGGTCTGTCTCTCTCTGTCTGTCTGTCTCTGTGTGTGAAGCCTGTCTCTCTCTCTGTCTGTCTGTCTGTGTGTGAAGCCCGTCTGTCTCTCTCTGTCTGTCTCTGTGTGTGAAACCTGTCTCTCTGTCTGTCTGTCTGTCTGTGTGTGTGAAGCCCATCTGTCTCTCTCTGTCTGTCTGTGTGTGAAGCCTGTCTCTCTCTTTCTCTCGCTCTCTTTCTCTGTCTGTCCGTGTGTGTGAAGCCTGTCTCTCTCTGTCTGTGTGTGAAGCCTGTCTCTCTCTCTCTGTGTGTGAAGCCTGTCTCTCTCTCTCTGTCTGTGTGTGAAGCCTGTCTGTCTCTCTCTGTCTGTGTGTGAAGCCTGTCTCTCTCTCTCTCTCTCTGTCTGTGTGAAGCCTGTCTGTCTCTCTCTGTCTGTGTGTGAAGCCTGTCTCGCTCTCTCTCTGTCTGTGTGAAGCCTGTCTGTCTCTCTCTCTGTCTGTGAAGCCTGTCTCTCTCTCTCTCTCTCTCTGTCTGTGTGTGAAGCCTGTCTATCTGTCTCTCTCTGTCTGTGTGTGTGAATCCTGTCTCTCCCTCTCTCTGTCTGTCTGTGTGTGTGAAGCCTGTCTGTCTCTCTCTGTCTGTCTGTGTGAAGCCTGTCTCTCTCTCTCTCTCTCTCTCTCGCTCTCTGTTTGTGTGTGTGAAGCCTGTCTCTCTCTCTCTCTCTGTCTGTCTGTCTGTCTGTCTGTGTGAAGCCTGTCTCTCTCTCTCTGTCTGTGTGTGAAGCCTGTCTCTCTCTCTCTCTCTCTCTCTGTCTGTGTCTGTGTATGAAGCCTGTCTCTCTCTCTGTCTGTGTGTGAAGCCTGTCTCTGGATCTATTAGACACAGACTGGTCTGGTCTGGGTTAGATGCAGCCTTTGATTTGTATTGCAGGTCAGGTGTGCACATTAAATATCTTAAGTTACAGGAAGAAAGTAGTTGATATATTATGTTAGGTTAGTTGCAGTGACCATCGTCATTTAATCATCATTTAATTTAGGAGAGTTGTCTCTCTCCGAAACACTTTCACTACCTAACTCCTTAAACGGTGACGGTGTGTGTGTGTGTACGGAATACAGCAGATTGTGATTGGAGTTTAGTCTAGGTGAGTTTGAACAGGAGTTTACTCTCCGCGTCTCTTCATTAAGACGGTCTTCAAAGACATTCTTGGAATAGATCACATGGTTGCCAATTATGTAATGTGTGCTTGCATGTTTATTTGCAGATTGTAAATGATAAGCGGGTCAGACTTTGTGGCACCAGAGGAGGACGGAGAGTGCTGTTGTGTTGAAGTAATCACCCCCGACCGGATCTGATTGGGAGAGGAAACATCACAAGGTTAGCCAGATGTAATTAAGCCATGACTGGCATGTTGTATGATGACATCTGAACCTCAGAAGGCTTTGGGTGGAATCGCTGAAGCACAGCACGACTCTCACTCGGATGGTTTCACAAAATGTTTTCGGTTTTCTCAAAGTGGATCTGTGTTAGACTGAATCGGCTCAGATGCATAAATTGCAACATGTACTTTCTCGAAGCCCTCCTGAGCACACAGTCAATCTGTTGAAGGCTGATAAACTCTTACCTGTCGATGACTGGATGCAAGTCAACCCTTGCTCTCATCAATTCTTGCAGTGCCTTGTAACAGGTATTGATGTAAAACAATTTTAGTTAATTAGGGGATGTGTTTATTGACGAGGTTTCAGAGTAAAGGCCGAGGCTGCTCCCCTGTGAGACTCCAGGAGAGACTTACTGCACAAGCCTCTCATGGTCAATCATGTCAAAGTCCCAAAAAGGTGTATTACATTAACATGCTGTTCATTTAGCAGATTATTTTACCCAAAGCGACACACGAATAGTGTGTAAAGACCAGCAGGAGGTCAGGAATCTGAAGCTTGTAGTTCTAACAGTGTTCAGAGTTAAGGAACCATCTGAATTCACCAGACACAGTGTAGAACCTTCTCAGATGAATTTAGATTTAGAACCTTAACTGCAGCTTTTAGCTTTTTAGTCTCTAGCTAAGCTGTAAATTAGGTTTAACGAATACAGCTAGCTCTCTAGCTAACCTGTAAACTAGGCTAGTAAGCAGGTTAGTCAGTCTATGGGGGTTCAGGTTCAGATTAGTCTAAAGGGGGGTAGAGTTCCAGTTAGTCTATAGGAGGTAGAGCTCAGGTTAGTCTATAGGGAGTAGAGTTCCAGTTAGTCAGTCTATAGGGAGTAGAATTCAGGTTAGTCTATAGGGGGTAGAGTTCAGGTTAGTCTATAGGGGGTAGAGTTCAGGTTAGTCTATAGGGGATATAGTTTCAGTTAGTTAGTCTATAGGGGGTCTAGTTCAGTTTAGTCTATAGGGGGAAGAGTTTCAGTTTAGTCTATAGGGGGTAGAGTTCAGGTTAGTCTATAGGGGGTAGAGTTTCAGTTTAGTCTATAGGGGGTAGAGTTCAGGTTAGTCTATAGGGGGTAGAGTTCAGGTTAGTCTATAGGGGGTAGAGTTCAGGTTAGTCTATAGGGGGTAGAGTTCAGGTTAGTCTATAGGGGGTAGAGTTCAGGTTAGTCTATAGGAGGTAGAGTTCAGGTTAGTCTATAGGGGGTAGAGTTTCAGTGAGTCAGTCTATAGGGGGTAGAGTTCAGGTTAGTCTATAGGGGGTAGTGTTCAGGTTAGTCTATGGGGGTAGAGTTCAGGTTAGTCTATAGGGGGTAGAGTTCCAGTTAGTCAGTCTATAGGGGGTAGAGTTCAGGTTAGTCTATAGGGGCTGGAGTTCAGGTTAGTCTATAGGGGGTAGAGTTCAGGTTAGTCTATAGGTGGTAGAGTTTCAGTCAGTCTATAGGGGGGTATGTTCTGTTAGCTGTGTGCCATACAGGCCCTGTATTTGTGCTAGTTAAACTGACCCAGGACTCTAGGCTCCAACCACAGAGTCTTTTACCAAAACCCCCAGGGTTTGAAGTGCAGTATAAAGGCCAGCATTCCTCCCCAGACAGAGACTCTGTCCTGGGCCAGCATGGCTCCTCCACCAGGGTTAAGTGGGATAAGAGTGTGTCTCATGTCAAAATGGTGAGGGGGAGGTGGGGGGGGGCAATAGATCTGGAAAATGTGCAGTGGGGTTCAGATTGGATTACTGTGTTTAGGTATTTACATGGAGGCAGAAAGGTTGGAAACTGAACACCGTCGAGGGGGAAGTCCAGTTCAGTGTTGTGTGTGAGGCTACGGAGCTGCTGTGTTCACAGAAGCAGCAGAACTTCTCTATCGTCACACAACTGGAGGGAGAATGTGGCTGAATAGAATAAATGCAACTTTTAAAGTGGCACTTAAAATTTCACAGGAATGTGGGATTTGGAGACTTTGGATCTTCTTATAATATATATTTTTCTTTCCTTGAAATACAAAACTAGTGAGATGTTGAGTGATAATATGACAATAGTGCTGGATAATAACCGGATGTAAAATTGACCTTATAGAACTTGGTGGCTTTAGCCCCTGAAAAACCTGAATCGCTCTGATTTAATTGACAGTATTTCTGCTATTTTTCCAATGAATGTACCTGTTTGAAGGGCTTTTCTGAAGCACAGTGAAGATAATGCAAAGTGTCCAGGAACTGGAAGGTTTTTCTACTAATCCAGCTTGTTCAGTCTTGGATTCTCTGGCAAATTGGTTGAACTCTGAAAGGTTGAAATCGTTATTGTTTTGTCCCCCCCCACCCCAACCCCCCACCACAATACACCGTCTGTTAAAGATCGTGGTCTCTCTGTGTGTAGATGTAGTTGTGTTGACCTATACACATTTCTTACTGACTAAAATAGGTGTGAAACCCTGCAGAATATTTCTGTTCTAGTTCTTCACAATGTTGCTGCTGTAGACTTGTGATTTAAACAGGCCAGTTCTGGACAGGCTTCATTCATTAACTAATGGGAGCTTCATTATCGGCTTCTGACATTATGCTTATTTACCATTTGTTTGAGATTACTTTAAAGTGGATTATCGGCACATTTACCATTTAAGGTGAATAAATGTTCGTTGATTTGATTGATAGAGCGCTTTCAAAACAACCCAGGTTTTAACCATGCACCTTTCTCATTATCTGGTATTTTGCTGTTATTTAAACAAAATATAAACAGAACTGAATCATATAGCAGCTGTAAATGAGAACAGATTATGATATATTTTGTTATTGTGCCTGGGCTGTAGTAGATGCAGTAGTAGGATCCAGGCATGCTCTAAGATAAACACAGGTCATACTGTATATTCTCTGTTGTTCTGTCATTATTCTGAATGCAGACAGGCTCTATAAAGACAAGATGGATGAGCGTGTGTGTGACTGGATGGATCATCAGCAGTTTGACCTAAATGTTCTAGAAGTTAGAGGTCCTGCAGTTTTGCAGACCCCTGGCAGACCCCTGGCAGACCCCTTGCAGACCACTGGCCCCTCTGATTCTGGGTGAATGCATGGCTCTGTCTGTCTCGAGAGCAGCACTAACACAGTGTGCGCACGGTGAAGTCAGACGGCTAAGTTGAGTTCGGTCAATTGAGCTCGAGCCTCTGTGAGCTGCAGGTTCCTCTCTTGGAGCAGTAAGGGCTTCTAAATGTTTACGGCTAATTTGTTTGGGCATCCAGCCTTATGGTTGTAGAGGAAATATGCCCCCCCCCTATCTATCTCTCTTTCTCTCTTCCTATCCTCTCTTTCTCTTTCTCTTCTCTCTCTTTCTCTCTCTCTCTCTCTCCCTCTCTGTCTGTCTCTCTCTCTCTCTCCTCTCTCTTCTCTTTAATTCCCTCCGTTTCAGCTCAATCAAACGAACTGAAACTTAATAATAATATAATAAAAGGACTTTCGACCATGTATTTATTTCATTGTTATGCTTGTAAAACTTTTAAGAATGTAAATATTGTTCCAGATTTTACGTATTTTCAGACGTTTTTGTGTAATTTTAGCTGACAGTTTTTGGAAGAGGGACATGTTGTCTGACTTTTACCGGTTTTTCGGCTAAACTTGGGGACCCATAACCATTAATCTGACTTTTTATAGAGAGCAGAGTTTCCTTACTATAGTGGTGTGTTAAGGATATTGTGCTGTTCCTGGGACATGTTAAGAAAAAAAAGAATGTATAATTTTATCACCGAACCTTTATCTTGATTAACAGAGGATCTGTAATTCGGTACGTTTTGGGGGTGAGTAGGTCAACGCGGTAATTATCTTGTGACATGTTTTAATATGGGACACATTTTAATATACAGTAAAAAAAAGTGTGTGTGTGTGTGTGTGGGGGGGGGGGGGGTACACTGTTCACGTGAGGAAGAACCCTAGAGTAACAAGGGGGGGAGTTTGAACACCTTTACCTTTAGACTGGAACACCTTTACCTTTAGACTGGAACACCTTTACCTTTAGACTGGAACACCTTTACCTTTAGACTGGAACACCTTTACCTTTAGACTGGAACACCTTTACCTTTAGACTGGAACACCTTTACCTTTAGACTGGAACACCTTTACCTTTAGACTAGAACACCTTTACCTTTAGACTGGAACACCTTTAACTTTAAACTGGAACAACTTCACCTTTAAACTGGAACACCTTTACCTTTAGACTGGAACAACTTTACCTTTAGACTGGAACACCTTTACCTTTAGACTGGAACACCTTTACCTTTAGACTGGAACACCTTTACCTTTAGACTGGAACACCTTTAACTTTAAACTGGAACAACTTTACCTTTAAACTGGAACACCTTTACCTTTAGACTGGAACAATTTTACCTTTAGACTGGAACACCTTTAACTTTAGACTGGAACACCTTTACCTCTAGACTGGAACCTTTAGACTGGATTTTTTAGACGTAGTGGTCTTCATCGCTAATATTACACACCTTTAAGTGTGCCTTCATCTGGGAATTAATTCTGAATAGGCTACAATTGATTGTGCAGGTTTCACGATAAAAAATAAAATATGTATGGTTTATATTTGTTTCCAGGATTTATTCAACATTCTTAATTAATGGAAAATGCTGGTTCAATCTTTCCTATATAGGCAAGGTTGTTTCATCATCCCATTTCCAGGCCTGAGTATGTGTGTGTTGTTCGTGTGTGTGAGTGTGTGTGAGAGTGTGTGTGAGAGTGTGTGTGTGTGAGTGAGTGTGTGTGTGAGTGTGTGTGAGAGTGTGTGTGTGTGTGAGTGAGTGAGTGAGTGTGTGTGTGAGTGTGTGCAGACAACGCAAACATTTAGGCTGCTTCCGTGCTGAAATGAAACATCAGAGCCATTTGAACACACCGGCGGTAAAGACACACGCACACAAACCATTCAACCAACCAATTAAAATCCGATTAGGCAACATCGTAGTTTTCAAACCGAGGCAGTGAAAAGCCCATAACCTTTCCTCTCCGGGGTCACGACACTAATAAGATCTATTGCTTATGTTGGAGCTGCAGACCTTAACAAATACTTCTGGCGACTGACCGGGACCCCGCGAGACCTTTGACATACACCACAAATTAATTGGTCACTGTATTAAGAATAAAGTGGGATTGCAGTTAATTAGTAGAGAAATGAATAAGTTTGAACATTATATGATTTGTTCCAGGAACTCCCCCCCTCCCCCCCTCTTTGTTGGGGGGGATTTGGACAGGCTCAGGATTGTGTGCACTAAATGAGAAGTGAATAGCATGGTGCAGAAGCACAGAGAGATTCTGTGAGCTGTAGATGGACTCTGTTCATGGGAACAAACTTAAAGGAGTTCCCCAGTTATCACAGAACCTCATTATCTCATGTCCAAATCCATCTTTCTGGACTTAATCCCTAATCAGTACTGGCACAGACCTAGTTTGCAGAGTTTGGGGTATAATGGGGTCCACCCTTCTACCCCCTCTTCACTCATCACACACACACTCATCATACACACACACACACACACACACAGGTCTTTAGTGCATGTGTTTGTAACGCAACATGTCTTTCAGAAGGGTGGATTTGGATAAACACTTTCGAAGTGTTCCAGATGAATGCTACTGAACGTTCACGACCTTGCAGAATTTTTGGCATGTTAGTGCGTGTGTGTGTTGTTATTTGTGTGTGTGTGTGTGTGGCTGTTTGTGTGTGTGTGTCAGGAAAAACTGCATGTGCTCCACCAATTGTACACAATTGTGACACACAAAAATGAGAAGTATAATACAGACATTATGTTCTAAATTAATGTGACGGTGAAAAAGATTCAAAGATTATTTCTTAATTGTTGTTTTAGACCCGCGGGCCGTCATGCATGGTCCACGCCCTCACGTGACCTGAACGACTCGCGCTTATCAATTTAGCCCGAAGCGAATACACTGCTAATAAAATTCTCAAATGACCTGATAATGGCCACGATTATCGAGATATACATCTTGACAGCTTGGTCGTTCGAAGCATTCGATTAAAGGCAAAATAAATAAATTACATGCAAAATAAATAAAATACACACAGAAAAAACATAACCCCTCGGTACAGGTGTGCCACAGAGGTGGTTCATTTACTCGACCATAAACCATTTATTTACCTTCAGGTAAGTTTGTCCGGGAGTGTAAAGTAAAGACAGAGAGATTTACACCTGTCTGATGTGTCTGTAGCCTGCAGAGCTGCTGCTGGAGCCAGCCTGTCTGCTCAGACACGTCACACATTAAACAACATCATAAAAAATGACCAGCTCGAGCCTCTGTAAACAAATGATTCTCGTGCGGCGCCTGGCTCGCGGCGTCTGAGCTCGCGGGCTGCAGCTCATTCAAACGGGCCTTAGTGAAGCTCGCGCCGGCCTGGCTCGCGGGCTGCAGCTCATTCACACGGGCCTCAGTGAAGCTCGCGCCGCTGCAGCCTCGCGGGCTGCAGCCTCAGTGAAGCTCGCTAGTCTCTCCGCGCCGCGCGGACACAACTTCCCTTCAAGTTGTTCGCCGCGCTGCGCTCCTCGTCACCGCTGTCGTGTTGAAGTTACCGTTCAGTTGAGTGGACAGCGCGCCGCCCCGCCGTGTAAAGAGGCTGTTTGATGTTCTCTAGGCTGGGAGACTCCAGTCTGTTGCGGATCACTTGCTGAACCTCTTATTTCAGGACGTTTAACCCGCGACAAAGAGGCTTTAAGGCTCCTTTGTAGTGTTTAAGCAGCGAAAGATATCAGTGTATTCATAAATGCATTAGTGTTAAAGGTTTTATAGCTTGAACCTTGGATATTTGTTGGCGTCACTCTTTAACATCTAGAAGTATTTTTAAAACCCTCTGTTTCAGATTAAATCCTTGGACTGAGTATAAGCACAGTTCTAACCACTGTCCTCTTTAACTGTGCCTCAGATCTTACCGGCTCCTTTAGAGCAAATCATTTACTTTCATCACTTTCGTATAATAACCCGTCAAACTGCTTCCAGATTTTTGGGATGCAAAATCGGATACATTTCTTAACGTTAATTGATTCAAAAGCAATAGTTTTTCTTCACTTTCCAGAATAAGATAAATAAATATTCTCGAAATAACAATGTTGTGCTAAACTATTTGTGTTTTTAAACAAATAACGTTATAAACACTTTCCCCTAAATTAAGACGCATTCTGTTTTGGTGACATTTGACCCGATGTTTACCCGCCACGTCACGTCATCGCTGACATGAATGATGTTTCCGCGCGTGCATGCTACTGGCCTCAAGCAGCGCGCGGGCCTGTGCTAACAAACATGGCGCGTTTTTTCAACATGTTGCAGCATCACAACAAGGAGGCTCTCCTCCTCCTTCTCCTCCTCCTCTTCCTCCTCTCCTCCTCTCCTCCTCACCTTCCTCCTCACCTCCCTCTCCTCCTCCTCCTCTTCCTCCTCTCCTCCTCCTCTCCTCCTCTCCTCCTCCTCTCCTCCTCCTCCTCTCCTCTTCCTCCTCTCCTCCTCCTCTCCTCCTCCTCTCCTCCTCCTCTCCTCCTCCTCTCCTCCTCCTCTCCTCCTCAGTGCAGTGTCCCTCCCAAATCCTTCAACATGGTGAAAACAATTAGTGGGATTAGCAGAGCCTGGTCTGATCATTAGGTCATTATGCTGCCCTCCTGATAATCCTGGGGGGGATTTACTAACACTACACGTTCACTCACGCCCTCTTACTCTCTCTCTCTCTCTCTCTCTCTGTCTCTGTCTCTCTCTCTCCCCCCTCTCTTTGTCTCTGTCTCTGTCTCTCTCTCTCTCTCTCTCTCTGTCTCTGTCTCTCTCTCTATCTGTCTCTCTCTCTCCCTCTCTCTCCCCCCCTCTCTCTCTGTCTCTCCCCCTCTCTCTCTCTCCCTCTCTCCCCCTCTCTTTCTCTCCCTCTCTCTCCCCCTCTCTCTCTGTCTCCCTCTTCCCCCCCCCCTCTCTCTCTCTCTCTCTCTCTCTCTCAAGCACACCTACAGGACCAAGACTCTCAGGCAGTCAATTGATCTCCATGAAATGAATGAATACTTTTGTCATTAGATATTAAATTGCAAATAAATACAGCTAAAGATGGGTGGTGATCATGTGATGTCAACTATGTAGTTGTTGGTTTGACTTCAAACTGATGTTCCAATATTGGAAATTCGATTTATTTGAAATGATTGAATTAATCTCCCTCCCTCCCTCCCTAGAAGCAGTGTTCTAGCAGCATTCTAGTAGGGTTCTAACAGGGTTCCTCCAGTGGTTTGAGCAGTTCTAAGCAGCATCTCTTGTTTAAACATGATTCTTAGCTGACTGAGAGCTCATAGATCACAGTTATTCATCTTGTCTATAACAGAGCAGAAGATATACGTGGTCTGGGTGTAGTAAATTGTATTTGAGATTCCAACGTTATTTTCTTAAAACGTTAAAAGGACCTAAAGTGATTTATCCAGAAAGCTATTGTTTTACTTTTCATCCTCCCCTTCACGTCATTAGATTTTTGTTCTATTTTGTTTTCAGGATTTATCTGAAATAAATCACACATCCGTTCATGTGTGTGTGTGTGTGTGTGTCTGTGCCCTCATCTGTTCACGTGTGTGTGTCCATGCTCTCATCCATTCACTGGCTCTCTCAGTCATCCTTCTTCATTCATGGTGTTCCCAGCGCCTCCTCTCCTTCCACACGGGGGGTTTGTATACATAACTTGGAAATTATAAAAGGAAGTATTCCATCTAGAACAGTCCTTCTGGGAGTCCGCTGAGGGGCCACAACGACACAAAGGAAGCCCTGATTTCCAAAACCGCTCTGCCATTGAATGACAAAGGCCAGGCCTCTCTGCCATCCAGCCAGATAAAAACATTAAGAAAGAAAAAAAAGAGAAAAAGGGAGGAGAAATCAGCAAATGTGATTTGTTGTCGAATCTGGCAGGGAGGGACATCGATGCTAAATTAATTTCTGCTTGTCGGATTTCGAGGCCTTTGTGTATTCTGTTATGGCTGAGCCATGAAGAGAGGGGAGAGAGGGGAGAGAGGAGAGGGAGGGGAGGGGATAGAGGAGGGGAGAGGGAGGGTAGAGGTGGGGAGAGGGAGGAAAGAGAAGAGGGGAGAGGGAGGGGAGAGAGAAGGGGAGAGAGGGAGGGGAGAGAGAAGGGGAGAGAGGGAGGGGAGAGGGAGAGAGGAGGGGAGAGAGGAGGGGAGAGGGGAGGGGGAGAGGGGAGAGGGAGGGTAGAGAGGAGGGTAGAAGAGGGGAGAGGGAGGGGGCGAGGGGGCAAAGAGAGGGAGAAAGGCATCTTATCAAGACTGAGTAGTGCAATCCTAGCTGTTTCCTCCTGGTATCTGAGTCCTGTGTCACAGGGAATATATACACAGTGTCTTATCATATTCACTTGGACAGCTCGTCTGCAAATACATATTTCAACTGGTTTAAGGAGGCACTGACAAGGATGTACAGTGTTTTTACAAGCTTGACGTCTTACTAATTACGGCACAGATACAAGCAGGTCAACCTACAAAACGACCAGACAGAGGAATTAGATTTTTTTTAAAGACGTAGGATCTGTTTTATTATCAGAAAATTATGATTGTACTGTACCCATGCTAAAAGGAAGTATTGTACTGTGCCCGTGCTAACAGGAAGTATTGTACTGTGCCCGTGCTAACAGGAAGTCTTGTACTGTGCCCGTGCTAACATGAAGTATTGTACTGTGCCCGTGCTAACAGGAAGTATTGTACTGTGCCCGTGCTAACAGGAAGTATTGTACTGTGCCCGTGCTAACAGGAAGTCTTGTACTGTGCCCGTGCTAACAGGAAGTCTTGTACTGTGCCCGTGCTAACAGGAAGTCTTGTACTGTGCCCGTGCTAACAGGAAGTCTTGTACTGTGCCCGTGCTAACAGGAAGTCTTGTACTGTGCCGTGCTAACAGGAAGTCTTGTACCGTGCCCGTGCTAATTATTGTACTTTATAATAACATGAGTATCTCCAGTTGACATTTGAGAGCAGTTTTTAGAATCTGCTCTAAAAGGTCATCATTTGTTTTCTGAACGATTTGGGTGAAGTGGCCAAAATGTTTATCTTTGTAAATGTAAGCTTTTCTATAGAGGCCTTACATGCACAGTATTTACTACTGCAACATTCCTACAACACTTACAGGTTTGAGCAGTAACACAGCAAATATTTCCCCCATCCGTCAGGGAACATATATATATATATATATATTTTTTTTTTTTGTCAATAAATAATTCACCACTGATAGCCGGCACTAATGCCTACACTAAGAAATCTCTCAGTTACAGTCGTCTAGGGACGTTAGCAGACCCGGAGCATACTTACTTTATAAACAAATACGGGGAGAGGAGGGGTCCGCTTTCACCCACGTCTTTGGGAAGGGAAAGTATTTGAAGACAGTTGGTGAAATGGCATCCTGTCTGTGAGTCTGTGTGTTTGTGTCTGTGAGTCTGTGTGTCTTGTGTCTGTGTGTCTCTGTGTGTGTCTGTGTGTCTGTCTGTGTGTGTCTGTGTCTGTTTGTTTGTGTGTGTGTGTCTGTGTGTACAGATGAAGGTCAGCCTCTGGTTATTGGCTGTGTGCAGCTTGTGCTCTAATAACACTGTGTTGCTAATAGTCTGCATGTGTTTTCTTTCATGTCAGTTTAATGCACAGAACAAAAATCTCTTTTACATTTAGTTTAGAGGTGGAACAACAATCTGTGTCATTCTGTTAAAACTTTATTCCACATTCAGCTGCAAGACTATCGATACATTCTGAAAGAAGACAGAGAAATACTATCGTCTGTCATCGAGAGGGTCAAGTTACCTTAAAGACGTCTCAAATTTAAACGTTTTACAATTTGAATGTGGAAATATTAGTATTTATTAATCAGAGTGGTGACTTCTTTATGCTCTACGATCATTGACATGCTCTTCATTTAGCCTTAATCAGAAGATGCTCTGATGTAGCACAGCCACACAGCTATAAGAAGGCTATATTGAAGTCAGTTTGGTGTAACATCTGGTAGGTGGGACCTGATGGTAGAGTGTGTGTGTGTGTGTGAGCATGTTCGGGTGTGCAGCATCAAGGACAGAGCTGTGTCAGTACAGAGTTACATAAACCACATGCTCACTGTGACCAGAAACATGATCCAGGCATCACTTCTACTGCTCAGCCTGGGGGCAAGTGGGTGTGTGTGTGGGTGTGTGTGTGTGGGTGTGTGTGTGTGTGTGTGTGGGTGTGGGTGTGTGTGTGTGTGTGTGTGTGTGTGTGGGTGTGTGTGTGTGTGTGGGTGTGGGTGTGTGTGTGTGTGTGTGGGTGTGTGTGTGCGCGTGTGTGTGTGCGCGTGCTGGATGAGTGAACACAGGGGTGTTATGAACATGGTTGTCTGTCATTAGTTAACCCTTCTGTGTGTCTGCTGCTGGACTTGCTACATTAAATATTCAAGGTCCAGTGGTGTGGATCTGCTGACCAGCAGACTGACTGTCTGCATACTGACTGGTTTACTGACAGGCTGCACCCTGCCACACACACACACACACACACACACACACACACACACACACACACACAAGTAATAGCTAGGAAACTCCTCCAAGAAAAAAAGAGTTGGGAAAACCCTCTTATTTTGTAGATATTAAAACTCAGGTCAGGAGTGTGTGTGTGTGTGTGTGTGTGTGTGTGTTTAAACAGAATGGTCAGGGGTGTGTGTGTGTGTTTAAACAGAATGGTCAGGGGTGTGTGTGTGTTTTACGCCTGCGGATGCCAAGATGTTTACATATTTGAGATGTTTAATATTTCCAGCTGTTGGATCAGTCAGTCTTAAACTTTCCTTCACCTTGTACTTGTTTGCTAACAGCACCATGCTAACTCCACCATGCTAACCAGCTCCACCATTCCTGAGGAGAAATAAGGCAAACAAATCATGTTTGCTGCTATGGCTGAACTCAGAGAGGCTGGCAGCGAGAGGAGGGGGGAGAGAGGGAGGCTGGCTGGCAGGGAGAAGAGGGGGGAGAGAGGAGAGGAGGAGGAGGCAGGAGAGGAGGGGGAGGAGGACCTGCACCCTGGGCTCCCTCTGGCCCCAGGTGTCAACCAGGACTAAATGGTGCTGAGGTGTTGAAGCGATCAGAACAGCGATCCAGAGATCAGAACACTGATCCAGAAATCAGAACACTGATCCAGAAATCAGAACACTGATCCAGAGATCAGAACAGCGATCCAGAGATCAGAACACTGATCCAGAAATCAGAACACTGATCCAGAAATCAGAACACTGATCCAGAGATCAGAACAGCGATCCAGAGATCAGAACACTGATCCAGAAATCAGAACACTGATCCAGAGATCAGAACACTGATCCAGAGATCAGAACAGCGATCCAGAAATCAGAACAGCGATCCAGAAATCAGAACAGCGATCCAGAGATCAGTCCAGCGTATCAGATCAAAACACTGATCCAGAGATCAGAACACAAATCCAGAGATCAGAACACAGATCCAGCTCTTTGCTGTGCAGATACATCTGAGGAGCTCCTCCAGAGAGCCAGGGAGGAGGAGGGGGGGGGGGGGGCTGTGAGGCGGGGGGGGGGGGGGGGGTGGGGGGGGACTCCCTGTGACCTCGGCAGGAGAGATGTTTAAGGAGGTTTTACCATGGTTCCCCTCCTCACCCAGGGGGAGCAGAGTGGAGACAGTGAGAGACGTCTCTCCCTCCCCAGAGAGAGAGACCCAGGCTCCTGAAACGCTGGAGAAGACTGCGTTCTCACAACAAGCTCATAAAGACTGACAGCTGAAATATAGTCTGAATCAAGACTCTGAGACGAGGACCGGGGATAATGTTTCTGTGGAGGGAGGGAGTTATGAGGGGAGGTGGGGGGGGGCAGCTGGGAGAGGAGGAGAGATTCCTTCAGCTTCTCTCCTTTATGGTGCGATACAGGAATATGACAAGCCAGGTGAAGACTGGAGTTCAGAAGGTCGTGCAGAGGTCATGCAGAGTTCACGCCGGAACATTCCGGGCGATCTTTACATTTCCGTTCATCCTCGGTTGCCAGGCGCCCTTCGCTCTTGTTGCCGTGGAAACACAACTTCTGTGGTTTCAGAAACGTGACTCTTGTTCTTTTGACGAGATGTTGTGCTGAGTTGAAGAACTCAGAGTTCTTATTGTAAAAAGGATTCTGTCTTTTCTTTTGCCCTCCGTGGACTTTTAAACATCTGATGTGTTTAAAACCTCACTCCTGCATGTGTGTGTGTGTGTGTGTGTGTGAGTGTGTGTGTGTGCTAGTGCGTGTGTGTTATATTCTCTATGTGTGTGTTACATTCTCTGTGGTAAATGCTTTGCCACTGCCTAACTTCACCTCTCAATTTAATTACAGCTCTAATTGAATGTAGTCCAGTCGAACTTATGCCAGCTCTTCTTCTTAAACCGTAAATTAGACTTCTTCTGTCTGTAGTGTGTATATGTATTCAGAATAGAGTATAAACTATGAAAGAATAAATATCTTTGATATTCAACACGTCACTCGTTCTTCGTGAATGTGTTTATTCAGAAACCAGTAACTTTATAGACTGGAAGAGTATTATAACCTGTTCTTTCTCCATAGAACCACCAGGATTCTAACCTGTTCTATCTCCTTTAGAACCACCAGGGTTCAAAGCTGTTCTTTCTCCTTAGAACCACCAGGGTTCTAACCTGTTCTACATCC
>CM059339.1:4146167-4179674 GCA_030340685.1 Protosalanx chinensis | reverse complement strand
ATAGTGCTGGGAGCTAGCATGCCTTTAGCATAGCATGGTGCTGGGAACTAGCATGCCTTTAGCATAGCATGGTTGCTGGGAGCTAGCATGCCTTTAGCACAGCAGAGGACAAAGTTAAAAATTATGTCATGCTTCCTCTTCTTTGTTTCATTTTCCTCTCCACCCTCTCTTTATTTTCTTTACAGTCACAAACGGAAAAACTTCACAGGCTCGACGGAGCAAGCTAGCGCTCCTAGACGCTAACAAGCTATTACGGAGCGCAGCGCGTGTACGTGATCTGGAACAGGCTGTCACATAAAACTCTGTCTGACTCCACCCTGCTTACCTGGGGAGGGAGGGAGGAGGAGGATGGGGGGAGGGGTCGGAGGAGGAGGATGGGGGAAGTAGGGGGGCAGGGAGGGGGAGGGAGGATTGGGGGAGGGAGTGGGGGAGGGCGAGGGGAGGGGTAAGAGGAGGATTGGGTGATGGAGGGAGGGGTAGAAGGAGGAGAGTGGGGGAAGGAGGGGGGGTAGGAGCAGGAGTATGGGGGAGGGAGGAAAGGTAGGAGGATGAGGGGAGGGAGGGGGGGTAGGAGGAGGAGGATGGGGGAGGGAGGGGAGGGGGGGTAGGAGAAGGAGGATGGGGGAAGGAGGGAGGGGTAGGAGGAGGATGGGGGAGGGAGGGAGGGGTAGGAGAAGGATGGGGGAGGGAGGGAGGGGTAGGAGGAGGATGGGGAGGGAGGGGTAAGAGGATGGGGGAGGCAGGGAGGGCTAGGAGGAGGAGGATGAGGGAGGGAGGGAGGAGGGAGGGAGGGGTAGGAGGAGGAGGATGGGGAGGGAGGGAGGGGTAGGAGGAGGAGGATGGGGGAGGGAGGGGAGCGGTAGGAGGAGGAGGATGAGGGGAGGGGGGGGGGGGGGGAGGGAGGAGGAGGAGGAGGGAATTGAATTGTTCCTGGCTGCAGTTTCCCAGCAGAGTATCTCGCAGACAGCAGGGCGCCGCTTCAGTTAAGATCAGAGAGCTTGATAACCTGCCTACTGATTTATGGAGGCTCTTTCTGCTCTGTCCTAATGAGCAGAGCCAGTGTGTGTTTATTAAATACCCAGAAGCAGCTGCTTCCAGCAGCGGCAGCAGCAGCAGCCTCTCAGCAGTCACATCCCTGCCTCTGTCACCCGACACACGGCCAGATTCACGTTACTCTGGAGGGTTCCAGAAGGGTCCTGCCCCGCCTGGGTGACACAACCAGGAGAGGTTCTATACAGAACCAGGAGAGGGTCTACACAGAACCAGGAGAGGGTCTACACAGAACCAGGAGAGGGTCTACACAGAACAGGAGAGGGTCTACACAGAACCAGGAGAGGTTCTACACAGAACCAGGAGAGGGTCTACACAGAACAGGAGAGGTTCTACACAGAACCAGGAGAGGGTCTACACAGAACCAGGAGAGGGTCTACACAGAACCAGGAGAGGGTCTACACAGAACCAGGAGAGGTTCTACACAGAACCAGGAGATGTTCTACACAGAACCAGGAGATGGTCTACACAGAACCAGGAGAGGGTCTACACAGAACCAGGAGAGGGTCTACACAGAACCAGGAGAGGGGTCTTACACAGAACCAGGAGAGGGTCTACACAGAACCAGGAGAGGGTCTACGACAGAACCAGGAGAGGGTCTACACAGAACAGGAGAGGTTCTACACAGAACCAGGAGAGGGTCTACACAGAACCAGGAGAGGGTCTACACAGAACCAGGAGAGGGTCTACACAGAACCAGGAGGAGAGGGTCTACACAGTGTGTGTGTCTGTGTCCTGTTCGTGCGTGCGTGTGTGTGCATGTGTTTACACAGCGATCTGTAAACAAGATCTTGTCATCCTTGATTGGCTGGCCTGTTCAGAGAGGGAGGGGCCAAGAGGGTGGAGTCAGGAGAGCTCACCTGTACCATCACACACACGCTCACACACACACACACTCTCTCACACTCTACTCACACACTCTCACTCACACACACTCTCACACACACACTTACTCTCAAACACCCACACACTCTCACACACGCACATACATCATTCTGAATACAGCAGCACCTGGAAAGATTCCCTGCAGTCTGAACGAGCTAATGTACAACAGACCACAGATCTCTGTCTCCCTCCCTCTCTCTCTCTCTCTCTCTCTCTGTGTCCTCTCTCTTTCTCCCCCTCCCTCCCTCCCCCTCCCTCCCTCCCTCCCTCCCTCTGTTTGGCCTTGTCAAACCCCGGAACACCAATGTATTCTTCCACCAGGAGCAACAAAAATAGTCTTTATCTATCACACACACACACAGACATACACACAGCCACACACAACCACACACACACTCACTCACACACACACAGTGACCTTAGTAGACTAACCAGACCCACACAACAACCCCACTGTCTCCACGACGACACCGGACCCCCCCTCTTCTAGTGACAAGGTGATGACCAGGGGTCCAGAAAATCACTTCTGTTCACACACACACACTTACACTTTCACACACACACTTTCACACACACACACACACGCACACACCACACACACATGCTCCAACCCCACCGTGTCTTGATTTGCAAAAAAAGCAGCAAATCACTCACTTTCATACAATCACCTGCCGCTCCCTTCCTGCATGAGGCTGAACACGCCGCTGAGCCTGCTGCTCATTGTGTCTAAGTTTAGCTGCATTATTTCACGGCTCCTCGATGTGCGAGCGAGCGTCTCACTTTCACATGATCGCCCCTCGCCCGGGGGACGCACGCCCCTCTCACCACAGGATCAAAGGTCTCCTCTATTGTGTGTAACTTCCTGTCTGACTTCCTGTCTGCTACTTCCTGGTTGGGTTTTTAGCGCCTGACGTCGTGGCTGTTGTTCCCCCGCCACGCCTGACGGAACCTCCCCCCCTCCTCTCCGAGCCGACGCCACGGCAAAGCCACCGTGAGAAGATGACCTTTGGCCTTTCAGGACAGGTGTGGAGGAGGGAAGAGGAGGAAGAGGAGGAGGAAGAGGAGGAGGGAGAGAAGACAGTGACGTTTCCTGAGGGTGATGTAGCTTCAAACACCTCAACTTTAAACACCAGACACACACACACACACACACATACTCACGCACACACACACACACACAGATAGATCACACACACACACATACTCACACACACGCACACACAGATAGATCACACACACACACATACTCACACACACGCACACACAGATAGATCACACACACACACATACTCACACACACGCACACACAGATAGATTACACACACACACATACTCACACACACGCACACACAGATAGAACACACACACACACTTACCCTTTGACCTTGAGTGTTCAGAGGTTCAAGGGCACCAAACAGTCACTTCCAGCCAACCAGAGCTGGCCCCTCCTCCCTGGCCTCTGATTGGCCAGTTTGCTCTAATTAAACACAGTGAAAGCTAATTAGAGCCAAAGGATATGTGTGTCACAATCTATGACATCACTTCCTGCACGCTTTGGTGGCAGGATGTGCCAAGAGCGTTTGTGATGAATATGTTTGATACTGAGACACACACACACACACAGACACACACACACAGACACACACACACACAGACACACACACACACAGACACACACACACACACACACACACACAGACACACACACGCAGACACACACTCATTGTGACTCAGAGGTAAACAAAAGAGAGTGGTGAGGAGGAACCTGAGGGTGACAGAATGTCTGTATCCCTCCCCCCCCCCCCTCCTCCCCCCTCCTCCCCCCTGCAGTAATTAGGCCACACTGAAGGTGAAAGAGAGGGCCTGTGTTGGGGGGTGGAGGGGGGGGTGGGGGGGGCAGGGTCTGGGGGCAGGTGTCATCTAGTTCCAGGTGTCCTTCGTGCTAATGGAGGAAGAGGAGGAAGAGGAGGAAGATCCCTCATCTTTCAGGTCAGACTCTAGTCTACTTCCTTTCACTTCCTCTAAACCAGCGTGGATGATCGCAGGTCACAGTCGCCATGGAAACCTTGAGATTTAAGCAGGAAAAATAATTAAAGATCAAATCTTGTTCCAGGGTGTTACTATTCTGTCTGCTGAAGTTATGACTCAACTCCCTCACATCCTAAGTAGTTTTATCTCCAAAGAATGAATTTATGAGCTGAAAAACTGTGGTCATTGTGATAGTAAAGGCTTAAATCTCAACATGCTAAATACATTTCCTAAATTAATGACCAGTAAAATATGTTTGAGATAAAGTAGAGATTTAATTAATTCAAGTTGACACGCTCTTACAAATCAAAATATTTCCAACCAAAGACATTTTTTAGGCCTTGTCAACGACAGACTGTCGTTGAAGATAGAGAAAGAAAAATGCCAAAATATAATCAAATGAGCTTAGAAATGATGTATCTGCAGTTCAGTTGGATCTGTCTGCCTCACTGGTACACACCTGTCTGCCTGTCTGCCTGCCTGCCTGCCTGTCTGCCTGTCTGTCTGCCTGTCTGTCTGCCTGCCTCACTGGTACACACCTGTCTGCCTGTCTGCCTGTCTGCCTGTCTGTCTGTCTGTCTGTCTGCCTGCCTCACTGGTACACACCTGTCTGCCTGCCTGCCTGCCTGTCTGCCTGTCTGTCTGCCTGTCTGTCTGTCTGTCTGCCTGTCTCACTGCCTGTCTGCCTGCCTGCCTGTCTGCCTGTCTGTCTGCATGTCTGTGTGTCTGCCTGTCTCACTGCCTCTCTGTCTGTCTGCCTGTCTGTCTGCCTGTCTCACTGCCTGTCTGTCTGTCTGCCTGCCTGCCTCTCTCACTGCCTGTCTGTCTGACTCATACTAGTGAAGTTCAAGGGTGTGACACACGCAGAATGCCTGGCAGCATGGGGGGGTGGGGGGGGTGGGGTGGGGGGGTCAGGTCAGTCCTACCCTAGGGTCGCACACTGTGTTGGTCCGTATATTGGGGGAGGAAGGGGACAGAGGGAGAGGGAGGGAGGGGAGTTAATTGCTAGTCTGGAGGCTGATACTGAGCTGGGATGACAGGGGGGGGCTGGACAGTTAGGACAGTCAGGACACTACTGCTGTACATTCCCCCTGTCCAGCTCAGGTCTGACTATCAACCCGCACTGTGTGTGTGTGGGTGTGTGGTAGTGAGTCCTGTGGCTCAAGGGACTGATGTGGCTCAGCGGTTAAGGCGTTGGGCTTGTGATCGGAAGGTTGCGAGTTCAAATCCTGGCTGTGGCTACATGACGTTGTGTCCTTGGTCAAGGCACTTCACCCTACTTGCCCCAGGGGGGAATGTCCCTGTACTTGCTGTGAGTCGCTCTGGATAAGAGTGTCTGATTGTGCCCTCAGATGGTACAGTGTCACTGAGCTGGCACAGTGTCCCTGGTGTGTGTCCATCCCTGCCAGGATACCCTGCCTCCCCTAAACCTGCACTTACCCTTCTGACCCCCGTAAAAATAACACCTCATAAACCCAGGGACCCTGGAGGGGGGCGACCCTGTACTGGGAACTCTGAACTCTCAGTCACCTGGGTGCTGCTTCTGGAGGACAGCAGATCCTGTCTGTTCATTGGCTAGCAGAAGGGGGGGGGGGGGGATCATGTCTGCTCATTGGCTAGCAGGAGGGGGGATCCTGTCTGATCATTGGCTAGCAGTCGGGGGATCCTACAGGAAGAGGAAATGTACTGTACATAGTTACACACAAAGGGCTAGTCTGGATACTGAAAAGTCAGATTGTTGTGTTTGTGTGTTTGTGTGTGTCTCATCCAGAGCCTCATCCACAACTGGAGATGTACCCTTAAGTGACTTGTGTTAGTGTTTTACCCTTCCTCCTCCTCCTCCTCCTCTCCTCCTCCTTCACCCCCCTTTCTCCCCCTCTCCCTCCTGTGCATGGTGTAAATGCTTGTGATTGGGGGTTCAGGGGGGGCGTGTGTTTGATGTCCTGTTGGCGTGGTTACCACGCCGGCGAGGGTAGAAGGCTAGAGGATGGAGGCACTCAACCTCTCTTCCTCCCTCTCTCTCTCCCCCTCTCCCTCTCTCCCTCCCTCTCTCCCTCTCTCTCTCTCTACCTCTCTCTCTTCCTCTCTCATCCTCTCTACCCTGCCACTATCTCCACCTCCCCTTCTCTTCCTTTCTCTCTCTCCATGTCTTACATGTCCCTCTCTCTTCCATCTCCCTCCCTCTCTACCCCCCCTTCTCTCTCTCTCTCTTTTTTTGAAGCATTATTAGCTCCCAGCGCACAAAAGCGGAGGCCATAAATACCATGCTGGAGGGGACGATATGCCAGAAATAATGTTTATCTTTGCTTCCTAAAGCACAGGCCTCATTAGCCCTGCTAGGCTCTGCTAGACCAGGAACACAGCCACTTTAGCCTGTGATACCCTCTGATCCTCCCCCTCTCATCCCCCTCTCCTCCCCCTCCCCTGCTGTCTCTGTGTGGGGTGGGGGGGGGGGGTGCAGAGGCAGTAGAAGGGGTAGGGTAAGTACAAGGGTCTTTGTTGTGTTGTTGTGTTGTTATGGGAAATGGAGGATGAGTGCTTCTGGTGAAATGCCAAAACCAACAATTAGATCAGTTCAGAGCAGAACAGGAGGATGAGTGAGAGACAGACACAGCAGCATCTTCTAATCTACTGCCCTGACCTTAGAGTAACACCTTGACCTTTCACCTCTGACCTTACAGTAAACCCACAACTCCATGACAGGTCATAGCAAGGGGAGATTCGACTCCTGCTAGAATCCTACTTCCTGGAGACATAGTCCTACTTCCTGGAGACATAGTCTTACTTCCTGGAGACAGCAGGACAGACAGTGGGCAAGATGCAGAACTGCTGTTGAACTGCTGCTTTTCAGCACTCATCTCATTAGCTGAATGACTGAGGATGACCTGCTATTGACGGTGTGTGTGTGTTATGCTTGTGAGTGTAATCTAACGCTCGCAAGTGTGTGTAAGCGCTCCTGAACACACACAATCAGGTAAAGAGTGTGTCACACACACACAGTCAGAGAGGTAGAGAGGTGTGTCACACACACACAGTCGGAGGGCTAGGGAGTGTGTCACACACACTACCTCTCTGACAGTGTGTCACACACACTGTCAGAGAGGTAGAGAGGTGTGTCACACACACACACAGTCAGAGGGCTAGGGAGTGTGTCACACACACTGTCAGAGAGGTAGAGAGGTGTGTCACACAAACACACTGTCAAAGAGGTTCTCAGTCTCTCAGTTTTCAGACACTAATTTATTTCAATCATCTGTCTGGAAAAAGCCTGCACTTACTTCACCTGTCTGGTGTGTGTGTGACAGTGTGTGTCAGTGTTTGTGACAGTGTGTGTGTCCTTTGAGGAACTGAAGGTTACTACAAATAAAAGCCCACCACACACACAAACACATAAACAGAGAACACACACACACACAGAGAAAGACACACACGGGTTAGTGGTGCTGTGGTGTTTGTTATAAGTTCTGTGTCTTTGATCTAGATGTGTGCTGGAGGGAAGGAGGGAGTGTGTGTAGGGGGGTTGTGGAGTGTGTGTGTGTGTGTGTGTGATTCTCTAAAGCATAGAGGATGATATGGAATAAACCAACACAAAAGGTTGTGTCTTTGTTGAGAAAGCGGGGGGTGGGTGGGGGGGGGTGTTGAATCACTTTCTCTCTCACACATACACTCTCACACACACACACACACACTCTCACACAACACACTCTCACATGAAAAAAGGGCAAACACACTTACACACACGCACTTAACAAGAGCACACACTCACACACACATCTGATACAGACCTTATTGAGGGGTGACATTGTTGATCTGCAGAGTGGTCTCACATCCCCCCCCCCCTCTCTACCCACAATCCTCGGCTCTGAACCCACCTAACAATACAACGCCACACAAAGATTCGCTTGCCCTCAGCACAAATTGATTGCATTTTACACTGATGGTAAGGAGAATGTGCAAGGTTGGAGAGAACACTATGAAACAGGATGACAAAGGGGAGGGAGAGACCACAGAGATGAAACAGGGACCAGGCTGGGGCCTGAAGTCCTGATGTTCAGGAGGAAGGGGGGGGGGGGGGGGGGGGGGGGGGGGGAACTGGACTGAGGAGGGATGGAGGGATGGAGAGATGGAGAGATGGATGTACATTACACTGTGTCTGGTAGCTGTATTTGCATGTGAACGTGTGTGTGCATGTAAATGTATCAAAGCTTGTGTTAGCACGCGTGTGTATGACTGTGTGAGTTTGTGTTAACATGCATATACGTATAATGTATATATATATATATATATATGTGTGTGTGTGTGTGTATTAGCGTGTGTGTTAGAATGGGTGTTTGTGTGTGTGTTCACCCTAAACATACAACACGCTAAATGTCATGCTGAACACACAGGAGGACATACCTGCTGTGACTCAGCCACTGAACATGAAGACAGGCCTCAACGCCTCCCTCCCTCCTCCCCCTCTTAACCTCCCTCCCTTTTTGCTTTCTCTCTCTCTCACGCTCCATCCCCCCTTCCCTCCTCCCTCCCTCATGGTGAACTTGGGCCAGCCACTCCCCCTCTGCCTCTCAAACCTGGGTTCCTGTGAAGTGCCACCAAGACAGGAAGTCCACCAACAGGAAGTGTTGAATTGGCTTGTGATTGGCCATCCAGAGTCAGGTAGTATGAAGCATAAATTCAGCTGCATAGTCTTTATTTGCACCACTGTGTTCATAGTTCCCACCTGTAGTATATATATTCACTCATATTTGTATTTTCATTATTTATATTCCTATTCTATCTTTATGTATCGTTATTTTTTATATATTTTTATCTATCTTCCTTTTATACTTAAGATTGTTTTAGTTTTTTTATTGTTATTTAATCGCACTTGCCTTAAATAGAAGTTCTATATATGTTCATTGTTTGCACTATCCTGCCAAAGTAAATTCCGTGTTTTGTGGAACTTCTGAACTGATTGTGATTCAGATTGATTCAGACTTGGTCCTGCTGAGGTTCTGAGGTCACAAGCTGCATGAGACATGCGAATCTGACCACATATCCATGTTCTCAAGACACACCCTGCACAGCCTGAGAGAGAGGGGGGGAGAGAGAAGGGAGAGGGGAGGGAGGAGGGGGGAGAGGGGAGAGGCGAGGGAGGAAGGGGGGGGAGAACGACGGAAAATGAGACAGAGAGAGGAAGCGAGATACAGAGAATTGGAGGGAAAGACATAGGGGGGGAGAGGGGCAGAGGGGGGAGACAGAGAGAGAGGGAGAAAGAGAGGGAGAGAGAGAGAGAGAGGGAGAGAGAGAGAGAGAGGGGAAGAGGGGAAGAGGGAGGTCTATCAGTTCCAGGCTGCTGTAATTTGAGGAACACAGTTGGCTGCATATCAGTGATGGTGTCTGGGGACAGATGATTTGGAATCCTTCTCCCTCCCAGTCCAGATCTGCTGCCACACTGGACACCGCTACTGCCAGAGCCTTCTGCTACAGCAAGTGTGTGTGTGCGTGTGTGTGTGCGTGTGTGTGTGTGTGCAAGTGCGAGAGTGTGAGTCTAGGGCAATCACACGCTGAGCTCTGCGGCAACCACGCGATGCAGCACAGCATTTTGGCTCGCGAAGCGCGCGCGGCTCAGCCCGGGTTCTTACCGGAGAGAAATCAGAAGGTTCTGTTCTCTAAACTGTCAAGGCGGAATTAGAGAACCTGCACAGCTCAATATTACGAGTCATTGTATTTGGCTTCTGAACAGCCACAAGCCTGTTACACCTTTCAAATATAGTATTTTAAGCAGGCTAAACTAAAGAACAAAATACATGATTTCTCAAAGCACTTCTTAATATATCTTGACAATATAATAGGATTGTTTTGTGTAAAAGACCACTTTTTAAAAAATAAACCATCGTTTCTATTCATTTTTGTAGTTGAGGTCACGTTTGTGTAGAAATAGTAATGTTGGATAAACCACAGTGTTTATTTTCCTCACAGTAATTTTTTTAAAAATATTATTACATAATTTACACACGAACATTATGCTGGATCTGTATGATATTATTCAAATTGTAGATTGATGTTTGGCTTGGAATTTTGGGGTGATAACTGTTTTTGAAAATACTTATATCCTGGGTAATCCAATTAAATGGATTCGTATTTTCGGTGAAATCCTGTAGGCTGAATAACTAAAACTGTGTTGTTCCCTGAAATCACATTAAATATTAAATAACACGCGGTCATCATATCAACATACATTTAATAACAAAAGGAATATTATATAACATAAATAACAATTTTCAATCAACATAAACCTTAAGCCTTTGTAAGGGTTCCTAATGATTGCAATTATACATTTGATAGGAGTCTGTTATTTTTTGGTATTTTCTATTGTCGTGTTCAGAATATTAATATGACTATGAAAGGACCGTAGCGCCATACAGCGGATAAAGCACTCAGTTAAATATGTCATCATCCTGACAGGCGATATTCAATTAATCTTGTGTTCTGAGGTTTATTTTCCAGGTAATGTTCATTCATTTGAGAGATAAATATCTGTTTGTGGCCAATGTAAATTAGGCAATTAGAAGAAAATCTACATTCTCAGATTTAGTTTCAGAAAAAATAATCTGTGGTCTATTTTTTAAATGAATGTTTTGATGCATTGATAGGCCTAATAATGTCTATCCGAATTAATATATATATATATATATATATATATTTATTCATCTCTAATAGACCTCGGAATATTTTGCATAATAATTGAAAGAATACTCTTTTTTTATGAAAGAAGGGTTCAGTAAACTAATTTAAGTGTCTTTAATTACAAAGGCAGTAAACTGGCTTCATATTTGTCTCTGATTCTCGGGTCACTTTGATGATTAAAAAAATCTAAAGTTTTCCTGAAAAACTACGAGAGAGAAACTGGATCTTTGAAATGAAATTGCAACAATAACATCCCGTCAGTCTCCCTTCATCTTCATCCCTTCATCTAAGGAGGGTTAGACCAGGTTTGACCTCGCGCCATCCTCCCTCACCGGGTCCACGCGCTCACGGTAAACGGCACCGATTTTAGAAAATTTGATATTTTATTTTATTCCCAAATAGTTTCAAATTCATAAGCAGCTTTTGGAGATCGTTTGAAACGTTGTTATATCGTCAGTTAGTAACTTGCAGGTTTTAGTTATAGATTATACATTTTAGTTTATTCTTCACTAAAAGAGTGATTGGCTTGTTTCAAAACATTTTTTCGAACAATTCTTACATCTGGATTAAGTCATTTTGATTATTTTTAATGTGGCCGTTTTTGTCGAAAAGAGAGTGTGTATTTGTTTAAGCTTTGTATTTGGATATCACATATTAGCCTTTACTATAAAATGTGTATTTTAGGATTTTAAAAAGGATTTGCATGTCGACAGATTATAAACATATAATCCACGTGACAGAGATGGATCCCAAACATGTTTAATATTTGAAAAAATATATAAAGTTTAAAATGAAGAAGAAAAAAACATTTGAATTATAGCTTGATTCCTGCTTTCTTAAATTACGCATTTAAAAGTAGGTAACCAAGTTTAAACGTAAATATGTTTTCCTTCTCATCAGATGCACTTTAATATAGACAGGCACGAGCTGCAGTTTGAGATCAGATATGTGACGTCACCATCATGTATCAGATCTGTTACGTCACCATAATGTCTCAAGCGGCTCGCGCATCAATAAGATGTTTTAAGAATCTTCCTCCGTCCTCCTCGCGCGGCTCAGACCGAGCTCACAGCAGACAGATTTTACTCCACTTTTACAATCAATTGCAACACGACACTCTTAACTATGAACCATCCGCACACAGTGACATGACCTTGCAAAATGGACACATTACACATTATTAACCTACTTTGGTTCGTTGTTTCTATAAACAATTCGACAGTTCGACATATTTATACACTGTAATTTGGGATTAAAATATAAATACATAAAGCAATTGAAAAAACAACAAGACGACACCTATTTTATTTTTTTGGTCTATAATTCTTATCTCAGGGCCCTTGACATTTTAATCATACATGACTATGTACACAAAAGCAGCAGACTTCAGTATTATCTCATACTCTTGAGAAACGCATCTATATTTGATGTATCATTCAGACAGTGATATTAAGTTGATCTTAACACAGCGGCTTGACTGGGATCAGCAGTAATTACAGGGTGTAGCCGAACTGAAGACTCCTCATTTTAACCACAAACATCGTATCATTCTGCCCTTGTTGTTCTGTAGTTCAACGGTTTCAGGTAACCATGGAGCTGAACATGACCACCACCAATTAAAGATCCTTCCCACCAATATGATTGGACATGGAGTGGGGGGAGAATAAACACACACACACACACACACACTGACAGGAATATACTGGCACACCCGCACCCTTACACACAAATATACACACACACGCATGTATATCAGGCACACGTGCGCCTATCATGCACACGCACGTACACACACACATTCTGACACACACTCACCCCTCCACACGCATGGGGAGTTGTTTGGCCTGTGTGTGTGTGTGTGTGTGTGGAAGCAACATGTGCAAGTGTTCAGGGGAGCAGGGCTATCAGTTTTCTGCTCTGCAGGGCTGGTGACAGATGACAAGAGAGGGGGAGAGCAGGGGAGGAGGGGGAGAGCATGGGGGAAGGAGGAGAGCATGGGGGAGGGTCTGGGTGAGGGTCTGGGTGAGGGTCACATTTTCCTTTCTACTTTCTCTCTCTCTCTCCTGTCTCTCTCTCCCCTCTCTCTCTCTCTCTCTCTCTCTCTGTCTCTCTCTGTCTCTCTCTGTCTCTCTCTGTTTCTCTCTCTCTCTGTCTCTTTCTCTCTCTCTCTCTCTGTCTCTCCCTTGTCTCTCTCCTATCTCTTCTCTCTCCTCTCTCTCTCTCTCTCTGTCTCTCTCTCTGTCTCTCTGTCTCTCTCTCTGTCTCTCTGTCTCTCTCTCTGTCTCTCCCTCGTCTCTCTCTCTCCTGTCTCTCCTCTCTCTCTCTCCTGTCTCATCTCTCTCCTGTCTCTCTCTCTCTCTCTCTCTCTCTCTCTCTCTCTCTCTCTCTCTCTCTCTCTAGGTGGATGTTATTGATGGACCCTGTCAGAGAATGTTGACATGGATACCATGGATGACATGGAGTGTTGAAGATGGAAGTGAAATCTTTCCTTCTCAGAAACGTCTTTAAAGAGCAGCGAGACAACAAAGCACTTCCTTATTAGACCGTGTGTCCATCAGCATGGTCGTTACCATGGAGAAGACGGGGTAGAGACGGCCATGTCTGTTTCACAGCCAAAAAGATTCAAGGGACCTTCTAACTGAAACAGGTTTAAATGAGGGGAACGAGAGAGGGAGGAGAGGAGGAGGAGGAGAGATGGAGGAGAGGAGGAGGAGGAGAGGAGGAGGAGGAGAGATGGAGGAGAGGAGGAGGAGGAGAGGGGGTGGAGAGGAGGAGAAGGAGGAGAGATGGAGGAGGAGAGGAGGAGGAGAGGGTGTGGAGAGGAGGAGGAGAGGAGAAGGAGGAGGAGAGGGGGTGGAGAGGAGGAGGAGGAGAGGAGAGAAATAAAGAAGCAAATGTGTGTTCTTCAGTTGACCAAAGCAGATAATGTCTGTGAACTGAGCTTGTGGAACTTTCCTGCTGCTGAGAGCAGAAAAGAGAGAAGAGTGTGTCTGTGTGTGTGTGTGTGTCTGTGTGTGTAGCCTACACCCACTGGTTAATTCTGACCACACTCATTAAGAAAACTAGGTGTCATCTTGATGGCCCACAAGGCCTGCTTTCACACGAGCGCCTCGCCTTGGTTCTTCTGCCTTGAACAGACGCGCCCTGCTGGGATCAGTGGAGCATCACCTCCCCCTGGCGGCACCCAGCGGTACTGCAGGGCTGCAGTCCATCCCGGATACTTCATCATCATCATTTCATAATCCCAACAGAACACGGTTGGAATGGATCCGCAGATCGGTTCTCGGTGATGACAGGATCAGATTGATCGGATGAACGGGATGTTCTCAGTTTTGGACAGATAAGAGGTTCTTAATAGACCTTCATAAATCCTTCTCTAACACGCCATGTGCACTTCATGTTTTAACAGCAGGATTCGGGTTAAAGTTCGTGTATTTTGGACCAAACACAAGAGATTCATGTCAGATTCCAATCTTTCACACTACGTTCTGTATCCACTCTAATAATGTCAGATATATCGACCGACGGCTAGACTTATTCACCGAGAAAGAAAAGTTCAAGTAAACATTTTCATAAATAAAAATAATATATCTAATAAAAAAGTCAGATTGTTGTTTCATTTCGCACGGGATCTAATCTTTTATCTAAACGCACGAGAGGGTGCACGCGGGCGGCTCTGAAGCGCCTTGATCTTGCGGTGTTTAGTTTGGCTGAAGTGTTTGATGGAGTCATCCTGAAGGATGAAGGCCAGCTGATCTGCAGGAAGACAAACGGCCTCTCTGCCCTTCTCCTCTCTCAGGCCCCGCGGAACAAAAACTATTTATGCAAATAAGTGTGCAGCTTCAGAGTTAAGCGAGGAGAGAGTCTGAAGTTTTCAAACAGGCTGCCGCGCTGACAGATGTTCCGACGCGTCAGCAGGGATGCTTTAAGCACCAGCGGCGGAAGTGTCTCCGCGTGGACCTGACCTGCTCTCCTCACGAGCCAAAACTCCCAGGAACCACCTGGAAGATTATTAATGTATTTAGGATTCCTCCGTCAGAGGAACATATTGTTATTGTAGGAATTACGAATCTTTTAGCGTTGAAGTCAATGGCAGCCCTTGGATCACAGCAGTAAAAATAGATTTTTGGCATGGTGAAACAGTACAACATTATGAACTACCACACCCATTTTGACCCACTTGAGACCAAAGGGGGCGCTCAGGCCACGCCCCAATTTGACAATTTGTGTGCTTTTTAAAAGTGATGCCATTTTGTCCTACAATCCTGAAATTCATTACAGATGTCACGATGAACAAAAAAGTCAGCATATAGTGGCAAACCTATAGATTTGTCTGTACAACATACATTTATCAAATGTGTTTTTTCGCTACAGCACAACATTATGAACTACCACACCCAATTTGGTCCATGTGAGACCAATTTGTATCCCTTTTGTTGTCGTGTCCTGAAATTCATTACAGAGTCCTCATTTGTCACAATGAAGAATACAGTCTCAACAACTCATAATGGCAAGCCCTTTTCTGTATAATATAGATTTAGGAAAAAAAATCTTCGCTACTACTTCTACAACTTTGGTCCAATCTTCCCCAGGATTGGCAGTTATCATCGTCAGATGATCAACTCTTACAAAAGTTATCAATAGGATTTTGATGTTCACAATCCTTTGTCCGTTACAGCACTACAGTCTTGGATGTATTCACACCAAACATGCAGATTGCATTTTGAATTACATATCAATTTCATAAATTGTTCCAGGAGGAATCCACCATCACTGCTTGCAGCTATATTTAATTCTTGTTATTTGTTAGCTGAAGCTAACATCCAAACACAGTGTATGAGTAACATCTAGCTGGAGGTCATGTGAGCCAAGTTGCTGAGCGGTGAGGGAATCAGGCTAGTAATCAGAAGATTGTGGGTTCGAATACCGGCCATCCCAACATGACAATGTCTCTGTACCTGCTGTAAGTCGCTAAATGACTAAATGTAAACTGACGCCAGAAGAAGATAAATGATTGGTCAGACGTGACTCGTGTAGTCGGAGATGATTGGATGAACTGTTCTCTCAGGTAAAAGTCACCCAGGTCACCTGCACCAGCTAGCTGTGTTTGGTAGATGGTAGTACCTGTCACCTCACCCACCCTCCTCACATTTTGCTAACAAAACTACATAGGGGTTAGTATGATGTTGTTGGGTGGAACATAATTTTTGTTGTATATTGCTGGGGACACGTCCCCCCCCCCCCATCCCCCCCCACCTTCCTTCACCCCCAGCTCCAGCCGTGACCCCTCCATGACCCTTGCAGGGTCGGACCCTCCACGTCGCTCTTGACGGTGAGTGTAAGGCAGCGATGACAGACAACTCACAGACACCCCACTAGCACGGGCCTGTGAGAGAGAGTGTGTGTGTGTGTGTCTGTAAGAGTGTGTGTGAGATGCTGGCTGTGTGTGTGTGAGACGTTGGCTGTGTATGTGAGTGTGTGTGTGCGTGCTGCATAATAGGGTTCAATTCCAGTTCTTTCCTGAATCAGCCGGTAATGAGGAAGTCACACACACACTCACACTCCCCCTCCGGACCAGTCACAGCACACATCACCATCGTCACAGCAACACACTGGCCATCGTCACAGCAACACACTGGCCATCGTCACAGCAACACACTGGCCATGTTCAGACTTCAGGATGTTGTTGCGGATAAAAGCATCTTCTGGATGAGTAACATCCATGTTACAGCAACAACTGGAGCAGAGACACTTCCTACAAATATTCTAGTTAGTTTTTGTCCTTGGAGAAAAACTGATTTAGACAACGATTTTCAATTTTCTTACCCCAGTTCTAAAATGGATTTGGGTCTGGTGAAGAGGGTGTGTGTGTTTGTGTGTCTGGTGGAGAGGGGTGTGTGTGTGTGTCTGGTGGAGAGGGGTGTGTGTGTGTGTCTGGTGGAGAGGGGTGTGTGTGTGTCTGGTGGAGAGGGGTGTGTGTCTGGTGGAGAGGGGTGTGTGTGTGTGTCTGGTGGAGAGGGGTGTGTGTGTGTGTCTGGTGGAGAGGGGTGTGTGTCTGGTAGAGAGGGTGTGTGTCTGGTGGAGAGGGGTGTGTGTTTTCCATAGAGGAAGCTACATATTGAGCTAGGGGCTGGCTGAAGAGGCCAGAGATGTCATTGACGGCTAATTGTGTCCTAATAGCAGCTTTGTGAGGACAGAGGCCATCCATTGTAGTGTGGAGCAGACAGGCAGACAGACAGACGGGCAGACAGGCAGACGGGCAGACAGATAGACAGAAAGGCAGGCAGTCAATTAGAGTCTGTTCATTCTGGACATTAGTCAGCCTTGCCTCACTGCTAGAGACTCTTCAGATCCTCACTGCATTCAGGCTCCACGGCCCATTTCCACCTCTCCACCTCTCCTCCACCTCTCCTCCTCACGTCCTCCCCGCCTCCCTACCTTTCCTCCTCTCCTCCTTTCCTCCTCTCCGCCTCTCCTCCTCACATCCTTCCCACCTCCCCACCTCTCCTCCTCTCCTCTCCTCCACCTCTCCTCCTCTCCACCTCTCCTCTTCTCCTCTCCTCCACCTCTGCACCTCCTCTCTTCCTCCTCTCCACCACTCCTCTTCATCACCTGACAGGGAAAGTGGAAAGGGATGTTTCATTGTTAGTCAATACCTTGTCTGGAGTACTTCATTTGACCCTGACTTTCAAATGGACTCTTTCTCTCTCTCTGTATGTGTCTCTCTCTTCTTCCCCCTTTCCTCCCCCCTCCGGAGTGTCATTAGACCACATGTCCTCAGGCTCTCCGACCACGCTTTCACCCTCCAACCCGCTTAGCAACACAGGAAGTGCTCTGCTCTGTTTGGATCCACTCAGCCTAGAGGGGTTAACGAGGGGTTAACCTTGAAAACAGCTGCTCTGAAACTGCCCCGATGTTCTGCTTGTGTTCTCTTGTTCTGCCTTCCAGACCTGTGGGTTCCTCTTCTTGAGACCTTCACAGGTCAGAGGTCTTTTGTCAGCTTCCCTAAATGCTGCTTTGGGGGATTTAAAAGCTGACTAAACAAAGACATTATTATTCAAATGGTTCCAAGCTAGCAACCTGTACATCAACACTGCCTCCATGTGGCAAACTGGACTGGGAGAAGGGCAGCATTACTGGGGGGGAGTAGGGGTGGGGGGGGGCGGCGAGATGTGTCCCCTCCAAGACATACTGAACCCCAATGTTTTTTTCAGCGTCAAGCAGCTCGCACCGGCCCCTTATGTAGTTTCCACCAGAAGAAAAGTCATTATGATTTGTATTTTTATGATTCATTCTTATGATTTTTTGTCCTAAAAAAAAAGTCATACCCTCAATGTTTTTTATATCTTCAAACATCATACTAACTCCTTCTTTACCATCTACTGTGTGTCTGGATGTGTGGACAGATAACGATTCCACTCGGTAACGATTCAGTTTGGAAGAGTTTTAATAATTTACTTTAAAAAAGTCTGTAAAAGTCAAAGATATCTTCTCAAGGTTGAAACGAAGATCAAATGTAACAAAGTTAGCAAACTTGTTCTGGTTTGTACTTCGCTGTACAGGTCAAACCACTGACAGAGACATGAAACTGTCCTCATCAAAACAGTTCACGGCAAAAAAACATACTTCATAGGAATCGCTTAGAGAAAGTAGACCAGGCTGGCATGAAATGTAGCTTTAAGAAATTCCCCAAAACACAGTTGAAAAGTGTCATACAGTCATGCTAGGAAGAGTATCAGCCTGACATGGCAAAAATAACATCATATCCTATGTTGTTGAAAGCAAGAACTGATTTAAATATAATACAGAGGGTTTGATGTCCAAATAGCATTAAAGTCTATTGCCTAATTCAAGTTTGTTTAGCAGGAGGATAAAAAAAACACTTTTAAATCTATCTTTCCTGCAATAATTAATTTCCTTAACTTACACTTCGAAAATTAAATTAAAAAAGCCGAAAGAAAATTGCAGTACATTTTTTAAAATAAGAAAGCATTGATTAAATTAAAATGCATTTGTCTTTGATAAGATATCAGTACTGTGTATCGCTCAGCCTCTTCACCAGTCACTATAAGTGGCTCATTTAAAGAGATCATATATATTTATATACATATATATTTGAATTTATATGACATGATATATCTTATATAAATATGGCATCTTTAACAAATTAAGTTACAATTTCCTTTTAAAATGACATTTTCAATTTCCTTTCAAAGGTAACTGTCGCTGAATCTGGATCAGAACTTGTCGTCAGTTCATAAGACGTTCTTCCCATTTTCATTATTAAAAATACGTCTTGATTTCTTTTTGCAAATGTTTGTTTGACGTTGTAAACATGTGTGTGGTCGTCACGTCGCAGACGAACACTGTGGCCAGAAGAACAGCTGTTCCCCTCAGAGGAAGAAGGAGGGTCCTGTCAGGGGGGGGGGGGGGGGGGGGGGGGGTTGGGGTCTAAACTGCCTGGTTGTGTGTGTGTGTGCTGGTGTGTGTGCTGATGTGTGTGTGCTGGTGTGTGTGCTGGTGTGTGTGTGTGTGCTTGTGTGTGTGCTGGTGTGTGTGTGTGCTGGTGTGTGTGTGATGGTGTGAGTGTGCTGGTGTGAGTGTGTGTGTGTGTGTGCTGGTGTGTGTGAGTGTGTGTGTGTGCTGGTTGTGTAGAGAGGGTTCCGCCTGTAAACACGCCTCTCTTCTGCCTCCTGCTGGTGAGCTTAAGACATGCCTTTTTACACAAGCAGATACCTCCTCCTCCACCTCCTCCTCCTTCTCTCCTCCTCCTCCTCCTCCTCTTCCTCAGGGATGAAATACTTAGTGGCACAAAATCACATCTGCAAGGAAACCTTTTTAAAGGTAAGAAGTGCACTGGGGTGTGGCTGTCCTGGTGTACCGGCGCCATCTGGTGGTCAGACAGAAGACCTGCAGGCAGCATGGGTCCTGGCGCCCCCTGGTGGCAGGGCTCTGCTAAAGCAGTGTGAGAACGGTGTTGTACATCTGCGTGAGCACGGCCAGGTGAACCGGGAGACAGGAAGTGCGATCCTGGGAAGCAGGGCTACAGGTGAGCCAGGAGAGGGCGTTGTACTGCTCCAACACAAACCTGCACACACGCACACCACACACACAGGACAGATGTTACTACTGATACATCTCTAGTTACCCCTGACCCCTGCTGACCCCTCGCTGACCCCCTGCTGACCCCTCGCTGACCCTCTCCTCACCTGAGGACATCAGAGGTGGTCTTAGAGTCCAGGGGGTGTGTCGTCCTCTTCCCTGTCTTGTCCAGCATCAGGTCGTCTGATTGGGCGACGGAGATGTGATGGTGTAGAGACGCCTGGGGGGACAAGTCACACACTTATACACACACACACACACACTTCTATACACACACACACACACTTCTATACACACACACACACACTTCTATACACACACACACACACACTTCTATACACACACACACCCTTCTATACACACACACTTATACACACACCCTTCTATACACACAAACACCTTCCTATGCAGTGGGGCAGCCTACCTTGAGGAAGAGCGGGGTCTGCAGGCGGGCGTGAGGGCAGCTGCTCCAGAACCAGGCGGGGAGGCCGTGGGCAGGGGCCGTGGTCACATAGTAACCCAGAGCCAGGGGCTGCTGCTTCAGCTCCTCTGGAGGAGACTCCCTGGAGAAGAGACGCTCTACCTGGCTCTGGAGGGAGGGAGGGAGGGAGGAGAGGGAGGAGAGGGAGGGAGGAGAGGGAGGAGAGGGAGGAGAGGGAGGGAGGGCTGTGAGTGAGCGAGCATGTGGGACTGTGTGTGTAACTGTGTGTGTGTCTGTGTGTGTAACTGTTTGTGTAACTGTGTGTGTGTGTGTGACTGTGTGCAACTGTGTGTGTGTCTGTGTGTGTGTAACTGTGTGTCTGTGTGTGTAACTGTGTGCGTGCACGAGAGACTCACCCTGGCGTGCTGTGAGTGGGCCCCACCCCCTGCGGAGGGGGAGGAGGGGGAGGCGGGGGGGGAGGCCGTGATCAGCATCATGTCGTGGCCGATGTCGTTCTCCAGCTCGTCCGGAAACGGAAGATCGAACATGTCGTCTGCAGACACACACACGCACGCACGCACAAAATACACACACACACGTTGAACAGGCACTACACTGACAGTGAGTTAAAGTTCCAGTTGCAGTGTGTGTGTGTGTGTGTGTGTACCTGTGCTGTCCTCAGCAGTGTACGCAGGGTTGAGCTGTGTGGTGGCTGAGGTGGGAAACACCAGGATGTGACTGCAGGAAGCATCTTGAGGAGTGTTCAGCTGAGAGGTCTGAAGGTTCAGAGCTGTGCTGCGCCTGAACACTGAGCCCATGGTGACTGCATCTACACACACACACACACAGAGATACACACAGAGAGACACACACACACAGAGACACACAGAGAGACACACAGACACACACAGAGACACACACAAACACACACACACAGAGACACAGAGACACACACACACAGACACACACAGAGACACATACACACACACACACACAGAGACACACACAGACACACAGAGACACACACACACACACAGACACACACACAGACACACACACAGAGACAAACACAGAGACACATACACACACACACACACACACAGAGACACATACACACACACACACACACAGAGACACACACACACACAGACACACAGAGAGAGAGAGACACACACACACACACAGAGACACAGAGACACACACACACACACACACAGACACACAGACACATACACACACACAGACACACACACAGACACCCACACAGACACACACACAGACACACACACACAGAGACACACACACAGACACACACAGAGACACATACACACACACACACACACACACATACACACACACACACACAGACACACAGAGACACACACACACAGACACACACAAAGACACATACACACACAGACACACACACAGAGACACACACACACAGACACACACAGAGACACATACACACACACACACACACACACAGACACACACACACAGACACACAGAGACACACACGCACGCACACACACACACAGACACACAGAGACACACACAGACACACACACAGACACACACACCCAGAGACACACACACACAGGGAGGCAAACAAACACACAATCTCAGTTAATTTTGTCCCCATAATCATCAACACCATCATCATCATCCTCATCACCGGCGTCATGGTTACCTGGCATCACCACGAAGGAGCCCTGCGGCTCCATGGCGACCAGGCAGGCGCTGATGATGGAAGGGCTGTCGCCGGGGGAGATCCCACACATAAGACACGCCTCCTTCAGCTGTCGAGACGCAGAAAGGAGAGAGTGTTCCCCTAGCAACACACTCCAGTCTGAGAGAGAGAGAGAGAGAGACAGGAAAGAGAGACAGAGAGAGACAGAGAGTGAGAGACAGGAGAGAGTGAGAGACAGGAGAGAGAGAGAGACAGGAGAGAGAGACAGAGAGAGACAGAAAGTGAGAGACAGGAGAGAGTGAGAGACAGGAGAGAGAGAGAGACAGGAGAGACAGAGAGAGACAGAGAGAGAGACAGAGAGAGACAGAGACAGAGAGAGACAGAGAGAGAGAGAGAGAGAGAGAGAGAGGGAGACAGAGAGTGAGAGAGACAGAGAGAGAGAGAGACAGGAGAGAGACAGAGACAGAGAGAGACAGAGAGAGAGAGAGAGAGAGGGAGACAGAGAGAGACAGGAGAGAGCGGTCAACACACTGAGATACTCGCACTCTCCAATCTGAACAGAGAGAGGGGGCGTGACCCCCATCGTGACCTGGAAGAGGATCTCCTGACAGGAAGTGACTCACCTTTCAGCTCTCCGTGTCCCAGTCGGCCTAACCGACCAATCACGACCCTCCAGGGCATGGACGTGGTCTGAATGATCTCCACTAGCCACGCCCACATTTTCTGCAGTCCGTACTTCCTGGCCGACACCTTGGGTCTTCTAGCTCTGGGACACACATATCACACACATGCAGTATAGATGTTATAAATGTTACAGATGTTATATGTATATACCAGGTTGTTTTCCAGCTCTGTGGAAGCCTCACAATGACCCATTCATTAGAATCAGGTGTGCTGGATCAGGGAAACATCTAGAACTGTCAGGACAGCGGCCCCTGAGGGCCAGGGTTGGTGACCCCTGACACACACCTGCTCACACACACATACACACACCTGTTGGGCAGGTCTATGTTGATGACGCAGCTCTCCAGCAGCGCCCCCTGCTGGTCGGTGCAGGACACCAGGATCCAGCGCTGGTCGTGGGACAAGCAGTACCCCACGAATAGGACCCCGTACCTGGGGGGCGTCTCTGGCCACACCTCCCCTGGCTCGGGGGCTTTGGGCCTGGCTGGTCCCAGCACGAAGGGAGGGGAGTACAGGTGGAGGGGGCTGGGGTGCTGGGGGAGAGAGAGAGAGAGAGAGAGAGATGAGACAGAGAGAGAGAGACAGGATGAAAGAGAGAGTTAGAGAAGGTAGAGAGGTAGAGAGAGAGGTAGAGAGAGAGGTAGAGAGAGAGGTAGAGAGAGACAGGGAGAGAGAGATAGAGAGAGAGTTCGAGAGACAGGGAGAGACAGGTAGAGAGAGACAGAGAGAGAGCGGTAGAGAGAACGAGGTGAGCGTACCTCAGGTCTGGTGAGGGCGGCGTTGAGAGCGGAGGCGGGGCCAAACCCGGTGAGAGAGTGGATGTTGGTGTGTGTGAGCAGCAGGCGTCTGCTCTGGGCGTGGCAGCAGAAGGCCAGAGAGCGGAGCTGCTGCAGGTACTGAGGACTGGTACCTCTAGAGGGCTGCAGGAGAGACTCACAGCCCACCACCTGGAGAGACCAGGGAGAGACCAGGGAGAGATGAGGGAGAGACCAGGGAGAGACCAGAGGAGAGATGAGGGAGAGACCGGAGAAGAGATGAGGGAGAGACCAGAGGAGAGACAAGGGAGAGACCAGGGAAAGACCAGAGGAGAGACCAGGGACAGAAGAGAGGAGAGACCAGGGAGAGACCAGAGGAGAGATGAGGGAGAGACCGGAGAAGAGATGAGGGAGAGACCGGAGGAGAGATGAGGGAGAGACCAGAGGAGAGACCAGGGAGAGACCAGAGGAGAGACCAGGGAGAGACCAGAGCAGAGATGAGGGAGAGACCAGAGCAGAGATGAGGGAGAGACCAGAGGAGAGACCAGGGAGAGACCCGGGAGAGACCAGAGGAAAGATGAGGGAGAGACCAGAGGAGAGAGGACACTGTGAGAGGACACACAGGCAAACAGGTAGACAGGCAGGCAGACAGACAGACGCGTAGACAGACAGACAGGCAGACAGACAGGCAGACAGGTAGACAGGTAGACGGGCAGACAGACAGGTAGACGGGCAGACAGACAGGTAGACAGACAGACAGACAGGTAGACAGACAGACAGGTAGACAGACAGGCAGACAGACAGGCAGGTACCTGCAGCACCAGTGCAGGTCTTAGGTTCTCTGGGAGCAGGTGCAGCATCTCTGTGTAGCATCGCAGTAACCCTAGCAACCACACGCTGCCCCCCTCCTCCTCCTCTCCCTCCTCCTCTTCTCCTCCTCCCCCCCTCCTCCCTCGCTGTTCCCCAGCAGGAGAAGGGGTCCACCACGTACAGCACGATGGCAGGAGGGTGGGCGTGGCTGTGGGCGGAGTCTGCCTGCGTGGGGATGCCAATACCGGCTTTGGCCGCCGTCCTGGCAAAATACAGACGACCAATCAGATCACAGGTCTGCACACCCACAAATAACCTGGCAACCCACTCACACCCTGGGAGCACAGAAGCTGTGATCGAGGGCAAACCTGGCAACCTAGGTCCAATGACTCACAGTCAGAGAACCTCTAACCTCTAGTACTTACATCTCAGGGGGCTCTGGAGGCTCGGGGGCTGCAGGTTTGGAGCTGGGGGTACCTTCAGAACCTCCTCCTGGTGTGTCTTTCCCTTCAGAACCACCCCCAGGGGTGCCCTCCATCCCAGTCTGGCCGGGGGGGCCTCCTGTCGGGGTGGAGGTGCTTCCTGAGCTGGCCCCCCCCACCTCAGGACCCCCAGAGCCAGAGGAAGGCTGGTTGGGGGGCGCAGGCTGGGGGGCGGAGGGCAGAGGTCCTTGGGGGGGCTGGGGCTTTGGGGGCAACAGCAAACTGCTGTCCAGAGAGAGAGAGGAGAGCAGGGGAGCTGGAAGAGACAGAGGAGGACTTAGTTAGAGCGGAGAAGAGGAGAAGGGAGGAGGAGAGGGGAGGAGCGAGGACAGGACAGGGGAGGGGGAGAGGGGAGGAGGAGAGGAGGAGGGAGGACAGAGGAGAGGGGAGGAAGAGAGGAGGAGGGGGGGACAGAGGAGAGGGGAGGAGGAGGGAGGACAGAGGAGAGGGGAGGAGACGAAGAGAGGAGAGGAGGAGAGAAGGGGGGAGAAGGGAGAGGGGAGGAGGAGAGGAGGGGGGGAGGAGAGGAGAGGAGGGGAGGAGGATGAAGGAAGAGAGAAGAGAGGAGAGAATGGGAGAGGGGAGGAGGGGGGAGGAGGAGAGGGGGGGAGGAGGAGAGGGGGGGAGGAGGGGGTCTTACCCAGCACATGTCTGCAGGTGTGGTTGTATAGTTTTGAGCTTGCGCAGGTTGTCACAGTGCCTGCTGTCCAGTCCAGGGTCCTGTAAACCACTGGTCCACCTGCTCGGCCCCCTTCTCTCCCGCCTGCTCGGCCCCCTTCTCTCCCCCCTGCTCGGCCCCCTTCTTGGCCCCCCTGCTCCCCCTCCCTGGTCCTCTGGTTCCTCCACACGCACCAGGCCGTCCCGGGACACCCTGGCCAGGGGGGCGATGCTTGCCCAGACGGCAGGTCTGAAAACACATCAGGGATCAGCTGGGATCAGCAGCACCTCCGCAACAGCACCTCCCAGCGAGCAGCAGCACCTCCCAGAGAGCAGCAGCACCTCCCAGAGAGCAACAGCACCTCCCAGCGAGCAGCAGCACCTCCCAGAAGTTGCTTCTAACAGACCAGGCCTCATCATTACCTCTCTAACAGGTTAGTGTTGAGTAAAGAGTCAATACTGTCCCTCCTGAAGCATCGAAAGACTGGAAATAAGCTAATCTGCAGCGATCCCTCTAGTAAAGTCTCACCTCGTAGACTGTGCTGAGCTCCTGGAAGAAGGCGCTGGCTCCAGCCAGCAGGGCGGCGCTGTCAGGACAGAGCACCAGGTACGCCACGTCCCTCTGACCCTCCGTACGGCTCCAGCTGCAGCTTCTCCCAGAAGGGCAGGGCCAGCGGGGACAGGGCCAGGAAGTCCCGGTCATAACCCAGCAGAACCGGGGGGATGGGGAGAGGCTCTGGAGACTCCTCAGAGCCTGGGGGGGAGCCGGGGAGGGGGAGGAGCCAGGGACGGGGAGGGGGAGGAGCCAGGGAGGGGGAGGGAGCCAGGGAGGGGGGCGGGGGAGAAAATGGGAGAAACAGGATTACGGCTGGTTGGTGAAGGACAACATAACATGGATATCACCCAGGCTCTCCCCTCGTATCCCCCCCATCATCCATCCACCAGACGCCCAGAGCACCAGGGGGCCAGAGTAGTGGGGGGGCCCAGAGTCCCGGGGGGCCAGAGCAGTGGGGGGCCACAGCAGTGGGGGGGCCAAAGTAGTGGGGGGTCTTACCATAGGAGCCTCGACCAGCCATCTTGTGGAACTGCTGCCAGGTGAGAGGACCCTGGACGTGCTGGATGTTGTCCCAGGTTCGACCGCTCCTCTTCTTCTGGATGGCGTCCTGGAGGAAGGGCTGCAGGGACAGAAGCATCCGGAGAACATCCTGGGAGGACAGGACACTGACATCCAGCACTGCACACACAAGCACACACACACACACACACAGGAGACAGAAATACACAATCAGACAATCCTACAGCAGGATTCACATTCTTACTATTGAATCTGTTCAACAACAAAACCGTGTTATTATTTGTTGCTTTCGTTTGCTGCCTCTCGATTGGCAGGGACAGGCTCTCCCTCCCCCAAGTGACCAGTTAACCCCTCCCCCCTTCCGACCGCATCACGCCCTCACCGTTGTGATGAGGCCAGGGATGTAGAGCGCTGCTCCTCACTGCCGCTGGGTCCACTCTGCCCCCTGCTGGGTTATCTACGTACTGCAGGCCCTGGACCAGCGCCTCGTAACACTCAGCACAGGCATCACTGCCGTCTGCCCACTGCTTATCTGCTGTCCAGCTGTGGAGCAGAGCCTCGCCTCGCGCCCTGCAGGAGGGCAGGGAGCACCGACCACAGGGAGGAGAAGGGGAGGGAGCTCTGCTCCTGGAGGAGCACCATCAGCTCAGGGGGGACGGGGGGGGGAGTCCTGCGGTCGCTTGGCCCCTCGGTCCCCCATGGGGGGGTCCCTTCGACTCAAAGCCAGCCTCCTCTCCGCCGCCCTCCCCCCCCTCCGACCCCCCTCCCGAAGATGTCCAGCTCGTCCTCCAGGAAGAGGCCGGTGCCGAGCGCCAGGCGGCGGTTGACGATGGCGCTGAAGCCGCACATGCAGCGGTACTGGTCCTCCCAGGTGCAGTCTGGGATATAGACGTCCACATCCGATCCCTTCACATTCATGTTGCAGGCACAGATGCAGCAGCTGTCAAAGTTACGGTCCTTGAACACGTTGAGGACCGAGTCCGAGAGCAGCAAGGCGGCGTACAGACTGTGGGCCTCCGGCAGCCAGGGGGCGCCAACACCCGGATCCAGAGAGCTGAGGGGGGCGCTGGTGGAGGGGGTAGAGGCCGGGGAGGAGCTCAGATCTTCCTGTTTCACTGAGCCCTGGCCGCTGGGGGGACCAGCCCCCCGGGGGGTACGGGGGGTGGGCACCGAGAAGCGGGGGGTGGCGGGGGAGGGCAGGACTCCACTGGCTCCGCCCACAGTGCTGAGGTGGGCATAGTCCTGGTCCAGCAGGGCACTGGGGGGCGTTGCTACGGAAACACACACCACAGGTCAGACCAGGGCTGTTCTGAGGGTAACATGATTCATACATAACCCCTATTCATCATACATAACCCCTATTCATCCATACATAACCCCTATTCATTCATACATAACCCCTGTTTATACATAACCTTTGTTCAGACATATATAATCCCTTTTCACACATACATAAACCCTATTCATTCATACATAATCCATATTCATTCATACATAACCCCTATTCATAAATACACAGCCCCTATTCACATACATAACTCCTACTCACACAAACCCCTATTCATACATAACCCCTATTCATACATAACCCCTATTCATACATAACCCCTATTCATACATAACCCCTGTTATAACCCCTCCTCACATGTGTCCGTCCCTGATGAAGGGGGCCTGGGTGCTAAGGGAGGAGTAGTGCTCCATCTTAGGCAGGAGAGACCAGGAGGGCCGATAACAGCACTGCTCAGGGAGCCTGATGGGGGGGAGGCGCTGGCTGGGGAGGCTCCGCAGGGGGGCAAACATGGAGCAGCCGGTCTGAGGCTGGACCCCGGGGACACGGTACACGAAGGAGAAGTCCTGGAGGGGGAGCAGAAGCTAATACTAACAAGGCTAACGCTAACCAGAGCTAACCGCATACAGTAGGCCTAACCAAAAGATAACCAGGTTAACAATCAAATGAAAAAGAAAGTGCTGCTAAACAGCCGTTCCAAGACTACATTACCCATGATCCCCCTACCTTGATGTCTTCAGGTTTGGGGCTGGCCATGCCTTCCTCGACCTCCATCCTGTAGTCCGCCATCTGGGAGGAGGCCAGGGAGACCAGGGGGTGATCAGGGCCCCCCTGGGGGGGCCGGGGGCTCCTGGCTGGGGGGTGTCTCGGTACGTCATGATGGGGGAGAAGGGCAGGGTGCTGCTCTAGGGAAGGGGGGGGTGGGAAACATCCGCTGGAGGTCTGCTACTGCTGGAGGGAGGGAGGGAGGGGGAGGGAGGGACGGAAGGAGAGGGGAGGGGGAGAGAGGGGGAGGAGAGAAAGAGAGAGGAGAGAGGGAGAGCGAGAGAAAGGGATGGAGAGAGAGAGATGAGACATAATAAGGACTCGTACACGTAAAGAAGAACAGAGAGACTAATGGCGCTTTTCCACCGCATGAAATCAGCTCGCCTCGCCTCGCCCCTACTCGCATTTTTTGCGTTTCCACCGCAGTTCCATGGTACCTGGTACTTTTTTTACCTGGCTAGCGGGGTACTTTTTTGGTACCTTCTTGCTCTAGGTACCAAGGCGATCTTAAGTCGAGCTAAAAGGTGACGTCGGCAGACGGCCGGCCATTGATTGGCCAGAAAGTGTGACGAGGTCACGATGAGCGACTTAAAGCAACAGCGCCGCAGCTAATACTTATTACTATCAGATACAGTCCATTACACCAACAGTCTACAAGCTTTTTAAAAGTCAGATAAGTTACAAAAGACTAGTTCGTCAACATGGCTAAAATTATAATGTGGGTTCTGTCCACTTGTGGGTTGCGTTGGTGTTATTTACGTCGCGTACAAAAAGACGTCAGGGCCTACGTCACGCCCCCTTTCGCCGAGTACTTTTTGAGGTACAATTTGCGGTGGAAAACCACCCCACGGGTTCAGGAGTTTACTACAAACCGAGTATAGTCGGGTAGAGTCGTGCTACATTTGCGGTGGAAAAGCGCCATAAGTACAGAGCCACAGCTCTTCTGCTGGTCTGCTTCTGATAGGTCAGGATCCAGGCCCCTCCCACCCCTGACCCCACTGCTGTGAGGGGGGCGGGAGACTCACTTGAGGGGTACGGTACAGGAGCTCTGCTCTCCTTCCCAGCAGGACGCTCCTCTGATCCAGACGCCAGGACTCTGCTGGTCTGCTGCTGGAGAGAGCAGGAGTTAACACACACACACACAGGGGTCATGGAGCACATTCTGAGGTCAGGGTGGGGTCATGGTGGGGTCATGGAGGTCAGTCTGAGGTCCAGGGAGGTCATGGTGGTGTCAGAGGGGGTCATAGTGGGGTCAGGGGGTCGTTGGGTCACGAGGGAGGTGGTCTCTCACCCCCAGTTCATCCTCATCCTCATCAAAGATGTTGTCCAGATCTGAGATGTTGACCACCAGGTCCATCTCCCTGGTCAGAGGGGGGTTGGCCTTGGAAGAAGCCTCGTCTGCTGTGGACTCATCTACACACACAGACAAGCTTTAACACACACAACCACACAACACAAACCCTAATACAACCTTGACCATGTCAGAATTCTCACTTGATTTGGGGGCGGAGCTGAAGATGGACATGGCATCTTTCCCATCAGGCAGTGCGGCGCTGCCGTTTAATTCTTCTCCCTAAAGGACAGGTCAGAGGTCAAACCACGCCTTCACCTACATCAACAATATGATACTGGTGGACTGACAGTGCAGGAAGTGTTTTTGAGTCAGGAAGGATGGTTTGTGGGTCAGGGTCGAGGGTCATAGATCTGACCTTTGCCCTTCTGTTCGGGTCTCGACTTTGTCCCTTCAGCCTCTTGGACGAAGGGAAGCTGTACTCGATGTCGCCCTCCTTGAAGTCGTAGGGGTCGTCCCCCAGGCCCCCCATGCCCTCCCCACCAGGGGGCAGCAGCCCCAGGGTCTGGATATGTTCCCTCACACACTCCTCTGACACCTTGAACCTTCTCTGACTCTGGGTGAAGAGTCTGGAGGGGAGGGAGAAGAAGGGAGGAGGGGAGGGGGAGGGAGAAGAAGGGAGGAGGGGAGGAGGGGAGGGAGGGAGAAGAGGGGAGATGGGGGAGGAGGAGGGAGGGAGAAGAAGGGAGGAGGGGAGGGGGAGGGAGGGAGAAGAAGGGAGGAGGGGAGGAGGGAGGGAGGGAGGGAGAAGAGGGGGGAGGAGGGGAGGGAAGAAGAGGGGAGGAGGAGGGGAGGAGGGAGGGAGGAGAAGAGGGGAGATGGGGAGAGGAGGGAGGGAGAAGAAGGGAGGAGGGGAGGAGGAGGGAGGGAGACGAGGGGAGGAGGTGGGAGGGAGGGAGGGAGAAGAGGGGAGGAGGAGGGGAGGAAAAAGAGGGGAGGAGGGGAGGAGGACGGAACGAGAAGAGGGGAGGAGGAGGGAGGGAGAAGAGGGGAGAAGGGGAGGAGGAGGGAGGGAGAAGAGGGGAGGAGGGAGGGGAGGGAGGGAGAAGAGGGGAGGAGGAAGAAGCAGATTTCAGTCAGTATAACTAAAACAATAGACAGTATGGTGGGTTAGCATGTGCAGGAGTTAACATGTCACCTCTTCAGTGGCAGCCCCTCTGATGCAGGGTCTGTCCTGTACTCTCCCAGTCTGTCAGAGGGGAGGTCCGGGGGTCTGAACCCTGCTTGGTCTGTCTGGGGGGTCCTGAACCCCCTCCACCAGCCCCCCCCAGCCTCGCGGGGGCCTAGGGGGGCTGCGTACAGCGCAGTCTCACTGGCCTCCACCCCCCCCAGGCTCCCGGCGTCTGGGCAGGGCGGCAGGGTCAGCTGGGGGTCCAGCCCCTCTGAGTCCTCAGCCCGCGGATGGGGGCTCAGGGTGGGGGGCAGGGGGGAGACGGGGGATTGGGGGAGGGAGGTGGGGACTTTGTGGCCTGCTGAGGGGGGCTTGGGGTACTTGCAACCAGGGGTTGAAGGGTCCAGCGGGGGCTCCAGGGGGCACCATGGCCCCCAGAGGGGTGCCCCTGGAGGAGTCGGGGTCCAGGCAGGAAGGCGGGCGGTGGTGAAAGGGGGGTGGAGGGGGTTCTCTTGGGCTGCTTATCAGCCTTGTCTGGCTTGTCTGAAGTCTTGTGTTTGGGCAGCGAGGGAGGGGGTGCAGTGGGGCCGGAGGTGGGGGCCGGGGGGGCACCAGACTGGGGGGGCCACTGAGGACGGAGGCTTCTGCTGCTTCAGCCTGGACAAACAAACAAACAACCAAACAAATAAACAAACAAATAAACAAAAAAACACAGGCTAACTACCCCAACACAGGCTAACTGCCCCACCACACAGGATAACTACCCCAACACACAGGCTAACTGCCCCAACACACAGGCTAACTACCCCAACACACAGGCTAACTACCCCACCACACAGGCTAACTACCCCAAAACACAGGCTAACTACCCCAATACACAGGCTAACTACCCCAACACACAGGCTAACTACCCCAACACACAGGCTAACTACCCCACCACACAGGCTAACTACCCCAAAACACAGGCTAACTACCCCAATACACAGGCTAACTACCCCAACACACAGGCTAACTGCCCCAACACACTGGCTAAATACCCCAACACACAGGCTAACTACCCCAACACACAGGCTAACTGCCCCACCACACAGGATAACTACCCCAACACACAGGCTAACTGCCCCAACACACAGGCTAACTACCCCAACACACAGGCTAACTACCACCCCCCACACAGGCTTACTACCCCCAAAACACAGGCTAACTACCCCAACACACAGGCTAACTACACCAACACACAGGCTAACTGCCCCAACACACAGGCTAACTACCCCAACACACAGGCTATCTACCCCAACACACACAAGCTAACTACCCCCAACACACTGGCTAACTACCCCAAAACACAGGCTAACTACCCCAACACACAAGCTAACTACCCCACCACACAGGCTAACTACCCCAACACACAGGATAACTACCCCAACAGACAGGCTAACTACCCCAACACACAGGATAACTACCCCAACACACAGGCTAACTACCCCCAACACACAGGATAACTACCCCAACACACAGGCTAACTACCCCAACACACAGGCTAACTACCCCAACACACAGGCTAACTACCCCAACACACAGGCTAACTACCCCACCACACAGGCTAACTACCCCAACACACAGGATAACTACCCCACTACACAGGCTAACTACCCCAACATGCAGGCTAACTACCCCAACACACAGGCTAACTGCCCCAACACACAGGCTAACTACCCCAACACACAAGCTAACTACCCCAACACACTGGCTAACTACCCCAAAACACAGGCTAACTACCCCAACACACAAGCTAACTACCCCACCACACAGGCTAACTACCCCAACACACAGGATAACTACCCCAACAGACAGGCTAACTACCCCCAACACACAGGATAACTACCCCAACACACAGGCTAACTACCCCAACACACAGGATAACTACCCCAACACACAGGCTAACTACCCCCAACACACAGGCTAACTACCCCCAACACACAGGCTAACTACCCCAACACACAGGCTAACTACCCCACCACACAGGCTAACTACCCCAACACACAGGATAACTACCCCACTACACAGGCTAACTACCCCAACATGCAGGCTAACTACCCCAACACACAGGCTAACTGCCCCAACACACAGGCTAACTACCCCAACACACAGGCTAATTACCCCACCACACAGGCTAACTACCCCAACACACTGGCTAACTACCCCAACACACAGGCTAACTACCCCACCACACAGGCTAACTACCCCCAACACACAGGCTAACTACCCCACCACACAGGCTAACTACCCCAACACACAGGATAACTACCCCACTACACAGGCTAACTACCCCAACATGCAGGCTAACTACCCCCAACACACAGGCTAACTGCCCCAACACACAGGCTAACTACCCCAACACACAGGCTAATTACCCCACCACACAGGCTAACTACCCCAACACACTGGCTAACTACCCCAACACACAGGCTAACTACCCCACCACACAGGCTAACTGCCCCAACACACAGGCTAACTGCCCCACCACACAGGATAACTGCCCCACCTGGAGCATGAGCAGGAAGTCCTCTCTCCCGGAGAACTGAAGTCCCAGCTGACCTCAGACACTTCCTGTTTGGCTGCTGCACTTCCCCCTAAAGCAGGATCACATGACATCACGCATGACATCACATGACATCACA